>PUQB01000873.1:0-81883 GCA_003024785.1 Selaginella tamariscina | reverse complement strand
CGTTGCACTTGTAAGCATCATTTATATTGAGGAAATTATTATTATTTTATTAATATTTATTAAATAAATACAAACATATTTTTTTACTGTCTTTAGAGAGAAAAGAGATTAATAGACTTGAACCCAACCTTTTATCACGTTCTCACCAGTCGTTATTAAGCCTATGTTCCGACCATGTATTAAGCCACAGTGTGTAATGATGATCTCGTTCATGTGTGATAAATTGATAATTTCTCTATACTTCCGACAATAAAGGAACTTGTTAGAGTAATATTTTTAATTATTCATCTCATTGTAAAAAATGTTGTTTATTAAGTAAATATAATTATTTTTGGTTATTTATTTAATGGTTTAATGGGAATGCTTAGCTAATGGCCATGGGAGTGATTCCACACTGTGTGTGATCATTTCTATGCTTCCAATGTTTATATAATTATTTTAATGAGGTTTATAAAAAGATATTAGCGCATTCTCAGAGAATCTAGAGATTTTCATGCTGAATACTTAAAGGTATATTTCTATTTAAAAAATATATTACATAGTTTAATTTAAAAATATTATATTAAATACATATTGTAAGAACCCCTAATATATTATATTTAATTAGAATGACATTATTAATTTTAAAATTAAATTATTAATTTAAATATTAAAATTTAAATTTTAAAATTAATAATATGTAATCTAAATATTAAAATTAAAATTTATAAACTTATGCTTTATGAAATTCACTGATTCTTTGTTATTTTGATGCTAATGTCAATTTCGGGGGTCCTAGACCGTAGGATTTAGTTACTGGTTCTGATCAACCGAAAAGCCTGCAGTGGTATATAACAAAGCTTGCAAATGAAACCGTACTACACGCCCTGGTGATATTGGTTAATCCTAGTGCCCGTGGAGCTGGAAGACGGCATGTTGCCCCCACAACGATCTCGATCTTCCTCGATGTGCTCAAATTTTATGTCCTGAGGGCATCAGCGCCTTCAAGGTAGTTTGCATACGGTTTTCTGCGAAAGATCTCCCCTGGATATATATTAAAACGACGCCTCCATCTTGAACTTCCGGTGCAAATACGCCGCAACGGCACCAAAAAATGAAAGATTTGGCAAGCCCGTGTAAACTGAATGGCCGACACTTGCTTCTTCTACGAATTTCAGCACCTTTGGAAACTCCTCCAGACCCGTAACAAGATTTCTGACGGAATGAGGTCAGGACACTCAGGACACTCAGGACATTTTTGTTGAGTCCGGACCATGCGTCTTTCGAAAGGTGGAATTGTTGTAGATCCAGCTCCACGTGGTGGTGATGGTGTTTTGTCCTTCTGACCCTCATCTACTCTTCCTGCCGTCCCTTATAAATCTTCTAGAACAAAGCCTGCATCTTGTAATTCTCTAATCTCCTCACTTGTCAGCTTTGTTTCCTGAACACAGGCCAAACCATTGGTGGTGTTGGAATTCTTGACTAAAGAATTTTGCTGTTTGGCCATGTGAAACACCCTAAATCTCTTGGGCAAAACCACATCATTTGTTGTACATACTCCTCATTCCCCAAGGCATCACTGTACATTCGTTTCTGTAGAATCCTGGTGCTGGCACTCTGCTTGAATAACCAATTGGTTTTCCACACAGAGCAGTTCCTTCTTGATTCATCTCCAAACACTTAACCTTATTGGATGCTCTGATTTGTCTGATGGCCCACTCTGTTTGTGCAATCTCTCTCTCCAAAACCTCTTCAAACCTTAACCTCTTTCTCCTGTTGTTTTGTACCACCCGCTCTGTGTACTCTACATCATGTCTGTGTGAACGTCGAGAATCAGACTGTTATGTTCCTGTGACTGTTCTCTTGACAGTTTGCACTCGAATGTTAGTGGTACTCGTGAACTCCGGGCTGGTCAAGTGTTCCTCGTCTTCCACCAGATTGATAATTGTTGATGGAGATACACTTTTCCCCTAGAGAGTTTGTATTGCAGTTGTTTCAACAGAGTTTCCTTCGAAGGACCTAACCCTGTATATTGCTGCTTTCACCTTCGCACTCTGCAGAACTGCATCGGTGAGGTCTAACATTGTCGCCTCCAGTAGTGGTACTCTTTTGGCTAATCTTGCTCTTCTTGCTCTCGCGTGAATCACTTCAGCATTGTTTATAGTTGGAACGCTCGCGAGTCCTTCTTCTGTTATGTCTCCCAGTTCCACCATGGAGATGTGGTCCTCATGCCTGATCCACCAAGACAGCCATGTCTTCAAAGCGTGAATGTTTGACGCTCGTCCTTCCCAAAAAGACTTGAGAATTGCTAGTTGTTCTTTTTTAGATTGTTCATTCAGTGCTGTAGGTCAGGCACGAGCAAGCTTCATGTGTTCTTCACGGTGTTCTTATGCAATTCATTTCTTTGTCACATGACACACGGATTGCATAAAGTGAAACAGATAACTTCTTTCCCTTCCTTTCATCTTTTCTCTGTTATTGAATACTTGGCGCAAGGCTATCCATATCGCTCTAGCTTCATCCGATATAAAACCAGCAAAGTTTACATTCTTCAAACCCTGTTTCTTATAAACCTCTAGCATTGTGTTCAAAAACTTTAGCACTGCAACATTATCTTTGCAGCATATATATGCGTAAGCTATAGTGACCATGGATCTGACCCTGTAAGAGAGCATTAGATAACAAAGATTAAAAAGTGTTATGAAGAGTTCTACAACTTATAATGGGTTATACAGGTGTATTCCAATTGTCGCCCAGTCTGGTATACGTGTGTGTGGTCCAGAACAACCCATTGATCATGAAGGTCTCCTCCACTTTGACACCTTCTGATGTAGTCAACTCCTAAACCCGGTCCCTCAACTGTTATTTTGAAGATCAAAGGCTGCTCCTCAGCACCATGCAGTTCCATCCCTGGAACATGTATGACGTGAATGAAAGGTATTAACAACTTTGTCTTCAGCTCTAGAAGACCCTCGTAACCCTCTCTAAAGTGTGTCTCCTTCTGTCTTGATTGTGTAATCCAGTCCTGAGTCCTAAAGAAAAGGTCACGTCAGTGTACCGAGATGTAAAGAAAAATGCCTTCGATAGTTTATAAGAGGTTCAAGTTTTGAGAGTAAACCAGTGTATGAGACTTCTCCTTCTTCCTTGAAAAGTTCTTCAAAGATGAGCTCACGTGCAGCTTAAAACTCAATCACTCGTTGATTGGTTCATGGACTGCTCTTTACCACGTTGTTGACACTAGATTTGGCACGCTGAACGTTTGAAGCTGACACTGAGGGGTTGATTGGATGCTGATGAACACCTCTGTGAATGAACAACCTTGTAAAAGAAATGTCGTATGGCAGAATGTAGTACACATAAGCCGGACAAGTGCAATGGCTCCTCCCCACAATGCTTATATTTCATGCCTTTTACTTTGCCTGACTCAATTGTCTTCGCCTTTTCCACAGCATCTTGAAGTGACATTCATTTGCTTTCTTCTCAAAAGCCAAGTAGGGGCAGGTAGGATTGATGCATTTGAGATGTTCGACACATGAACTTTGACTGACTTGCACCGGAACATGCAAGTGTGTTGTGCTCGGGTGTATCCAATGGTAGCATCATCCTTGCGATTCATCCCCAAGTATTTCTCTGTGCTTTCTTTCTTTGGAGGAAGTTCATAAATGACATTTCCATTGTATATCTCCGGTAGTTCAGAGACTCGTTTAACTTCAGATGAATTAATGAGATCCTTCCCTATCCTACATTTGTTTGCTCTTAGAAGACACACCAGCATGGATTCCTTACGCTCCTTTGTCCGCAACCTGAACAATGGGCCCTTTGCCATGCACAATGTATAAAAACAAATTGGTTTGATGCATTGCCTTCTAGCACATAGAACTCACAAAAACTGACATCAATTGAACCAGATGTATACTGAACCAATAAGGAATGTTGAAAGCAATGTGAAGATCATGTTCAAATACAAAAGCATTTCCATCTTCATGACTAGGAAATCTTTATCAATGCCTTCATAGGTAACTCTGGCCATGACAACGCAAGGAGAAAGTTTGGTGGTTTAGGAAAGCAAAGCAAAAGATTAAACACACTCTTGTTCGCCAAAAAAAATTATAATCGTTGATAATAAATGTGAACACACTTTTGTATATAATTAATTCTATGTTGCCTAGCTCATAGTGTTCTTAATGTTGTCCTCTCTAGTATCACCGATGTAATTTAATTATTATTTTTATGATTTGAAATATCTTCACCTTTAACAATTATTCACATATTTTAATATTAACCCTAAATTTTAATGTCACATTTATTCCGTAGGGTTTACGCGCTAGGGTTTTTGGTAGATAGGGTTTATTGTTTCCATTGCAGCTAGGGTTTTTTCTATTTCATCTTATATCTGAAATCTCCTCCAAAGGGCCTAAGAGGAGTGGCGCCATCCATTTCAAGTCGATTCGTGTAGCGCCCAAGTAAACCAGTCAAGATTTCTGTGCCGATTTAGATTGACGGCACCATCCTGCTCAGTCGACAGCCACAAGGTTTGTTCAATTTCTTTATTTTTTGATTTGCAGCTCAAGTATCCATAACACAATATGTTTTTTTTTTTTATGCCAGAGTTAAAGGGTCTTCCCATTTTTGCCGTGTGAGAGAGACGGCACCATCCAAGCTCAATCAGTAGCCACAAGATTTGTTCAATTTCTTTATTTTTTGATTTGCGGCTCAGGTATCCATATCACAATGTATTTTTTTTTATGCCAGAGTTAAAGGGTCTTCCCATTTGTGCCGTCTGAGAAAGACGGCATCATCCTGGCTCAGTCAGTAACCACAAGGTTTGTTCAATTTCTTTATTTTTTGATTTGTGGCTCAAGTATTCATATCACAATGTGTTTTTTTTTTAATGCTAGAGTTAAAGGGTCTTCCCATTTGTGCCGTCTGAGAGAGATGGCACCATCCTGCTCAGTCGGCAGCCACAAGGTTTGTTCAATTTCTTTATTTTTTGATTTGCGGCTTAAGTATCCATATCACAATGTTTTTTTTTATGCCAGAGTTAAAGGGTCTTCCCATTTGTGCCGTCTGAGAGGGACGGCACCATCCTGGCTCAGTCGGCATACTTCATACATCATCTCATCTGTGCCGTCTAAGAGGGTTGGCACCAACCAGTCTTAGTCAGCAGGTTTCACTCATCTACTTTTTTGTGCCGACTGAGAGGGTCGGCACCATCTAGCCCGAGTCGGTAGCCACAAGGTTAGTAATCTTTGGTTTTTGTTTTTCCTTTTGTCTCTGAATCAATTGACTTGTGTGTTTACTTTCCAGAGTTTGCAAAATGGTGAGAGCTTCAAAACGTCTACAAGAGACTGTGCCTGATGAAGAGCCATGGGAAGAGGAGGATATCGAAGCACAAGCGAGGAAAGAGAGGAGAACCATCTAATGTAGCAAAGGAGGATCCTCCAGTGACTCAGCCTCAAGTAGTACAGTTGAGCAGGAGCAGCCTCCATCACCATCACAGATTTTCTGGAGAGCTCATCACAGTTGCCTCCTTCATCCGCTGAGGTTGCAGTCCTGAAAGAGCAAGTGCAGATGACAGAGGCAGTTGAAGCTCTTTCTTCTTTTAGCGAGGACGACTTGGAGAAGGCAGTCAGCAAAAAGAGAGGCCATGGGAAAGCTGATCCAAAAGGCAAGAAGGCGAAGAACGATAAGGAGCCGAAGGAGTTATACAGCATACCGGCCAGCCTACATTTGGAGAGCTCAGCAAACTTGCTCGACAAAATTACTATCAAGGGACTTGGTGATCCTCTTGATGTGCCAATTTGTAGAATGCATTTTAATGAGGTGGTTCGACGAGTGAACCCAAGGGACTTGGACAGGCTGGTGTCATCGTTGAAGAAGGCTGGTTATCTACGCAACACGGCCTTGTTCATTCTGTCCATCGGAGATCCACTCACTGCTAAGGAGCTATCGGAGTTGTCGAAGGACCCGATTCAATGCGAGTAGCACCGGTCTTTCGAGCAAGCTCTTACTCAGCCGGAGTACAAACAGTGGGCTTCGAGGCTATCAAACCAGAAGTTCAGCTGATGGGACGGGAACCATAGGCTATAGGCTTTGCAGAAGCTCTACCGAGAGGATGCAGAGGACAACCAACGATGGGCTATTCGCGTTCAATCAATTTTCATCTCCACAGAGAACCTCAACAATCTTCAACTGGTTTTGATGTTTCAATCGATAAATATGTGAGTATTTTCTTTTCTTTTCGTTAAGAGTCTAGACTTACAGTTTCAATGAACAGATCTTCAGCAACATCTATGGAAACAACTACCACATATTCTCCTCGCTATAAAGGTGGTCTGCACTAGTATTGAAGGACCTCAGAAAATCCTTAAGTCACTCACGGAGGTTGATGTCTTGAGGTGCGGAAGTGGAAGGAGAGTGCGATAGGAAAGGCGGCTTGGCATCCTCTTCCAAACCTGATCTGCACAAAGATTCTTTTCAAGGTAACCTTTGGTTTGATTGATAGGAAAGAAGTTTTTAACTTATTCTATGTGCAGAACGAGATCGACGATGATCTCGACAGAGTAGTCACTAGTGCTAAAGGCAATCCACAGCTTGAACTGAATCTGAAGCAGCTAGTGTACAAGAAGCATGACACGTGTATGCACAAGTTCCTCTCTATCATAGACCCAGAGTTGGGGGGAGTGATTCCAAAAGGTGACGAACATCTCTCGTTGGATGGGCATCGAGAAGCTGTACGCGATGTCAAAGGCAAAGATTTCAAACATGCTGCGGCTCAGATACTTGAACAAGCTCAATCATCTTGAATCCAAGGCAGAACAACAAACACTTGGGCTTCCAGGCATGCAGAACAAAGAGTGGATCAAGTGGTTCATCTTGTATTAGAAGGTTGTGCGCAAGGAAGCCATTCATATCCTAAAGGGATTGCAAAAGGATGGTGAAGAAGTTGGAACGGATGTCGACTTCATGAGCTAGTTTGAGAAGATGCAAACTCAGAGCAAGTGCCTAGTCTTTCAGCCTTTCCATGACTCCATGATATAAATAAAGCATCTAGCTTTGTATTTACGATTTAGAGTTTAAAACCCAAACCAAACATTTATAGTTACACACACTCTACACTAGGACTTACATATGTTTAGTGTTTAGAGTAAATTTATATTAAATAATTAAAAAAATGTGCATGGATTTAGTTTATATTAGTATAAAGATTTTATACTAATATATATATTATGTGCTATGATTGCTTTCAAATGTGTTTTAATATCATTATGTCATTTTAAATTAAAATTGGGTAAAATTCAAATATATACGTACAATTTTAAAATATGAGCAAATTATAATTTGCATTTTTAAAAATGAAGTTTTTAAAATTAATTGACAAATCAGTAGAATGATTTGTGATTTTATGTTTATCTACTTGACTATCAACAATTCTTTATGCGTGTTTTCTTGTGTATTTATATACGAATAATAAACTTTTTAAAAATATTAAAATTTAATAATAAAATACTTGCATTGGGTTTAAACCCTAAACCAAACTGGAGAGATATATTGCTTCTTTATCGAAAATATCATGTTCAACGCTTGTATGATTTATGTACTCAATATGTGTGTATGTAACACATTGAATTTACACATGTAATATATAGTATGTCTGTGTGTATACACGTGTGTATGTATATATGTGTACTAATGTATGCAATGTGTATGAAATTAATTTTTTAACATTCTCTCTCTTCTCTCATACATACACACCATGCATGATCCATAATATGTACTAACGTGACAATATTATGACGTATGTCTATGTGTATATTATATGTGTGTATATATGTATTGCTACACGTGAAAATTTAACACTCTCATAGACACACATATGCACGTTGTAACTAAAGTGGGCATGATACGTGAAAATGAGAATATAAAATAAATTACTAATTAATACTTAAGTTTTAATTATTAATTAATCATTTAATTAATATGTAATTAAGCCTTAAATATTAATTAATTAATTAATTAATCCTTCAATAACCTTACTTAGTAAGGAATATTCCTAAAATATCTTAGAATATTCATATTATTCTAAAAATAGTTTACAATAATGAAGAAATACTATCAAACATAATTACAAATGAAATCATTTTCTTATCAACATGTTAATTTTTTATAAATACTTTCTTCTATCATACAAGAAATTCTCATTTTGTCTAAATCATCACTCTCCGGATTAATCAAATCATTTTGGTCAATATCTTGATGTTGTTGCCACCACTTAACACTCTCACGAATGCAATTGGGAGTTGCCATCCTTGTTAATACATAAGATGTGATAAGAGAAGGTCTGCATAAAGGCTCATCTAAAAATGACGTTCCTTAAGAATAATATTATAAAGCGCCCGGTTGCTATCCTTCATTTTATAAAATTCAATATCACGAGAAAGAAAAGCTTCAGGAAATGTATGATACGGTGGATACTGCTCACAAAAATTTTCGAGATTCTTCTTTCTGAGGCACGTATCCAAGTAGTTCACTAGCTCATCCATGATATCATAGAATATGGATCGAAAGTGATTGGATGAATACAAGCAATGTTTTGGTTGAGCATAGCCTTCTGAGGAGAGTCGTCTACTACTAAGATATGTGCATTCTTCATTATCCTTAAGCGACTGATCTCCCCATGAGTCCCAATTATTCTTTCATTCTTGAAGAAGTATGGCTTGCTTTCCTTTCTATATTGTGAAATTCGAGAGGTTTATAACACATTCGCTGGTCAAAAATCCAATCTTTACGAATCACCTCTTCTGCAACACTACAATGTTTCTTAAGTAAATTCAACAGCGGTGTTAAGTTATGAATCTGCATGCATGACCAAATCCCCACAAGCG
Source organism: Selaginella tamariscina (assembly GCA_003024785.1). Taxonomy (NCBI): domain Eukaryota; kingdom Viridiplantae; phylum Streptophyta; class Lycopodiopsida; order Selaginellales; family Selaginellaceae; genus Selaginella; species Selaginella tamariscina. The sequence goes on along the minus strand of PUQB01000873.1, from coordinate 73,019 downwards.
CACCCATCTCCTTAAGCTTTTGAAAGAGACGATCCAACCCTGGACGAAAAATAATATCATATCGAAATTTACCATGACAAGGAATGAAATCTCCTTGTTTGATTTTTTTTCCTATCCTCGGGCCTTTGTCGATGAAGCAGAACACCATTGACATCCAACAACACAATATGGCCATGAGTAACATGAGATAGCGTTGCCTCTTGAATACTTTGCAAATCACTTGTTTGCTCCCTTTCACATTTATCCGTTGCCACTATCTCGTTGCCTATCCCTTCATCATTTAATTGTACATCATCCTTACAAGATTCAGATATTGCATGCGCTGAAGAAATTGATTTCGGAACTGAAGCCAATAAAAATGATGATGAAAAAACTGAAGTGGCCCCCATGGTAACGATGTTTTGAGCTGCATTATTATCCATTTCCTGCATGAACTCTGTCATTCTGACATGTGGCACAAGAAATTGTCGCCAAACCCCTCTCTTACCTCATGCCAATGCTGAAAATCCATGTTCTCAATTATTTCATTACATCTGCAAAATGATAATTAGCTGACCTTAAAATTATCAAGGTATATTATTTACCTTGTTAATGTGTGACCCATGTTTGAACTAAAAGCTTCATTAATCCTTGAGAATTTATTTTCTGTACAAATATAAAGAAATATACAAAAATGCCTTATGTTACACTCATTTACAACTATTCTCACTCTAACAATTCATTAACAATTCTTCTTCGCTATTACCTTCTGAGTGAGGCGAAGAAGGTCTAAGCCGCTTGTGAGATGGTTCAAGATCTTCTGCATCTTCTATTGATGTTTCCATGGGTCCTGGAGTGTGCGAATGTTCTGTACTCCTCGAGATAACTTCCGGTCTAATATCTGATTGAAGTTCGTTCTCAGACTCCGAGATTGAACCAGATTCACCTTCAGAGCTATCGCACTTATCTGGAGGGAACTTTCTCAAATACGCCTTTATGGATTCGTTGGGGTACTCAGTTGAGACCCATCTATCCACTTGTTCAGGTCCTCAACCATGGTCTTATCCTTTTCAACGGCAAACACACATGTATGCCGAAGGTAACACTCCTTCAAGACGGACCCCCTAGTGCAGTAGTCAAAAACCCACGCATCACTGTGAGGACCCCTAATCAAGTTGACGATGCTCCGTGCCGCTTGACTTGTAATGTTTGGATAACGTACATTGCCGAATACGTCACTCATACCTATCGGTGTATCGGATGGAGGTTCAGGGCCGTTGGAGTGCAAACAGATGCCTGGCCAGTCATTTGGAAGCTTGAAATTGTTTGGCGCATTCCTAACAACCAAGTGAACAACGGTATCAATGCACTTGGGATTAGCATCGTTCATATAAAATCCTGTCCAACGATGTCTATTCTTCTTGGCGAAGGCGAAGGCAAAAGTATCGGTGACATGAGCAAGAATCAAGAAATAAATACCTGAAAAAGTAGGTATCAGTGAAGAGCGCAAGCATGAATTCAATAATAAATACCTTCTATGTATATGCTTGCACGGCTAAGTTTCTCCACCAGATCCTCTAGTGCCCTATCTGTCGAAAGATTTTTTGACACCCGCCGATCCATCACGAACAATTGAAACGGTTTCCTACAAGCAGTGATGTTACCCCATAAAGTCTCCGAATCTAACAACAAACATCTGTAGGGCTTGTCGTGATTCGTAGCATCCTCCTTTATAAGGTTCAATTCGGTTCTCCGCTGCTGAAGGACTGCCATAAGAGAAGGCGTCATCCCAATGTTCTCCTTTTTGGCGTTGGCGTGCAATAGATTCTTGCCTAGATCTTCCGATTGGTTCACCCATTCGACAAGCATATCATCGTTCGTCACATGCAAATATTTGCTGACCTCTTCATATGTTGAAGTCGAGGTCCAACCCAGTTTGTGGCAGTGTATTCCCAACCACTCCTTGAAATGCCTGACCGTCTTCAACTCCATTGCCTTGAGATGAAAAGGAGAGGTTGGGCTGCTGTTATTAATTTGTAGTTTGCCATCGATCACCAAATCAGCCAAGACTTCCATCTCCTCCATCGTTGTTCCATTTAAAGGCTTCAACCATGTGAGCTTGAAATCGTTGTCTACATCCTTTGTAGATTGAACAGACTTAGCCTTCGGCGTCTTACTGGGTTTCTTTGCAGACTTTTCTGAGGGCTCCCCTTCACTTGTCTGCTTCTTCTTCAGTGTTCCTTTTGAAAAGGATTCCATAATCCCCAACCATTTGGCAAAGATCCTATCTTCGGGGCAAGAAATCAACATCATCAGAAAGGATGTTTCCTTCCCGCCCACCTGGGCAAAATCAACTGCTGCAATTTCTTCAACTCTCTGAGGAAAAAGACAGATTAATATACCGGCGAGATAAATCCCGCCCAAACAATTTGCTTACCCGGTATTCCGCAGATTGTGTATTCCCTGCGGTAGCTCTTTGTGGTCGCTGAAGAGATTCCCACACGGCTCGCGTGTGTTTAAACTTCTCCCATATTTTGCTGTTGTAGTGGTTGGTGTCGGCAGCGTCCCATTCCGCCGATAACTTATGGTACTGCTCGATTGTGAGATTCGGCTTAGCTAAAAACGCCGATCTTTTTGTCAGCTTCTCACGGGTATGCTCGGAAAGTTTTGTTGCCATCGTTCCTTTGTTGTGTTCATCGAGAAGTCGTTGGGCTGCCGTTATTGTGTGCTGGCCACTAATGATGTAGTACTTGATAGATTTTTTATTCTCCGTCTGAATCTTCATGAGTTGTTCTGGTGTTGTGATCCAGACTTTGTCAGCGCCCTTCCTTCTTTCATAGTATGGACACAAAACAGCATTATGTGGAACGGTATAAGAATTGTCGTCCTTCATCTTCTCCATGAGCTCAGCTACACGTTCCTGGTTGAGTGGCCTGTAATTGAAGTTTGGGTTGACGCTGCAATATTTAACCCTACAAGGATAAATCTTTCATCCAACATCATTTCCTTGTGACTTATTGCAGCATGAGATGCCACAGGTGCAGCTGACAAAACGATTGATGATTTTCTTTTGCGATCCGAATCAACATGTGTGATCCCCGACTGCAGCTGTTCTAGTGTTCTCGGCACTCTTCCAGCTCCCAAAGCTCCTAAGCAAATTGAACGTGATCTGTAGAGAACCTGAGACCGAGCCACCCTCTCAATCTCCTTATGATGTCGCTGTGTTCTTCTTCAATGTGAAGAGGGAAGATTGCTCCACTTGCTGATTTTCTGTATTGTGAAGCAATATCTCCTGACAATACACCTACTCGATGAGTCTGAAGATTTCGAAGTAGACATCCAGATGGATCCCCTCCATAGATGGGCTTTCGTTGAGTTGAAGAAGAACTCCAAGGTCAACATCATTAGTGAACACGTGAACGTCATTATCCACAAGTCGACAAAACCACCCGAAATTAATGTTGTAACTGACGACCTCTGGATCCGAGAACGTGACATTGGATGGAACAAGGCATATCTGTCGAGATCGTCCAATCTGGGTTCGCAGCCTGCTTTCGGGTGCTTGACTAGCGAATCTACTTTCCATTGTTTTGCTTGTCCATGAGATGTGACAGAGGTTAATTTGACAGCAGCCATGGTTGCTCCAATGCGCTTCCCATTTATCTTAAAATATGGCCAAGTTGATTCCAGAATCCCCCTGCCCATCTCTTCTCCTGCTCTTGTCTTTAATGTCACCTCAATTCCACATCTGAATACAAAAATGATTAGTTCAAGTATCCGAGTATAACAGATTTTATTTTAATTCTTACCCAGAATTTGACGACGACTCCATACTAATGACTCGATCTCCTTGTTTGATCAAATCGTCCTTCTGCAAAATAATACACTATAATACAAATCATATAAAAACGCACACACACTTGTATAAACCCGAATATACAAAAATAATACACAGAGAGAAGTAGACGTAATTAACTGTCCGAAGCTCACATTTGTGTTAGTGCAAAAGAAAGATAACATTTCGTTTTAGAACCACCACAAATGTGAGCTCTGGACAGTTTTACATAGATTCCTAGCTTTTACTCGAAATATTATGATAAGATGATAAAAGTAAATAAAATGAGATATGCAACTTATATATACTAATACACATATATATTCACATGGAAGGTGCGGCGGGATTAATCTCGCCACCCCTTCAATGCCTCCTGAAAGAGTGGGCGGGATTAATCTCGCCACCTTTCTGGAGGCCTTGAACGGGAGTGCGGAATTAATCTTGCCACCCTTCTCGGTCTCAGAGAGAACTGGGCAGGATTTATTTCTCACACCCCTTCAGTGACTCCAGAAAGGAGGCGGGATTAATCTCGCCCACCATGTAAGGGATGGTTAAATGAATTTCCCACCCTTCCCAATTCTCTCCATTGGTATGTTGTAAACCTTCTACGTCTCAGACAGAAACGTTTGGATTGGTCCGACTCACCAATGGAGAAAAAAGGAAGGGTGGCGGGATTCATTCCTCCAACAGGCATTGAAGACTCGGCGGGATTAATCCCGCCGCCCAGGGCCTTCACTCGGTCCCTATGCGGCGGGATTAATCCCGCCGGACGCCAATTCCCTGCGCGGAATCGGGCGGGATTAATCCGCCGCCTAGGCACTTCAGGCAGGCCAATGGCGGCGGGATAAATCCCGCCCGATTCGCAGGGATGGCGTCCGGCGGGATTAATCCCGCCTCCCAGGCCCTTCACTCGGGCCTTAGTCGGCGGGATTAATCCCGCCGAACGCCAATGCCCTGTGCGAAATCTTGCGGGATTAATCCGCCGCCTAGGCCCTTCAGGCAGGCCAATGGCGGCGGGATTAATCCCGCCGCCCAGCCTTCACTTCGGCCGTAGGCGGCGGGATTAATCCCGCTGGATGCCACCTTTCTCGTTCTCAAAGAGAATTGGGCAGGATTTATTTCTTACACCCCTTTAGGGGCTCCGAAAAGGCGGGGATTAATCCGCCCACCATGTAAGGGATGGTGAAATTAATCCCACCACCTTCTCAGTTCCCTCCATTGGTATTTTGTAAACCTTCTCCGTCTCAGACAGAGTTAGTCGGGATTGATTCAACATACCAATGGAGGAAAAAAAAAGGGTGGCGGGATTAATCCGCCACCGGGCAATGAAGGTTCGGAGAGATTAATCTCGCGCCCTCTCATAAATCATGCGCTCACACATATATATTGGCTGTGGCATTTTGAACAGGGATGGGTGGGGTGGGATTAATCCCGCCGCTTATATCCTGCGGAAGTGCCTGAGCGGCGGGATTAATCCCGCCGCCCTCCGAAAGGGATGAGCGTGGGGCGGGATTAATCCCGCCGTTCATGTCTGCGTGAATTCCCTGGGGCGGGATTAATCCGCCGCCTTACGCGCAGGACATGTCATGCAGGCTCTTTGGTTAGCCTTCCGTGCAGGATCTTTCATGCAGGCTCTTCGGTTAACCTCATGAGCGGCGGGATAATCGCCGCCCATCCCCTGTAAATGCCCTGCGCGGAATCCGCCGGGATTAATCCCGCCCATTAGGGCCTTCACATAGGCCATTGCCGGCGAGATAAATCCCGCGCATTCCGCGCAGGGCATGGTGGGCGGCGGGATTAATCCCGCCGATGAGGCCTCACGCAGGCCATGGGCGACGGGATTAATCCCGCCGCTCTTCGGTTTGTCTAGAGCGGCGGGATTAATCCCGCCTCCCATAGCCTGCGTGAAGGGCCTTGGCGGTGGGATTATCCGCTGCCATGGCCCAACCATATAGCGGCAGGATTAATCCCGCCGCTCGAGGGCTTAGCGTGTGTGCGAGAGATAAAATTAATAAAAAAATTATACAGATAAAAACACAACATATATATAGTGTGTTAATATATATATATGTATATATGTATGTATGTATAGGAGTGTACGTGTGTGTGCAAGAGATAGATAAATAAATAAAATTATACAGTACTGGTACACATAATATATGTGTGTACATAGGTATATATATTGTGTATATGTATATCGTGTGTATGCGTGAGCGAACAAATAAAATCATACAGATAAACAAACACACACACACATATATATACACAGGAGTGTGGTGTGTTGCGAAAGATAAAACTAATAAATAAATAAAATTATACAGATAAACACACACATATATGTGTGTATATAGATATATAACCCATAGAGAAAGAGAGAGTCTGTGAATATATAGAGCTATGTTGTATACTATTTGTTAATATGCATTGATTATAATATATATAATATATATATATATATAATATATATATATATATATATATATATGTATGTTGTGGGAGAGATAGATTAATAAAAAAAATTATATAGTACTGGTACACATAATATATGTATGTATATATATATGGTATATATATGTGTATATGTATATTGTGTGTATGCGTGTGTGAGCGAAACAAATAAATCATACAGATAAACAAACACACACACACACATATATATACACAGGAGTGTGCGTGTGTGTGCGAGAGATAAAACTAATAAATAAATAAAATTATACAGATAAACACACACATATATATATGTGTGTATATAGATATATAACCCATATGAATATATAAGCATATATATAAATAGTGTTGTATACTATTTGTTAATATGCATTGATATATATATATATATATAAAGCAGTGTGCGTGTGTGTGAGAGATAGATCAATAAAAAAAATTTATAGATACTGGTACACATAATATATGTATGTATATATATATAGGTATATATATATGTGTATATGTATATCGTGTGTATGCGTGTGTGAGCGAAACAAATAAAATCATACAATAAACAAACACACACCCACACACACATACATACACAGGAGTGTGCGTGTGTGTGGAGAGATAATCTAATAAATAAATTATACGCACACTCCTATACATATATACATAACATACACACACACACACACACAGATCTCACCTGTGTGCACAGCCGCCGCCGCCGATTTCACAGCCGCCGCCTCTTGAAACCCTAAGAATATACCTAAACCCTAAAGGAATTAAATATATATATTAACCCTAATAGAATATTCCTTCTGAGAATATACTTAAACCCTAAAAAAATAAAATATAGATTCGCCCTAAACGAATATTCATTTATTATTAGCGCGTGCGTGTGCGTGGGTGTATCACATACACCCCAAAAATATAAATCATGCAGGGATTTAACATGTGTGTGTCCATGAGAGTGTTAAAGTTTCATGTGTATCAATACATACATACACATTGCATATATTAATACACATAATATATACATACACACGTGTATACACACAGACATACATACATATTACATGGGTTTAGGGTTTAGGGTTTAGGGTTTTGGATTTAGGATGGATCATGCATGGTGTGTATGTATGAGAGAAGAGAGAGTGTTGAAAAATTATTTTTGTACACATTGCATATATTAGTACACATATATACTTACACATATTATACACAGATATACATACATAGTATATGAGAGAAGAGAGACAGTACATATTATGGATCATGCATGGTGTGTATTATACACACAGACATACATACATATTAGTACATAATATTAGAGACCGAGTACATATTATAGATCATGCATGGTGTGTATGTTTGAGAGAAGAGAGACAGTACATATTAACATGGATCATGCATGGTGTGTATGTATGAGAGAAGACAGAAAGTACACATATATATACATACACATACGTGTATACACACAGACATACATACATATTACATGAGTAAATTCATTGTGTTACATATTAGGGTTTAGGGTTTAGGGTGGATGGATCATGCATGGTGTGAAGAGAGAGTGTTGAAAAATTATTTTTGTACACACATGTATACACAGGGTTTAGGGTTTAGGGTTTGCTCCCAACAAGCTTAATATAAATATTACACATGTAAATTCAATGTGTTACATACACACAGATTGAGTACATATATCATACATGCGTTGAACATGATGTTTTCAATAAAGAAGCAACATATTTCTTCAGTTTGGTTTAGGGTTGTGCATGTGTGTGCATATGTGTTTTTGTAAGTTCTTGTAATGCGTGTGTAAATTTATGATTGTGTTTATATATGTGTGCAAAACAAACATCGAATAATTAAGAAAATAATATTAATAAACACACTATGAACATATTTTAAATTATACATAATAATATATGATTTTATCTAATATATAGCCATATATAGTTTTAATAATATATATTAATTTAATATTGATAAAAAGGTTTAACATTGAAATATTCTTGAAATAATAAGAAATTAATTGAGAAAATCCCATTAATATATACAAATGTAAATTAAGTACTCAAATAATTAACTAAATTAATTATCATAATCATGTTTAATATTGGAATATTCTTGGAATAATAAGAAAATAATAAAGAATATCCCATTAATATAAAGAAGATTAATTACTCAAGTAATTAAGGAAATGATATTAATATACACACTATGAACATATTTTAAATTAACATAATAATATTTTATTAATAATAGTAATAGTTTAATAATTATATTAATTTAATATTGATAATAAGGTTTAACACAGAATATTCTTGAAATAATAACAAATTAATTGAGAAAATCCCATTAATATATACAAATGTAGAATAATTACTGCAATAATTAAGAACAAGACTAATTTAATTATGATAATCAGGTTTAATATTAGAATATTCTTCAAATATTAATAAAATAATAAAGAATATCCCATTGATACTAGGAAATGAAAACTAAATACTCGAGTAATTAAGAAAAATAATAATAAACAGACTATGAATATATTTTAAATGATACATAATAATATATCAATTTATTTATTGTATAAGTATATATTTATATATATAATAATATAAATATACTTGAATACTAAGAATGTAGAATATAGTCTAAAATTTCGTAATATTAAACAGCTTGAATCACTTGAATAACATTAAATGCAATTTTAAAATACTCATTGGAACTGGAGAGTATATATGTCAGAGTGTCGGATATTTGTGTCAACTCATCTTTTTATTTTCTGTTCTTTTTAAAAAATTTGAATTTCTGACATATGTATTGTCGGTCTGACATGTAAATTTGAAAATGCATTTAATTTCCCACTCAAATTCAGATCTGGTTCTTTCTCCGGCAAGGGTTTCTTCATTTCTGTATTTTTCACTCTTTAGATCTTCTTTTTTCTTCATAGTGATCATCTCAGGAGCGAGATTAAATTGGGTGCTATTCTTTATAGGAAAGCACGGCGCCTTCAGTGCTGTTTACAAGTAAGTATTATAAACAAATTTAAAAATACTTATAAAGATTCACTCTCTTACATTCTCTCTTAAAATTACAATTTAGGGGTTTAGGAATGCATTAGGATTATAATATATTCCGTTAGGGATTTATCCCGTTTAAATATCCTTTTAACTTAATATTCTAGGTTAACCGGGGCGGCGGGATTAATCCGGCCATTTCTTTTTCGCCTCTTCGAAGAGGTGGCGGGATTAATCCCGCCACCATCTCTCGGGCAATGCTTCTCCGCCACTGAAAAAGAGTGGCGGGATTAATCCCGATAACCTTCTCAACTGATGAAGAGTTACCAGAATTTATTAGAAAGAGTTGTCGGCGGGATTAATCCCGCCAACCATTTTAGGAGGCAGGGAAGGGGTGGCGGGATTAATCTCGCCACCACTCCCTGTTTTAAGGATTTGGGGACAGGATTTATCCCGAGATCTCTTTGAAATCATAGTTTTGGAGAGAGTTATGTGCGGGTTTAATCCCGCCACCCATTCCCCGTCGTAAGAATTGTGGGCGGGATTAATCCCGCCTTGGACTCCCTCCGACAAGGAAGAGCCGGCGGGATTAATCCCGCCGCCTCTTCCTCCTCGGGGGAGTCCGGCGGGATAAATCCCGCGACTTAATCCTCGCCGGAGAAGAGTCGGCGGAATTAATCCCGCCGACTCCCCCCGAGGAGGAAGAGGCGGCGGGATTAATCCCGCCGGCTCTTCCTTGTCGGAGGGAGTCCAAGGCGGGATTAATCCCGCCGACTCTCTCCGAAGGGGTTGAGTCGGCGGCGGGATTAATCCCGCCGACCGTTCCTCGTCGGAGGGATTCGTGGGCGGGATTAATCCCGCCCATCAGTTGTATTAATCAAACATGAGATATTATCTCTAAACATAATTATGTATTATTGCATATGCATATTATTAAGTAACCGTAATTCAGATTTCTTAGAAATATTGCATAAACAGATATCATAAATAATACAATTATTTATGTGCAGGACAATATGTTTAATACTGGAGATAAAGTATGTCTTCTTCGGAACAACGAGATAGTTGGCACTGGAACTGTGGAAGTTCGAGATAATAATGCATCATGTCACAATATTGCCCAAGGATCTTGTGTGTACGTATGGGTGAACACCATTTACAAGCATGTTGAGGTTCTGGGAATGGAATTTGAGGAGGGTTCTCCTGTATTGTGGAATTTGGATGAAGTCAAGGCTGACACAGAATATGCAGAGTCACAAACAAATAGTAGCACGAGTTTACCAGATGATGGCTTGCCTGCTGTGATGGATGAGGTGATTCTCTTTCTTCGTGAGATTGAAGTCGGAAGAGGCATCATCACAGCTATAAATCCAATGGAAGCAGTGTCAGAAGAGAAACTAGGGTCCGACTTCGTGGGTGTAGTTGTGACAGAGGTTTCACCTAATGGCACATTGTATCCTGGATCCCTCGTGAGGTGGCGAACATCTGAATTAAGACGGCAAGATGGTTCAACATATTCTGGGTTGGATTTCAATAATAACAACCCGGAAGAACAACTCATATTTGAAGAGGTTCCTTGCATTGGTCCTATTGTAAGAAAAAGGCGATTCATGGGTTGTAGATCTTCCCCTGCAAGTTTCAGCAAGAGGGTAAAGATGGATCCTACATCTTCCGAAAGTGTTACGAGCATTTCCACGATTGACTGTTGCAAGAAGAAGTGTTGTCAGATGGCAGACCGGAATGAAATTACCCAATGTAGACATGTCTTTCGTATGCTCACCCAAAAGCAAAGGCATGAGTTTGTATATGCTGCACTAACTGGGTGTATTGATGGAATGGCCTCGGACACAGGTTATCAGAGTACATCCATGGTATTTAATAAGGTGGCCATCTGCTTCAAAGCTTGGTACAGTATATACGGGATCCCAAAGACCACGTTCTACCGTCGGAGGGATGAGTGGCTAGATGGAGCGCGAACCTCAGTTCATGGGAACACTCGCTTGGTCAAAACCCGCTCTCACATCATGGCAGCCATAGAGATACTCAAGGCTTTTGTGGAAGCAAATGCAGACAGGATGCCTCACAAATGCCGAACCACAAATGCAGGGGTCAGGGAAAATCTCAAGGTTTTACCTTCAATCTACACTCAATTGAAACTGTGTGAACATGTGAACAAGTGCCTCAGTTTGATGGGGCTCCAAGCAATCTGCACTGGTACCTTCAACAACATATGGAATACTCATTTTAAGGATGTGGAGATTGCAAAACACTCTAGCTTTTCTAAGTGTGACACTTGTACATCATTGAAGGCTGCAGAGGCTTGTGCAAAAACCTTGGTGGAGATCACTACCATTCAAAGGAAGATGGAGGCCCACATGATTGCACAACAAACTTGCCGGTCTCAGTACTATGCACACCGCATGCTTTCTGTGTCACGCCCATCAGAGTACCTGTGCTTGATCCATGACAAGATGGATGGATCATTCAAAGACCAGCATTCCAAAGCTCTTTGCAACACCAAAGTGCCTTGGAAATGTCATGAAACTTCCGATTTCATTGACAGGTGTGCTAACACATGGACACGGTTGTGAGTCATATGGACACTTTTCACTTCCACATTGGTCTAGCGACTCCAATTTCACTATTGGGTCGTTAGCCATGTGTTTCAGAAACCTTGAAGCCCACTCACAGACAAGTCCTATCAGTGATCTCAAAGTGAAGAAACAACACCTTCAACCTTTACATAATGCTCTCATGAACACGTCTGCACTTGAGGCTACTTGGGAATATGAGAGGCATTGTCAACAACCTGCACAAAAAATGGCCCTGTTGAGAGTTCAGGTTCAGTGGAGGGATCTAGCTCAAATAGTGTACATGTGTCCTCAACATCAAATAAGCTTCCTCGTCATTTGCTTTTACAGATGGATAATTGTGCAGGCGAGAACAAAAATAGGTAAATCATTTTACTTAAGGGTTTCTCAAGCTCATACTTACTTTTATTTTCTAGATATGTGCTAGCATACTTGTCAATGCTTGTTGCCAAAGGTGTGTTTGAAACAATCACGCTCAGTTTCCTTATGGTTGGTCACACTCATGAAGATATTGATGCGTTCTTCAGCAAGGTCTCCAACTCTACAAAAAGGACAAGTGCACTTACTTACCGCATATGATGAATCTTTTTGAAAATTGCATCTCCAAAAAAAGTTGTGCTTTGCTTGTGACTGAGGTGCCAGACTTCAAAAAATTTCTCAAGGAGTATATAAAAGAAGGGAGTGATTCTTTAGTTGGTCACCTTGTGCCGCTACAATTCTTTTTCTCCATACGAGATGGTATACCTATTATGCAGTACAAGTTACGGCCATCAGAGCAGGAGTGGTTACCGAAAGAGGGCTTAATGCTCTTCAAAAGTGGAGAGGATGGAAAGCCACTTCTCCCAGAAGGACAACCAGACCCTATTCCATTGAGTGCCCAGCTCAAGGAACAAGAGGTTATTATTGATGGCATCAAAAAATATGTGGCATGGGTTCAAAAATCGATGCCAAAGAATTCTGATAAGGCAACTGGTTACTCAGAACTATATAAGCATGTGGTCACTATTGGGAGACTGTTGTTCGAGAGTTGGAAGGGCCTACTGTCACAAGTACAGAATTGCAACACCCTTTCTGGCCTAAAACAAGGTGGCGAGAGGAGATTGAAATGACATCACTGAGCACAGACGACATAGAAGCCAGTAGTGATGTGGAAGTGCAAACCCCACACTTTGTTGGACAAAGGAACCAAAAACCTAAAGCATACTTTGATTGCTGCAAGGATCTTCAAAAACTAATGATGGTTCTCATTACTCCAGATGCGTCATATAATCAGCCTATTTGGATGGGTCAAATTATCGACACACCTGAAGTAATCACAAAAAATAGTATTGTTAAGGTTGCATGGTTCAAACCACAAAAAAGGCGACACGAGAAGGAGAGCGAAAGATATAATGGATGCCTAGAGAAAACATGGTCTCCCAATCAAAAAGACCCAGCATGTTTTATAAATGTTAAATCCATTCGATATGGGTGGATGTCAAGAAGCGTTGATAAAGTCACGATTAACAAAACTGCAAGGGAATGTATGTTTTCTGAAGCTTAAAGCAATTACAAAATTATAAAATATCATATATTTAATATTCATAATTATTATAAACTCTTTAATAATAGTACCAAATTGTATACTTAACTATATAAATTTAAAAAATGATATGGAAGATTGACTATATTATTATAGGATTTTATATATACTATACAAATTTTTAATTAATAATGTTATATTTAAATATTAATATTTTAATAACAACATCAATATTTATATAATGTACCTCTTATGCTCTTCCTTAATTGTTATATTAGGCAATATATTATATAATTTAATACTTCTACTTTTATAATGTTATTAATTTTTGTTCAATGAATGCTATAATTTATTAAAGGGTAGAATACAAAATAGAATATTCTAAAGAATATTCTTTTTCAAACATATATTCTAAAGAATATTCCTTTAATATTAGAAAATGCTAATTAAATAGCTAAAATTGCTAATTATTAGGAAATGGGACTATAGCCATGCCCATTTTAGTTACAACTTGCATACATATGTTAAACCCCGGCATGATTTTTATTTTTGGGGTGCATGTGATACACTCACACACCCACACATTCACACAAATTTAAAATTATGATAATATAATGAAAGAATATTCTTTAGGTCAATATATATTTTATTCTTTTTAGGGTTTAGGTATATTCTTAAAAGGAATATTCGATTAGAGTTAATATATATTTTATTCCTTTTAGGGTTCAAATATATTCTTAGGGTTTCAAGAAGACGCGGTGGCGGTGGTGGAATAGAATGGCTGTGCCATAGATCAATAGAGCGGCTTTGTCGTAGATCAATAAATCTCTTTTCAGAAGGCGTGGCGGTTAGTAAGGTTTGAAGGCGCATTCACACAGGTGAAATCTCTCTCTCTCCACACACACTCCTGTGTATATTTATTATCTATATTTACATATACATTTAGTGTGGTATCTTAATAATAAAATTTATTTATCTATCTCTTGCACACACACGCACACTCCTGTATATACGTATACATATACATATATACATATATATGTGTGTGTATTATAATCTTATTGATGTTTCTATCTCTGACACACATGCACACTCCTATATATATATATATATATATATATATATATATATATATACATATATATATTTGTGTGCGCGGGATTAACCAAAGGGCGGCGAGATTAATCTCGCCGCTCTTTGGTTAGCCTCATGGGGGCGGGATTCATCCCGTCGCCCATGGCATGTGCGGAGGGCGGCGAGATTAATCCCGCCGACCATTCCATGCCTGGTCGGAGGGATTAATCCCACCCCAAACTCATTAAGACATAAAGGGTGGCGAGATTAATCCCGCCAACCCTTCCATGCCTAGTGGCGGGATTAATTCCACCAACCGTCCGAGGAGGCGTGAAGGTGGTGGGGATTAATTCTGTTCACCCTTGGATTAATATATACAGGAGTATTTATGTCTCAATGAGTGTGGGGCAGGATTAATCCCGCCAATGGCCATTATCCATATGAGAGTGTTGTGGGCGGGATTAATCCCGCCCACTAGGCATGGAAGGGGTGGCGAGATTAATCCCGCCACCCTTCTCTGTCTCCTGATCTGGTGGGTCAAATCATTCCCGACCACTTCTGTTTGAGACAGAGAAGGGTTACCGCACACCAGTTTAGGGAATTGAAAAGGGTGGCGAGATTAATTCCATCCCTTCCATAGTGGGCGAGATTAATCCCGCCACCCTTCTTGGTCCTCTGAATGGGTGGGCTAAATCAATCCCACCCAGTTCTCTCTGAAACTGAGAAGGGTGGCGAGATTAATCTCGCACACCCTTTCAGAGGACCAAGAAGGGTGGCAGGATTAATTCCGCCATCCCTTCCATGATGGGCGAGATTAATCCCCCACCCTTCTGGGTCCCTTAAATGGGTGGGCCAAATAAATCCCGCCCAGTTCTCTCTAAGACCGAATAGAATGGTGGATTAATCCCGCCACCCTTTTGAGTCCCTTAAATGGGTGGGCCAAATCAATCCCGCCCAGTTCTCTCTAAGACCGAATAGGGTGGTGAAATTAATCCCGCACACCCATTCAGGGGACCGAGAAGGGTGGCGAGATTAATCTCGCCCACCATTTTAATAGGCATAAAAGGAGTGGCGAAATTAATCCTACCACCCCTTCCATGTGAATGTATATGTGTATTAGTATATATAAGTTGCTTATCTATTTATTTACTTTTATCATCTTATCATAATATTTTGAGTAAAAGCCAGTAAACCATGTAAAATTGTCCAAAGTTCACATTTGTGGTGGTTCTAAAATTAAATGTTATTAGTCTTTTGCACTATCACAAAGGTGAGCTTTGGATAATTAATCATGTCCACTTCTCTCTGAGACAAAGAAGGGTATATGTGAATTTATCAGTGTATTAATTTTGTATATTCGGATTTATACAAGTGTGTGCGTTTTATTTGAATTGTATTCATAGTGTATATTGTGCATAAGACGATTTGATCAAACAAGGAGATTTAGTAAGAATTAAAATAAAATATGTTATACTCGGATGTGGAATTGAGGTGACATTGAAGATGAGAGAAGGAGATAAGATGGGCAGGGGGATTCTGAAATTAACTTGGCCATATTTCAAAATAAACAGGAAGCGCATTGGAGCAACCATGGTTGCTATCAAATTAACCTTTATCATATCGCGTGGACAAGCAAAACAATGGAAACTAGATTTATTAGTCAAGCACCCGAAAACAGGCTGTGAACCCAGATTGAACAATGCTCAACACATATGCCTTGTTCCATCCAATGTCACGTTCTCGGATCCAGAGGTCGCCAGTTACAATAAGAATCTTGGGTGGTTTTCGACTTATGGATAATGACGTTCACGTTTTCACTAATGATGTCGACCGTGGAGTTCTTCTTCAACTAAACAAAAACCCATTTATGGAGGGGATCCAATTAGATGTCTACTTCGAAGATCTTCATACTCATCAAGTAGGTATATTCTCAACAGATATTGCTTCACAATACAGAACATCCACAAGTGGAGTAATTGTCCCTCTTCTTATTAAAGAAGAACACAGCGACATCATTAGAAAGATTGAGAGGGTGGCTCGTCCTAGGTTCTTTATAGATCACATTCAATTTGTTTAGGAATCTTCGGGAGCTGAAAGAGTGTGCCGAGAACATTAGAACAGCTGCAGTCGGGGATCACACATGTTGATTCGGATTGCAAAAGAAAATCATATGTCGTTTTGTCAGCTGCACCTTTGGCATCCCATGCTACAATAAGCCACAAAGAAATGATGCTGGATGATAAGATTTACGAGTGTAGGGTTAAGTATTGCAGTGTCAACCCAAACTTTAATTACAAGCCACTCAAGCAGGAACATGTAGCTGAGCTCGTGGAGAAGATGAAGAACAACAATTCTTACACCGTTCTACATAATGCTATTTTGTGCCCATACTATGAAAGAAAGAAAGGCACTGAGATAGTGTGGGTCACAACACCAAAATAAATCACAAAGATTCAGATGAGAATAAAAAATCAATTAGGTACTACATTATTAGTGGCCAACACACAATAATGGCAGCCCATTGACTTCTCGATGAACACAATAAAAGAATAATGGCAACAAAACTTTCTAAGCATACCCATGAGAAGCTGACAAAAAGATCGGCGTTTTTAACCAAGCCGAATCTCACAATTGAGCAGTACCATAAGTTATCAGCGGAATGGGATGCTGCCGACACCAATCACTACAACAACAAAATATGGGAGAAGTTCAAACACACGCAATCCATGTGGGAAAATCTTGGGCGACCAGAAAGAGCTACTGCAGGGAGAGAACAATGTCCGAAATACCAGGTAGGTAAATTGTCTTAGCGGGATTTATCTCGCCAGTATATTAATCTGTCTCTTTTTTTTTTGCAAAGAGTTGAAGAAATTGTAGCAGTTGATTTTGCTCAGGTGGGCGGGAAGGAAACATCCTTTCTAATGATGTTGATTTCTTGTCCGAGGATAAGATCTTTGCTCAAATAGATGGGGATTATGAAATCGTTTACAAAAGGAACACTGAAGAAAAGCATACAAGTGAAGGGAGCCCTCAGAGAAGTCTGCAAAGAAATCCAGTAAGACGCCGAAGTCTAAGTCTGTTCAATTTACAAAGGATGTAAACAACGATTTCAAGCTCACATGGTTGAAGCCTTTAAATAAAACAACGATGGAGGAGATGAATGTCTTAGCTGATTTGGTCATTGATGGCAAACTACAGATTAACAACAACATCCCCCACCTCTCCTTTTCATGTCAAGATAATGGAGTTGAAGACAGTCAGGCACTTCAAGGAGTGGTTGGGAATACACTGTTACAAACTGGGTTGGACCTTAGCTTCAACATACGAAGAGGTCAGCAAATATTTGCATGTGACAGATGATGATATGCTTGTCCAATGGGTGAACCAATCAGAAGATTTGGACAAGAATCTATTGCACGCCAAAGCGAAAAAGGAGAACATTGCGATGACGCCTTATCTTATGGCAATCCTTCAGCAATGGAGAACCGAGTTGAACCTTATAAAGGAAGATGCTACAAATCACGACAAACATCTATAGGGCTTTATGGGGTAACTTTACTGCTCAGATTTGAAGACTTTATGGGGTAACATCACTGCTTGTAGAAAACCGTTTCAATTATTTGTGATGGATCGACAGGTGTCAAAAAATCCTACGACAGATAGGGCACTAGAGGATTTGGTGGAGAAACTTAGCCGTGCAAGCATGTACAGAGAAGGTATTTATTATTGAATTCATGCTTGCACTCTTAACTGATACCTACTTTTTCAAGTATTTATTTCTTGATTTTGGCTCATGTCACTGATACTTTTGCCTTCGTCTTTGCCAAGAAGAATAAACATCGTTGGGCAGGATTTTATATAAACAATGCTGATCCCAAAGCAATGATACAGTTGTTCACTTGGTTGTTAGGAATGTGCCAAACAATTTCAAACTTTCAAATAACTAGCTAGGCATTTGTTTGCACTCCAACGGGCCTGAACCTCCATCTGATACACCGATAGCTGAGAGGACATATTCGGCAATGTACGTTATCCAAACATTACAAGTCAGGCTACACGGAGCATCGTCAACTTGATCAGGGGTCCTCACAATGATGCATGGGTTTTTGACTGCAGCACTAGGGGATCCGTCTTGAATGAGTGTTACCTTCAGGATACATGTGTGTTTGCCATTGAAAAGGATAAGACCATGGTTGAGGACCTGAACAAGTGAATAAAGAGGTTCTGAACTGACTACCCCAATAAAGCCATATAGAAGTATTTAAAAAAGTTCCTTCCCGAAAAGTGTAATAGCTCTGAAGAGGAATTTGGTTCAATGTCAGAGTTTGAGGACCATCTTTAATCACATCTTAGATCGGAAGTTATCTCGAGGAGTACAGAACATTCACATACTCCATTGACCATGAAACATAAACAGAAGATACGGAAGATGTTGAACGATCTTCCAAGCAGCTAAAACCTTCTTCGCCTCACTCAAAAGGTAACAACGAAGAAGAATTATTAATGAATTGTTAGAGTGACGAATACTTGTAAATGAATGTAACATAAGGCATTTTTGTATATTTTTGTTTATATTTGTACAGAAAATAAATTCTCAAGGATTAAAGAAGTTTTTAGTTCAAACATGGGTCACACATTAACAAGGTAAATAATATACCTTGATAATTATAAGGCCAGTTAACTATCATTTTGCAAATGTAATGAAACAATTGAGAATATGGATTTTTAGCATTGGCATTAGGTAAGAGAGGGGTTTGGCGAAAACTTCTTGTGCCACATGTCAGAATGACAGAGTTCATGCAGGAAATGGATAATAATGCAGCTCAAAACATCCTTACCATGGGGACCACTTCAGTTTTTTCATCACCATTTTTATTGCCTTCAGTTCCTAAATCACTTTCTTCAGCACCTACAATATCTAAATCTTGTAAAGATGATGTACAAGTAAATGACAAAGAGATAGGCAACAATATAATGTCAACAGATAAATGTGAAAAGGACCAAACAAGTGAGTTGTAAAGCATTTGAGAGGCAATGCTACCCCTTGTTACCCATGATCATATTGTGTTGTTGGATTCAATGGTGTTCTGCTTCATTGACAAAGGCCCGAGGATAGAAAAAAAGAAATCAAACAAGAAGATTTCATTCCTTGTCATGGTAAATTTCGATATGATATCATTTTTTGCCCGAGGTTGGACCGTCTCTTTCAAAAGCTTAAGAAGATGGGTGCACTTGTGGGGATTTGGTCATGCATGCATATTCACAACTTGACACCGCTGCTAAATTTGCTTAAGAAACATTGTAGTGTTGTAGAAAAGGTGATTCGTAAAGATTGAATTTTTGACCAGCGAATATGTTATAAACCTCTCGAATTTTACGATATAAAAAAGGAAAGCAAGCCATATTTCTTCAAGAATGAAAGATTTATTGGGCTTCATGGGGAGATCAATCAGTTAAGGATAATGAAGAATGCACATATCTTAGTGGTAGACGACTCTCCTCAAAAGGCTATGCTCAACCAAAACATTGCTTATTATCCATCCAATCACTTTCGACCCATATTCTGATATCAATACCATGGATGAGCTAGTGAACTACTTGGATACGTGCCTTAGAAAGGAGAATCTCAAAAACTTTTGTGAGTAATATCCACAATATTAAACATTTCCTGACGCTTTTTTTTTTCGTGATTTTGAATTTTATAAAATGAAGAGAGCAAACGGGCGCTCTACAATATTATTCTTAAGGAACGTCATGTTTTAAATAAGCCTTTATGCAATCCTGTTCTTATCACAGCTTATGTATTAACAAGGATGGCAACTCCTAACTAGATTCGTGAGAGTGTTAGGTGGTGGCAACAACATAAAGATATTGATAAAAATGATTCTATTAATATGAAGAGTGATGACTTAGACAAATTGAGGAGATATCTTTGTATGGTTAAGGAGAAAGTATTTATAAATAAATTAACATACAATGATTTCATTTGTAATTATGTTTGATAATATTTTTTAATTATTGTAAACTATTTTTACAACGAAGAATAATATGAATATTCTAAGATATTTTAGGAATATTCCTTACTAAGTAAGGATTAATTTATTAATTAATTAATATATAAGGCTTAATTATATATTAATTAAATAATTAATTAATAATTAAAACTTAAGTATTAATTAGCAATTTATTTTATATTTCCATTTTCATGTATTATGCCCATTTTAGTTACAACATGCATATATCCTCAAACTTCCTTAACCCACCATAACACTTGCATTTATTATAAGTGCCTTCTATATTATTACAATGTCCATTAAATTTCTTATAAGCATAACATCACCTTATTAAATATATAATTTCACATCATCTTCCAAACAAACACATGGATGTTACTTCATATTAAGGAGAGTCATACAACTTATGCAATATAAAACACATTGCCATAAACATTAACTTATATGGAAAAAAATTAAATTATATTCAAATAAATCTTTTTGAGGATCCTTATTTTATAATTTTACATACTCACTCAACCTAAACTTTTACTAACACCCACTCTTGGTGACTCCTTATGCATACATTGAAATGACTCCAACTAAATGTTATTAGAATTTGTTGTTTGAAACGTTTATATGTTTTAATAAAACATAAAACATTTATTTTCGGCCTTTTAAACTAAGAATATGAACTATAATTCCATGTAAACAGAAGGAGTGTCTTTCCCTATTTGTTCTACTCCATTTCAATAACATTGTAAGAAGTTAAAGGCTTTGTATCTACATTTATACTTTTATTCATCACATAACAAATATATTTAATACTACCTATTAGTTAAAGGCTCTATACTTGTTGTTCTTAATTCCAAAGCTCTTTACATTCACAATTTTAGTGTGAAATTAAATCTTTCTTTATATATATTGCATTTTCATGTAAAATTTTTTTATGCCATTTAAACTTTATAATACTAACCAAGCAAAAACAATATTCAAAATGCAACTTTTTCTAATTAAAACAAATCATTAATAACCATTGAATTCCTTCAATAGTCTTTTCAATCACCCGAAAATAAATAAATGACTTACCTTACGATGCATAATTAACTGTTTTAACATCATGTACTTACTTTCATATACCTTATTGACCACCATTTTAATAATAAGCTTTGTTGATACCTTTTAAAGTAGCCACATATTAATACATCCTAAAAAAAATTAATATTATTTTGTTAAAATCTAATTCTTATTTATATTGTTAAGTGTTAAGATGTTTGCATATATAATTACATCTTCACAATGGTTCTTAAATATTTCAAATTTTTTTTTACACTTCATCTTTACAAACTGTAACTTGATTTTTTACTATAATAAAATCATTCTTAATCTTTTAACTGTACAATATTTGAAGCTTGTTCATTAATCCTTTTATTTTGTTTCCTTGTTGACCCTTTTTAACAACAATTCATTAAATTGAGCCTAAAAAACCAAAAAGAAAAATATTACATTCACCTTTTTGGTTTTTTCAATTTCTTCAATTATATGTTTTGAGTTTTGATAATTTCTTAACTAATAAAGTTAAAGGTTTTGAAATATGATTTATAAACATATGAATATGCCCAACATAAGAATTAACAATATTCGTTAAGGTGAAATTGATCAATATGAATGATCCTTTAAATTAAAATTGATAACTTTTTAAAATGCCTATTTAAAAATAATATATATTTTAAAATTATCTTAGACTATATTACAATAAATTAACATATACTTATATATTCTATTTACGATTGAATTTTACCCATCCATGGAATTTTATGCCTTGTTTATGTAACGGTCTCGTTACCTTTGTGCACGAAACGTATAGGGAAGTGCATAACAATTTATGGGTCTCAGCGAAAAGGAGGCTCCAGCTCAGGAGGCTTCGTATTATTCTAGTATATTCGCAAATATTCCAGGTATTCTAGCATATTTTAGAATATTCTAGAATATATAAGCTTTTTTAATATGCCGACTGGCTTAATATTTGCCGACCAATAAATTTTTAGAAATTTTTTGAATACTTTATAAAAAAGTTCAATAAGTTACTATTCAAACAAAGCATTTTTATGTAAACCATTTATCCTTGTAGCAACGGTGGGTCATGAACTCTGCTGCAATTCACCAGTAAACGGTGGACCTCCATCTCACTGAGCAATCACCTTTGTAGAAAATATGTGACGTCCGGGTTCAAGCCAAGCACACGGCTGTAGACAAAGTACATGTGTACACATGGGCTCCAACTTTTGCTCTTCTGAAAGGTAAAACAACTGCATGTAGGATAAGTACTAATAGTCACCTTTGCAGAGTCATTTCCTGCCGACACAATGAAAGCCTCCTTCCGTCCTCTAACTATCACTTCAACATTTCTCACACGACCTAAAAACGTCTTGGCCTTGTGGAAATGCTTCTTTGTTCCTTAGACATTTTTGTTGGAGTCCGGACCATACGTCCTTCGAAAGGTGGAATTGTTGTAGATCCAGCTCCACGTGGTGGCAATGGTGTTTTGTCCTTCTGACCCTCATCTACTATTCCTGCTGTCCCCTGTAAACCTTCGAGAACAAAGCTTGCATCCTGTAGTTCTCTGACCTCTCACTTGTCAGCTTTGTTTCCTTGAGCACAGGCCAAACCATTGGTGGTGTTGGAATTCGTGACTGAAGAATTTTGCCGTTTGGCCACGTGAAACACCCTG
The DNA here is from genome assembly GCA_003024785.1 of Selaginella tamariscina. Taxonomy (NCBI): domain Eukaryota; kingdom Viridiplantae; phylum Streptophyta; class Lycopodiopsida; order Selaginellales; family Selaginellaceae; genus Selaginella; species Selaginella tamariscina. The sequence continues at coordinate 49,832 of PUQB01000873.1, read as the reverse complement.
AATCTTTTGGGCAGAACCACATCATCTGTTGTACATACTCCTCATTCCCCAAGGCATCACTGTACATTCGTTTTCCGTAGAATCCTGGTGCTGGCACTCTGCTTGGATAACCGATTGGTTTTCCACACAGAGCAGTTCCTTCCTGATTCATCCCCAAACACTTAACCTTACTGGATGCTCCGATTCGTCTGATGGCCCACTCTGTTTGTGCAATCTCTCTCTCCAAAACCTCTTCGAACCTTAACCTCTTTCTCCTGTTGTTTTGGACCACCCGCTCTGTATACTCTACATCATGTCTGTGTGAACGTCGAGCATCAGACTGTTCTGTTCCTGTGACTGTTCTCCTAATAGTTTGCACTTGAACGTTAGTGGTACTTGTGAACTCCGGGCTGGTCAAGTGTTCCTCGTCTTCCACCAGATTGATAATTGTTGATGGAGATACACTTTTCCCCTCAGAGAGTTTCGTTGCACTCGTTTCAACAGAGTTTCTTCGAAGGACCTGACCCTGTATACCTCCCTTCTATTGCCGCTTTCACCTTAACTGCATCGGTGAGGTCTAACATTGTTGCCTCCAGCAGTGGTACTCTTTTGGCCAATCTTGCTCTTCTTGCTCTTGTGTGAATCACTTCAGCATTGTTTGTAGTTGGAATACTCGCGAGTCCTTCTTCTGTCATGTCTCCCAGTTCCATGGAGATGTGGTCCTCATGCCTATCCACCAAGACAGCCATGTCTTCAAAGCACGAATATTTGACGCTCGTCCTTCCCAAAAAACTCGAGAATTGCTAGTTGTTCTTTCTTAGATTGTTCATTCAGTGCTGCACCAGGCACGAGCAAGCTTCATGTGTTCTTCGCGGTGTTCTTCTGCGATCCATTTCTTTGTCACCTGACGCACGGATTGCATAAAGTGAAACAGACAGCTTCTTTCCCTCCCTTTCATCTTTTCTCCGTTGTTGAATACTTGGCGCAAGGCTATCCATATCGCTCCAGCCTCATCCGACATGAAACCAGCAAAGTTGACATTCTCCAAACCCTGTTTCTTACAAACCTCTAGCATTGTGTTCAAGAACTTCAGCACTGCAACATTATCTTCGCGGCACATATCTGCGTAAGCTATAGTGACCATGGATCTGACACTGTAAGAAGCATTAGATAACAAAGATTAGAAAGTGTTATGAAGAGTTCTACAACTTACAATGGGTCATAAAGGTGTATTCCAATTGTCGCCCAGTCTGGTATACGGTGCGTGTGGTCCAGAACAACCCATTGATCATGAAGGTCTCCTCCACTTTGACACCTTCTGATGTAATCAACTCCTGAACCCGGTCCCTCAACTGTCATTTTGAAGATCAGAGGCTGCTCCTCAGCACCATGCAGTTCCATCCCTGGAACATGTATGACGTGAATGAAAGGTATTGGCAACTTTGTCTTCAGCTCCAGAAGACCCTCGTAACCCTCTCTAAAGTGTGTCTCCTTCTGTCTTGATTGTGTAATCCAGTCCCGAGTCCTAAAGGAAAGGTCACGTCAGTGTGTAGAGATCTAAAGAAAAATACCTTCGATGGTTTGTTAGAGGTTCAAGTTTTGAGAGTAAACCAGTGTACGAGACTTCTCCTTCTTCCTTGAAAAGTTCTTCAAAGATGAGCTCACGCGCAGCTTGAAACTCAATCACTCATTGATTGGTTCGCGACTGCTCTTTACCACGTTGCTGACACTAGATCTGGCACGTGAACGTTTGAAGCTGACACTGAGGGGCTGACTGGATGCTGATGAACACCTCTGTGAATGAACAACCTTGTAAAAGAAATGTCGTCTGGCAAATGTAGTACACATAAGCCGGACAAGTGTGCACTAGCAATGGCTCCTCTCCACAATGCTTACATTTCATGCCTATTACTTTGCCTGTCTCAGTTGTCTTTGCCTGTCCAGTTGTCTTTGCCTTCTCACAGCACCCTTGAAGTGACATTCATTTGCTTTCTTCTCAAAAGCCAAGTAGGGGCAAGTAGGATTGATGCATTTGAGATGTCCGACACATGAACTTCGACTGACTCGTGCTGGAACATGCCAGTGTGTTGTGCTCGGTGTGTCCAATGGTAGCATCCGTCCTTGCGATTCATCCCCAAGTACTTCTCTGTGCTTTCTTTCTTTGGAGGAAGTTCATAAATGACATTTCCATTGTATATCTGCGGTAGTTCAGAGACTCGTTTAACTTCAGACGAACCAATGAGATCCTTCCCTATCCTACATTTGTCTGCTCTTAGAAGACACACCAGCATGGATTCCTCACGCTCCTTTGTCCACAACCTGAACAACGGGCCCTTTGCCGGGCACAATGTGTAAAAGACAAACTGGTTTGATGCATTGCCTTCTGGTAACAACTCCACATCTTCTCCAGAACTCGCAGAAATACATCAATTGAACCAACATGTATACTGAACCAACAAGGAATGTTGAAAGCAAAGTGAAGATCATGTTCAAACACAAAAGCATTTTCATCTTCATCGACTGGGAAATCTTTGTCAATGCCTTCATAGGTAACTCTGGCCATGACAACGCAAGGAGAAAGCTCGGTGGTTTAGGAAAGCAAAGCAAAAGATTAAACACACTCTTGTTCGCCAAAAAAAATTATAATCATTGATAATAAACGTGAATACACTTTTGTATATAATTAATTCTACGCTGCCCAGCTCACAGTGTTCTTAAAATGTTGTCCTCTCTAGTATCACCGATTTAATTTAATTATTACCTTTTATGATTTGAAATATCTTCACCTTTACTAATTATTCACATATTTTAATATTAACCCTAAATATTAATGTCACATTTATTCCATAGGGTTCACTGTTTTCATTGCGGCTAGGGTTTTTGGTAAATAGGATTTACTGTTTCCATTGCGGCTAGGGTTTTTTCTATCTCAGATCTGATATCTGAAATCTCCTCCAAGGGGCTTGAGAGGAGCGACGCCATCCATTTCGAGTCAATTTGTGCACGCCCAAGTAAATCAATTGAGATTTCTATGCCGATTTAGATTGTGGCACCATCCTGCTCAGTCGGCGGCCACAAGGTATGTGCAATTTTTTTATTTTATGATTTGCGGCTCAAATAATTTATTTTTCAGAGTTAAAGGGTCTTCCCATTTGTGCCGTGTGAGAGAGACGGCACCATCCTGGTTTAGTCGACACACAAGGTATTTTCAATTTGTTTTTTTTTGCTTTGGGTCTATCCATTTTTCCAGAGTTAATGGGTCTTCCCATTTGTGTCGGAATCCCAGAGATAAAGGGTCTTCCCATTTGTGCCGACTGAGAGTGACGGCACCTTCCTGCTCAGTCGGCAACCACAAGGTATTTTCAATTTGTTTATTTTTTGCTTTGCGGCTCAAGTATACATATCACAATGTTTTTTTTTTCAGAGTTAATGGGTCTTCCCATTTGTGTCAGAATCCCAAAGATAAAGGGTCTTCCCATTTGTGCTGACTGAGAGTGACGGCACCATCCTGGTTCAGTCAGCAGCCACAAGGTATTTTCAATTTGTTTATTTTTTGCTTTGCGGCTCAAGTATTTTTTTTTTTTCAGAGTTAATGGGTCTTCCCATTTGTGCCGTCTGAGAGGGACGGCACCATCCTAGCTCAGTCGGCACCATTATCTCTTCAGTGCCGTCTGAGAGGGTCAGCACCAACCTATCTCAGTCGGCATGATATGCTCTTCTACTTTTCTGTGCCGACTGAGAGGGTCGGCACCAATAGCTCCTCAGCAGTGAGTGGATCTCCGATGGACAGAATGAATAAGGCCGTGTTGTGTAGATAACCAACCTTCTTCAACGATGACACCAGCCTGTCCAAGTCCCCTAGGTTCACTCATCGAACCACCTCGTTCGAATGCATTTTACAGATGGGCACATCAGGAGGATCACCAAGTCCCTTGATAGTAATTTTGTCGAGCAGGTTCGCTGAGCTCTCCAAATGCAGGCTAGCCGGTATGCTGTATAACTCCTTTAGCTCTTATCGCTCTTCGCCTTCTTGCCTTTTGGATCAACTTTCCTGCGGCCTCTCTTTTTGCTGACTGCCTCCTCCAAGTCGTCCTCACTAAAAGAAGAAAGAGCTTCAACTACCTCTGTCATCTGCACTTGCTCGTTCAGGACTGTAACCTCAGCGGATGAAGGAGGCAACTACGACGAGCTCTCCGGGAAATCTGTGATGGTTGATGGAGGTTGCTCCTGCTCAACTGGTACTACTTCAGACTGAGTCACTGGAGGATCCTCCTTTGCTACATTAGATGGTTCTCCTCTCTTGCCTCGCTTGTGCTTCGATATCCTCTTCTCTTCCCGTGGCTCTTCATCAGGCGCAGTCTCTAGTAGACGTTTTGAAGCTCTCACCATTTTTTAAACTCTGGAAAGCAAACACACAAGTCAATTGATTAGGAGACAAAATAAAAAATAAAAATCAAAGATGACTAACCTTGTGGCTACCAACTCAAGCTAGACAGAGCTGTTGAAGGACACGGTTTAGTACGAGCAGCACCGGTCTTTTGAGCAAGCTCTTACTCAGCCGGAGTACAGACAGTGGGCTTTGAGGCTCTCAAACCGAAAGTTCAGCTGCTGGGACGGGAACCATAGGCTACAGGCTTTGCAGAAGCTCTACCGAGAGGATGCAGAGGACAACCAGCGATGGGCTATTTGCGTTCGATCGAGTTTCATCTCCATGAAGAACCTCGACAATCTTCAACTAGTTTCGATGTTCCAATCAATAAACATGTGAGTATTTTCTTTTCTTTTCGTTAAAGACTTACAGTTTCATTGAATAGATCTTCAGAAACATCTGTGGAAACAACACTACCACATATTCTCCTCGCTGTAAAGGCGGTCTGCACTAGTACTGAAGGAACTCAGAAAATCCTTGAGTCATTCACGGAGGTTGATCGTCTTGAGGTGCAGAAGTGGAAGGAGAGTGCAACATGAAAGACGTCTTGGCATCCTCTTCCAAACCTGATCTGTGCAAAGATCCTTTTCAAGGTAACCTGATTTGATTTATAGGAAAGAAGTTTTTAACTTATTCTATGTGTAGAACGAGATCGACGATGATCTCGACAGAGCAGTCACCAGTGCTAAAGGCAATCCACAGCTTGAACTGAACCTGAAGCAGCTAGTGTACAAGAAGCATGACAAGCGTATGCACAAGTTCCTCTCTATCATAGACCCAGAGTTGGGGAGGAGTGGTTCCAGAAGGTGACGAACATCTCTCATAAGCAATGTTGCTGGATGGGCATTGAGAAGCTGTACGCGATGTCAAAGACAAAGATTTCAAACATGTTGCGACTCCGATACTTGAACAAGCTCACTCGTCTCGAATCCAAGGCAGAACAACAGACACTTGGGCTACCAAGCATGCAGGACAAAGAGTGGATCAAGTGGTTCACCTTGGACTTATATTGGAAGGTTGTGCACGAGGAAGCCATTCAGATCCTTAAGGGGTTGCGAGAGGATGGTGAAGAAGTGGAACGAATGTTGACTTCATGAGCTGGTTTGACAAGATGCAAACTCGGAGCAAGTGCCTGGTCTTTCAGCCCTTCCATGACTGCATACGGTTCATTTATTTGATGGAGCCGAATGAGTTTCTGGAGCGTGAGGAGTCTGCGCGTCGGATGATATGGAGGTAAGCTTTCATTCCAACATTGCTATTGACTAACTTTGTGTTACAAGTTCATACTGGCAAAGAAAATGGCACCGTCTCAAATGATGAAGCTGTGGACAGATCATACAAGCGAGCCTCACATGTGGTCGAAGAGCAGAGGAGCTCTAACACCGTTCGAACAAGAGCATGTTCCATTCTGGCTCGACTGTCCATTGCAACAGCCACCAGCTTGGGAGAGCTCACTGTTCGACATGCATGGCAATGATCTTCTAGCGGAGCCAGACGAAGTAGAGGCTATCAAGAAGAGCAAGATGAAGAAGATGGTGCAGAAGACAACTACACCTGCAAAGGGAGTGGGAGCGGGACCAAGCTCTTCTACAGCACCTCCGCCAGCAATCGACTTTACAATTAATGAGGTGCAGCCACTTGTAGCTGGTTTGGACATCAAGGACGACCTAATCACCTTCATCCCGACACTGGCTGCATCCCGTGGATCCTACGACCTGGCTGTGTGCGATATGGAGGAGATGAGCATGTCCTTTTCGAGCCGGGTGCTTCCCAGATAGAGGTGTACACCAAGCTCCGACAACAGTTGACAAAATATAGACAGCTGAGTCACAAACAGTGTTCCAGGAAGTGGTAGGTGAATACAGCTTCAACCTCATCATCCTTGACTTGCCCAATGAACTTGTATATGGAGGTGCTAGCATCAACAAGACATTGTGCAGCTAGATTCGGTGAAGTTTGAGGAGGCCTTGCAGTTCAGTGGAATGCACTTGGCAGCGAGTGGTTTCATGGTCGTCTTCGCGAGTTCTCCTTCTGTTTCAGTGGTGATTCAGGCGGCTGCGGTAATCAACTTGGAGGTTGCAGGGACTTACAGCGTCTACCGTGCATGAGGCTGGGGATACGTGACAAAATTAAGGTAACCTAGCAAGCTAGCTATTCAAGTTCAAGTTTAACTTGGTCTATGTGGCAAGATAACTTGTTGGTTCTCTTGGTGCTGCAAAGCTCTGAGAAGAAGTCGAAGAGGCCAAACCCTCTGGCGTTGATGAACACGATCCTCGTCGATACCGTCGACCGTTTTCAAGAGGCTTGGTAAGGAAGTACTTTACTTTGTTTATCCTAATGGAAGTTTGTGCAGGATGATGATTCAACCGAAGAGTGTTCGACTCATACAGCTTTTGATTGAGCGTCTCAGTAGACATGGCGACCTAGTCTGGGATATTGGTTCCAGAACCGGATCATCGTTGTTAGCTGCCGTCAAGCTCGGAAGGAATATTATAGGAACCGAGAAGAGTTTCGAACTCTCTAGGTTAGTAACAAACAAGCTCGCAGAGAACATTAGACCAGAGGAAATACCTATTCAGACACCTCCACGTCCAAGCCTAGCTGGTGGTTCGAGAACTGCAGCTTTACTTAAGATAAAGAAGAAACTTTAGCTAATGTGTATTGAGTAATAAATTAAGCTAATATAAAAAGAATAAGGTAGAAATACAACAGTTTACTAAAAAAAAAATTTTGCCAATTGAGGTCAATACTGCCGACCAAAAAGAATATTCTAAAATATTCTAGAATATTCGAGCCCAGGCCTCCTGGGCCCCAAGCCTCCAAAATGGCGACACTCACAATTTAATCTAAGTGAAATGAATTTAATCTAAATAATATATTAAGTTTAAAATTTAAAAATATGTTATATATTTGGTTATTATTTTATAAATTAAATATTGAAATCAATTGCACTTGTAATCATATACTGAAATTATCTTATAAATCAAAATTTAGAAATGTGTAATTTTGCACTTACATGAATTATTAATAAATTGAATCTTCATATTGTATGCCATAGATGTACATATACATTTTCTCACACTTGTGAAGCTTAATTTATCTTAATTATAATAATTAATATAATTATTTAATTAATCTCTTTTTAAATTATAAGATTAATAATTAAATTAATGCTTAGGTGGCATGTCAAGTATCAATAATAAATATGTCATTTGACACATATGTCCTAGACGTATTGCATGGTGTCCATACGCAAGAGGTAAAATAAACGTGAGTTCGACACATCGTTCAAAGTATTACATGTGTAGCAATGCAAAAGTCAAAATGAGATAAACGTTTAATTAAAAATATATACCAAAGTGTATTTTACGATGTGACATATTAACTAAGACATTTGACTTAAAAGACCTAATTTGCCACACTAATTTGCCGCGGACGTGCCGTAAATAACATCGTATACTGTTATTTGATTATGTGAGTATCAATATCAACTATCGTAGATACTTTATAATGACTTAAGTATATATATATATTATATTTCTGTAATCACCGACTAGAAAGGATTTGCTAATCTAACTAGCACTAGTAAATAACCTTTGACATAGAAGAAATTGAAATGCTTAAATATTTATATATTTGTGGTAATATACTTAAATATTTACATATGATTTTTTTTTTCTTTTTCTTAAACCACTTGAGGTTTTATTATAGCTTTATTAATAACTATATGGAAAGTTTCGGTGTCATTACACGCAAGTGAATCAAGTGGAGGATAGGCTTTATATTTCTTTCTTTCTCTCTCTTTTATTCTTCAATATGTTCTGAATTTCATTTATTCTTATATCCACATGCTTCACCAATAAAGCTAAATATTTTAATACACATTTTATTTAATTATATATTAATTTAATTATTTAGGAACATACTAATACCATTGTTACTTAATCGCGGCTCGACGACTATATAATTACGTTAGATGTATTTTACAAATGTACAATACTTCTTCTTCTTCTTCTTCTTCTAGTAATAATCTCTCATTCTCTCATTGGCAATGGAAGGCCTCACTCAAATCTACCTTCCGCCCTTGCCTTGCTCATTCCCTTTGTCCAAGCTGCATCCAGTGTACGAGAATCTAGTCAAGGAAATCGATGAGTTTTGTAAATGTTCTGCCGAATCCACCAATGACAAGGAACTGGAGTTCATTGTGGCAGAGAAGTGGCCCTTTCTAGCGTGTGCATTCTGGCCCACTGTCTTTGAATCGAGACTCCCATTGTTGACAAAATTCTTATGTTAGTTCATTCTCCTGGACACAAAGGCTGACGACGTCAAGTCGATTGGGGCCGACGGCAACAAGACTGGAGCTCTCATGCATAGATACACTCAAGTCATCCGAGGCAATTCACAAACTCATGGTCAGCAAGGAGATGACATGTTCCTTTCTTGCTTTGTTTCCTTATGGGAACAGTTGCGGACCAACATGACAGCAACGCAATATGCTCGGCTCTCTGATAGATGCTCCACTTTGTTCAATCTTATAGCTCATCAATCCAAGCTCCGCGAGAAGCATGCGGTGTTGAGCCCGAGTCAGCTACTTGAACTCAAGCGTGTTGTTAGCTCTGGCATGATACTGGTTCCCTTGATGGAATACGGAGCAGGCATTGAGCTAGATGAACATGTGTTAAATCGTCCGGAGATTAAAGAAATCGAGATTGCCTGTGTCGACCACATGGTAACAGCCAACGATATCTTATCATTCCGCAAAGAGTACATAGGACGAGATTTTAACAACCTTCCTTCGGCATTTTGCTTGTCGGAAGGTGTTGATTTTCAGACGGCAGTCAATCTCACAAGTGAGCTTGTGCACTCCGTGGATCGAAGGTTCTGTGAGCTGCATGCTTCAATATCCAAGGCCAGCTACTTCTCTCCACAGGTGAAGGCGTTCATCGATGGTCTTGGATATTGATGTCAGGAACTCTCGAGTGGAGTTGGCATACCGCTCGTTACCATGGTCTTAACTGGGCTGCACCACGCAAAACGAGCGGCAGGGAATTATGTACCTTGAAGATCCACCAAGGTTCGAATCGATGCCCATCCCAACTTATTAAGTTGCTACTAAGGTAATTGTTTTAGTCTTTTATATAGTTCACCAAAATATGCTTCGTGTTGAATTTGTTTAGTATTATTTCATTACTGTGTAAGTTAATTAAAATATAATACTAATTTAATAGATATGAAAAGAGGAAAGAGAGTGAACCCGGATGAATCGTTTCAAACTGATAAAATGTGATCTATATGTTGATTAAGTTGCGTTACTGTGGTATTAAAAAACAATACGTAAGAAAGAAGATTAACTCACTTTATTGAGCTTGTTTATTTATCCTATCCTCCGCTTGCACTTTGTTGAGCTTGTTTACCGTATCCTCCACTTATTAATAAAGTTATAATAGAACCTCAAGTGGTTTAAGAAAACAAGAAAAATCATGTGTAAATATTTAAGTATATTGCCGCATTTCAACTTCTTCTATGTCAAAGGTTATTTTGGTGCTAGTTAGATTAGCAAATCCTTTCTGGTGATTACATAGAAATATAATATATAGAAATACTTAACTCGTTACGAATAGTCTCTCAGATGATATTGATACTCACAATTAGTATTTCAGGACAAATGCATTAATTAAAATGTCACATCCTTTATATACTTCCGATATTTTATTTATACTTCTAAAACGTTACCTCATTGCATCACAACACATGAAATACGTTTACTACATGTGACAAATGATATTGTTTATACATTTGCATCTTGACATGATGCAGTCCTTTAGGACAACATGTTTGTTCTTGATATGTGACATATCACTTAATTATTAATTTATAATTTAAAAAAAGATTAAATAAATTTATTAATTAAGATAAATTAAGCTTCACAAATGTGAGAAAATGTAACATGCAAGTGTGTACATCTATGTATTACAATATGAAAATTCAATGTATTAATTAATTCTTGTAAGTGTAAAATCATTTTTAATATCGAAATAAACTTACTTGAGCACAAATAAATTAATAAATAATAAAAAATGTGTGAATTTGCACTTAAACAATTTAATTAACATATTTAATTGTATGCCATAGATTTACATACACACATGGATATACACACATTTCATTTTCTCACACTTGTAAAGTTGATGTCATTTGACACATATGCCCTATATTGCATCACACGTAAATGTCTTTGCTAATAATATATACGAAGTATATTCACTTATGTAAAGCATTTGCCTTAATAATTCCTTTCACAACAAGGAAATAATTGAAGCCCTCGTGTTCCTATTAAATAACTTTTTAATTGATTAATATAAAAATAAATAAATTTGAAATAATGAACATCTAAGTTATAAACACATTTACTTAGGTGGGCCATAGTGTTATTAATATTACCAACCAAACATTAAGAGGGTTATTTGAAACATGAACTAAGTGTAAGATTATTCATTTGAGTGATAAAGTGTTATCATGTAATTATAAATATTAATGATACTTTCTTTGCACTTTTAAGTTATTAAATAGTGTTAATATAGAATCAATGAATAAAAGAGGCTAAAGTACATGTTAAAATTAAACTAATTTCATCATAATCAAATTAATTAATAACAACATATTCTTACAAATAAAACAAGGAAGAACAAATTAATTCTTATTTACTTATTATTTTATATATTTTCAAAAGGCATTCACAATCTCACATAAGAAATTATATAAAGTAATACCAAAAATAAGAGTACCATGTGTAAGTCATATTGTAAGGTCCTAACTTATGTGATTAATTGAGAACAATTTGTATATATACTTCTTGGTTTAGGAGTTTGTTAGTTTCAACATTAATTATTTTATGTAACATATAATTAATTCAATTTCCTTAATCACCAAATAGTTTTACCATACATACATAAAGACTTTCACGATGGTAACCAAAGAGACTTTCACAATGGTGACGTATGTGTACTTACTTATTTAATTTAATAAAATTTTACCATATACTTTATGACCATTTATATATAGTATTTATATATTAGTTAAGTGGACTCCCTAGGCATAGGTTTACCAATGGTGGTATTAGTATGTTATATATAAGTAATAATATATAATTAAATTAATATGGTTAAGTCCCTATAAGAGATCACCAAAAACAGATGAAGTTCCATATAACACATTCTTCATGGTCAAGACAAGAAGTCACAATATGTATTTAGTGTATATATGCTTGTGCATGTGTATACATTGTCATGATTAATACATGTAAGAATTAAATTAAATGTATTTTCAAACAAATTCACGCTAGACAAAATGTATACATGTCTGTATAATTTAAATTTTATATATTCATCTAATTCATACATGCATCCGCAAATGTATAACACATTATATACATGCATGCATTCAACCATATATATATATAACATATATGGGTACACATACACACAAATATATAAGATATAGGCTACACTATTTCTATGGCTTCAAAGAATATTTAATTTGGTTTTAAAGGTCATTATAAATTAACAAATGGTTGCAATGGAAGTGTTGAGAATTAGTTCATATCTTCAAGTTTTTTAAAATAAACAATTTGAAGTAAGCATGTGTGTGCGTGAAGGCATGTGTATGTGCACGTGTGCAAGCTATGTATATGTTGGTTCATATATTAGGCATGTCTTCAAATGTAGAAGAAGATGACGTACATATTTAATGACGTACATTTTAAATAAACATTTAATTGGATTGTCATAATTGTGTCTCTTTATGCATTTGTATGTTTCATATGAATACATCAACATATATATTGATATATACATATGTATTTGCATGTTATACGTCATCAATATAACATATAGGTTTACAAATACATATATGTACCTCTAGGATATAAACACATTTATTTTATATATTGTTTTAGGAACTTAAATGGGAAATTTGGAAACAAATTATCTAACGCATTTTTATATATATATTTTACATGTAATTTCAATTATACACACACACACACACATATATATATATATATATGTGTGTGTGTATAATATTTAATTATATATGTATATCTATATGAAATCAAATTATTATTTGTATATTCTCATCTCATATATTAATTTATAATTAATATTCACTTGCTCTTTAGCTTTTGCATTATGGCAGAAACATATTCATTTTGTACAAATACTTTAACACATAAGGGTAAATCTTCAATCTTTTATTTCTTTTCTTATTTGGGATAAATCTCTATTATGTTTGACTTATACAAAAAATCATTTTTTTTACTTTGCAATATACTTTATAAATTTTCTATTTTGTTATAACTTATTCATTCAGAATTTTAAACAAACATTACATATCCTTATTCATTAAATAGAACTATTTGCCTATCTACCATGGAACAAAAAAATCCTTTTTTGCCTTGGCTAAATCTAAATTTTTTTTACCGTATATATGGTACGAATACAATCTTTTGAATTTGAATTTGTTTGAAAATTAAAGAATTAAATAATGATATAGTGTGTTAAAGAAATTAAAGTATTAAAAGTAATAATCATGGACCAATTCAACAAAACTTACACTATCCTATTATTTTAACACTTACCACTTCTATAGTATAGTGGTTTATATTGTTTATAAACAAAGTAACTATTATAGATGTTGATTATTTAAAGTTGTGTATAGAAAGTATTAGTATTTATTTTAGCTTTTATTATTAATATAAAAACTGAAAAATTTTACATACCTCAAAATATTACATTATAAGTAAAGAAGACAGGTTAGAAGATAAAGAAACTACCATCTTTATTACACTCCTTGCTAAAAGCTGAAAAATAATTGCATTAAATACATTATATACACATCCTCAATTTACACTTCTAAATTACTTGGTTTTTCTCACATATAAATGTGAAATATTTTAAACCTAAGCACAACCGCTTCTATCCTTAAAATTTTTTTCTCATTTCTTAATATTTTCTTTTGGAATATAAATGCAAATTATCCCTCATTTGCTCAATTTCTTAAAAGAACAATTATTACAAATTTATTTTCACGTAGCACAAAGTTGTGCTAAACATAACCGTGTCCTCAAAAGTTAAAAGCTTGATCATCATGTTTAATCACATAGTAACTATCATGAAAACTTGTTTAAATTGTTAAACCGTTTACATCTTAACAAGGATTAAACACATTCATACATTTAAATAAACATGTATCGTCCAAAGTCATAATTATCAAATGTAAATGATTGTTACGGAGCGCTATGCAATTGCATAAACTATAACAACTTAAAATGATTTTTCCACTTTCTTTTCAAATAATATCACATTATAAGCCACCCAATTTACATTACTAAAGTTGTAAACATACAACACATATTTTAATCACGTTGATGATTTCCTTTCCACAATAGATGTGATAATGAACATTATAATTATATTATATGACACTCTTGAATAATAATTAAAATAACAAGATTGACATAGTGATGCCTTAATTCTATGGAAGACAACTAGTGAGGAAAATGGGGTAAAAAGGATAGTTGAGTGAACCATTTATTCAAGGGACTGCAAATGAAACCATTGTAGTTTGCATTTTACACACAAATCAAGTCATTTAAAGAGACATAAAACCCAAGCATGAATACATAAACATTTATCATTTGATGTGCACACCATTACATGTTCCAAATGTTTTTACATTTGTTACTATTTTTACAATTCAATTATTGCAAATACATCTAAATCAACATAATATAGGAAGCAGCATGTGATGAAATAATACAAAGTGAATATCATTTAAAATTTCAAATTTTTTTTCTTGAAGCTGTTGATCATGTCATTTTATCTCTTTTTATCATGATTTTTTTTATTGACATGTTTTATAATTACCCTTTTAACCATAATTTCTTCTTCTACAATATAATTGAACATATTTAACTAATGGTCCATTACATAGAAAATTTGTAATATGTATTAAAGTGTATATTTTGATGGTCACACATATTTAGTTGTAATATTTAAATTATAATATGTTAATTAAATTCATTACAAATGTATAATTTAGATGCATTGAACGTTTGAGTTAACCTTGTTCTATATATGTGCACAAAGTAAAAACATGTTTATTAGAATTACATGTTGCTAAAATCATTAAACTAGTTAACATCTTATATATATGATTGCCAAGGGTACATATGTGTTTATATGTATAAATATACCACTCCCACACACACACACCCGCATTTACACATTCTTTCATGAGTAAGCCAAAAAAACATGCTTAATTTAGTTCAAACACATCTTTAGAATATTTAGAAACATATCATAGCTTTTACCTAGATAAATAGATTTTTACTTCTTTTTTTTTTAATATGAAATATATTGTAACTTAACAGTTTAGAAAGAGTTGAATTTTCCCATGTATTTAGAATAATTTTCGATAAAGGTTCATAAATAAAAACTGTATATTCTTAAAGAAATTTATATTCATGCTTTGTAATTAATAAATACAATATTGCTGTAAGCAACGATAGCGAACAAAAAATAATTTTATATTAAAAAGAGATTAAGACAGGATTAAGATAAAAGTAATAAATTCAATATTATTCTTAATTTCAAATTTAAGATGTACATTTACAAATTTTAATATTAATGTTTAAATCAGTAGTGGGATTTATCTTTTAAAGATGAAAATTTCACTGCTGATTTTAAAATTAAAACTGAAATATTAAAATTTATAATTTATAATTTAATGCAAAATTAACAATTTATTTAATATATTTAAAAATGTGTAATTTATAATATATTCATACAATGTAACATATAATATGTACATATGATTTAAAAATGAAAAGATACACTTTTTAAATTTAAAATTATATATATCAAAATAACCACTTAATCAAAATATATTAGTATTCTTTTTCTTTAGCATATTTGAATTGTTGAGAGAATACATTCATCAATAGTAAAATATTCTACTGATAGCATATTTAAACAGTGATAAATTACACCATTAGCTTAATATTTATTAAAATAGTTAGCCTCTCATGAATATATATGTACACGTCCAACGTTACCGTGTACACCTTAATCATACGTATACAGATATACAATGTATTTTTACGTTCAGCATCCTATCGTAGCTTGTGGATCTTGGAATTTGAAGTTCCATCAAAGTTCTTTTAATTAAGATTAAAGATTAAATCTTAAAATACAGATCTTTAAGAAGTATTGTACCAGGGTAACAAACCAGAGTATCGTTGCACTTGTAAGCATCATTTATATTGAGGAAATTATTATTATTTTTATTAATATTTATTAAATAAATACAAACATATTTTTTACTGTCTTTAGAGAGAGAAGAGATTAATAGACTTGAACCCAACCTTTTATCACGTTCTCACCAATCGTTATTAAGCCTATGTTCCGACCATGTATTAAGCCACAGTGTGTAATGATGATCTCGTGTCATGTGTGATAAATTGATAATTTCTCTATACTTCCAACAATAAAGGAACTTGTTAAGTAATATTTTTAATTATTCATCTCATTGTAAAAAATGTTGTTTATTAAGTAAATATAATTATTTTTGGTTATGTTTAATGGGAATGCTTAGCTAATGGCCATGGGATGGGAGTGATTCCACACTGTGTGTGATCATTCCTATGCTTCCAATGTTTATATAATTATTTTAATGAGGTTTATAAAAAGATATTAGCGCATTCTCAGAGAATCTAGAGATTTTCATGCTGATGCAAGAATATGGACATTATCATGCTGAAAGGTATATTTGTATTTTAAAAATATATTACATAGTTTAATTTAAAAATATTATATTAAATACATATTGTAAGAACCCCTAATATATTATATTTAAGTAGAATGACATTATTAATTTAAATATTAAAATTTAAATTTTAAAATTAATAATATGTAATTTAAATATTAAAATTAAAATTTATAAACTTACGCTGGCTATGCTTTATGAAATTCACTGATTCTTTGTTATTTTGATCCTAATGTCAATTTCCTGAGGATTGGGGGGTCCTAGACCGTAGGATTTAGTTACTGGTTCTGTAAACAAGATCAAACTTACACAATCCGTTCCTTGCAAGCTTGCCACACACACGCATATATAATATAATGGTTTAAATTTAATGTGTATGTCTAGCATATATTTATATTGTTCTGATGTTATATATGTGTTTTACCCATGTGCATGTATCGACATATAAATCACCTTATAACGCACGCACACACACTGCTTTGCAGCCATGCTTGTTCTACAATTGACAAATATATACCTATAACTTGGTGGAGTACCAACAAAATAAGAATACATGTATAGTGTTAAGTAGTCCATGTATGTTAGATTATTTTATACATCTACTACTGTTGTAGTAGATCAACCTTTTCTGTGAGTCTTGAACTTTGCCCATTTCTAATCACCACTTGAGCATGTGGCGTCACAGACTTCAAGTACTCCCAAGCACTTTGGAACTTCTCTCAAACAATACTCCCACTTAGCAAGGCCGGATTTAGAGCAATCCAGTGCCAGTGTCTATATAACAAAGCTTGCAAATGAAACCGTACTACACGCCCTGGTGATATTGGTTAATCCTAGTGCCCGTGGAGCTGGAAGACGGCATGTTGCCCCCACAACGATCTCGGTCTTCCTCGATGTGCTCGAATTTTATGTCCTGAGGGCATCAGCGCCTTCAAGGTAGTTTGCATACGGTTTTCTGCGAAAGATCTCCCTGGATATATATTAAAACGACGCCTCCATCTTGAGCTTCCGGTGCAAATACGTTGCAACGGCACCAAAAAATGAAAGATTTGGCAAGCCCGTGTAAACTGAATGGCCGACACTTGCTTCTTCTACGAATTTCAGCACCTTTGGAAACTCCTCCAGACCTGTAATGAGATTTCTGACGGAATGAGGTCAGGACACTCAGGACATTTTTGTTAGAGTTCGGACCATGCGTCTTTCAAAATGTGGAATTGTTATAGATCCAGCTCCACGTGGTGGTGATGGTGTTTTGTCCTTCTGACTCTCATCTACTCTTCTTGCTGTCCCCTATAAATCTTCCAGAACAAAGCCTGCATCTTGTAATTCTCTAAACTCCTCACTTGTCAGCTTTGTTTCCTTGAGCATAGGCCAAACCATTGGTGGTGTTGGAATTTTTGACTGAAGAATTTTGCCATTTGGCCGTGTGAAACACCCTAAATCTCTTGGGCAAAACCACATCATCTGTTGTACATACTCCTAATTCCCCAAGGCATCATTGTACATTCGTTTTCTATAGAATCCTGGTGCTGGCACTCTACTTGGAAAACCAATTGATTTTCCACACAGAGCAGTTCCTTCTTGATTCATCCCCAAACACTTAACCTTACTAGATGCTCTGATTCGTCTGATGGCCCACTCTGTTTGTGCAATCTCTTTCTCTTCAAACCTTAACCTCTTTCTCTTGTTGTTTTGTACCACCCGCTCTGTGTATTCTACATCATGTCTGTGTGAACGTCGAGAATCAGACTGTTATGTTCTTGTGACTGTTCTCCTGACAGTTTGCACTCGAATGTTAGTGGTACTCGTGAACTTCGGGCTGGTCAAGTGTTCCTCGTCTTCCACCAGATTGATAATTGCTGATGGAGATACACTTTTCCCCTCAAAGAGTTTGCGTTGCACTTGTTTCAATAGAGTTTCCTTCGAAGGACCTGACCCTGTATACCTCCCTTCTATTGCCGCTTTCACCTTCTCACTCTGCAGAACTACATCGGTGAGGTCTAACATTGTCGCCTCCAGTAGTGGTACTCTTTTGGCCAATCTTGCTCTTCTTGCTCTCGCGTGAATCACTTCAACATTGTTTGTAGTTGGAACGCTCGCGAGTCCTTCTTCTCATGTCTCCCAGTTCCACCATGGAGATGTGGTCCTCATGCCTGATCCACTAAGACAGCCATGTCTTCAAAGCGTGAATGTTTGACGCTCGTCCTTCCCAAAAAGACTCAATAATTGCTAGTTGTTCTTTTTTAGATTATTCATTCAGTGCTATAGGCCAGGCACAAGCAAGCTTCATGTGTTCTTCGCGTGCTCTTATGCGATTCATTTCTTTGTCACATGACACACGGATTGCATAAAATGAAACAGATAACTTCTTTCCCTTCCTTTCATCTTTTCTCTATTATTGAATACTTGGCGCAAGGCTATCCATATCGCTCTAGCTTCATCCGACATGAAACCAGCAAAGTTTACATTCTTCAAACCCTGTTTCTTATAAACCTCTAGCATTGTGTTCAAAAACTTTAGCACTGCAACATTATCTTCGCGGCACATATATGCGTAAGCTATAGTGACCATGGATTTGACACTATAAGAGAGCATTATATAACAAAGATTAGAAAGTGTTATGAAGAGTTCTACAACTTATAATGGGTCATATAGGTGTATTCCAATTATCACCCAGTCTGGTATACGGTGTGTGTGGTCCAGAACAACCCATTGATCATGAAGGTCTCCTCCACTTTGACACCTTCTGATGTAGTCAACTCCTAAATCCAGTGCCTCAACTGTTATTTTGAAGATCAAAGGCTGCTCCTTAGCACCATGCAGTTCCATCCCTGGAACATGTATGACGTGAATGAAAGGTATTGGCAACTTTGTCTTCAGTTCTAGAAGACCCTTGTAACCCTCTCTAAAGTGTATCTCCTTCTGTCTTGATTGTCCCGAGTCCTAAAGAAAAGGTCACGTCAGTGTGCCGAGATCTAAAGAAAAATGCCTTCGATAGTTTGTAAAAGGTTCAAGTTTTGAGAGTAAACCAGTGTATGAGACTTCTCCTTCTTCCTTGAAAAGTTCTTCAAAGATGAGCTCATGTGTAGCTTGAAACTCAATCACTCGTTGATTGGTTCATGGATTGCTCTTTACCACGTTGCTAACACTAGATTTGGCACGCTGAACGTTTGAAGCTAACACTGAAGGGCTGATTGGATGATGATGAACACCTCTGTGAATGAACAACCTTGTAAAAGAAATGTCGTATGACAGAATGTAGTACACATAAGCCGGACAAGTGCAATGGCTCCTCCCCACAAATGCTTACATTTCATGCCTTTTACTTTGCCTGACTCAATTGTCTTCGCCTTTTCCACAGCATCCTTGAAGTGACATTCATTTGCTTTCTTCTCAAAAGCCAAGTAGGGGCAGATAGGATTGATGCATTTGAGATGTCCGACACATGAACTTTGACTGACTTGCACCGGAACATGCAAGTGTGTTGTGCTCGGGTGTATCCAATGGTAGCATCCATCCTTGCGATTCATCCCAAGTATTTCTCTGTGCTTTCTTTCTTTGGAGGAAGTTTGTAAATGACATTTCCATTGTATATCTCCGATAGTTCAGAGACTCGTTTAACTTCAGATGAACTAATGAGATCCTTCCCTATCCTACATTTGTCTGCTCTTAGAAGACACACCAGCATGGATTTCTCACGCTCCTTTGTCCGCAACCTGAATCGGGCCCTTTGCCAGGCACAATGTATAAAAAATAAACTGGTTTGATGCATTGCCTTCTAGTAACAATTCCACATAGAACTCACAAAAACTGACATCAATTGAACCACATGTATATTGAACCAATAAGGAATGTTGAAAGCAATATGAAGATCATGTTCAAATACAAAAGCATTTCCATCTTCATCGACTGGGAAATCTTTATCAATGCCTTCATAGGTAACTCTGGCCATGACAACGCAAGGAGAAAGCTTGGTGGTTTAGGAAAGCAAAGCAAAAGATTAAACACACTCTCGTTCGTCAAAATAATATCGTTGATAATAAACGTGAACACACTTTTGTATATAATTAATTCTACGCTACCCAGCTCATAGTATTCTTAATGTTGTCCTCTCTAGTATCACCGATGTAATTTAATTATTATCTTTTATAATTTGAAATATCTTCACCTTTAACAATTATTCACATATTTTAATATTAACCCTAAATTTTAATGTCACATTTATTCTGTAGGGTTTACTGTTTTCATTGTGGCTAGGGTTTTTTGGTAGATAAGGTTTATTGTTTCCATTGCGGCTAGGGTTTTTCTATTTTAGATCTTATATATGAAATCTCCTCCAAGGGGCCTAAGAGGAGCAGCGCCATCCATTTCAAGTTGATTCGTGTAGCACCCAAGTAAACCAGTTGAGATTTCTGTGCTGATTTAGATTAACAGCACCATCCTGCTCAGTCGATAGCCCAAGTTTTGTTCAATTTCTTTACTTTTTGATTTGTGGCTCAAGTATTCATAACACAATATGTTTTTTTTTTATGCTAGAGTTAAAGGGTCTTCCCATTTGTGCCGTGTGAGAGAGACGGCACCATCCAAACTCAGTCGGCAGCCACAAGGTTTGTTTCAATTTCTTTATTTTTTGATTTGCGGCTCAGGTATTATATCACAATGTGTTTTTTTTTTATGCAGAGTTAAAGGGTCTTCCCATTTGTGCCATCTGAGAGAGATGGCACCATCCTGCTCAGTCGGTAGCCACAAGGTTTGTTCAATTTCTTTATTTTTTGATTTGCAACTTAAGTATCCATATCACAATGTGTTTTTTTTTATGCCAGAGTTAAAGGGTCTTCCCATTTGTGCCGTCTGAGAGGACGGCACCATCCTGGCTCAGTCGGCATACTTCATACATCATCTCATCTATGCCGTCTAAGAGGGTCGGCACCAACCAGTCTTAGTCAGTAGGTTTCACTCATCTACTTTTCTATGCCGACTGAGAGGGTCGGCACCATCTAGCTCGAGTGGCACAAGGTTAGTAATCTTTGGTTTTTGTTTTTCCTTTTGTCTCCGAATCAATTGACTTGTGTGTTTGCTTTCCAGAGTTTGCAAAATGGTGAGAGCTTCAAAACGTCTACAAGAGACTGTGCCTGATGAAGAGCCACGGGAAGAGAAGAGGATATCAAAGCACAAGCGAGGAAAGAGAGGAGAACCATCTAATGTAGCAAAGGAGAATCCTCCAGTGACTCAGCCTCAAGTAGTACCAGTTGAGCAGGAGCAGCCTCCATCAACCATCACAGATTTCCAGAGAGCTCGTCGCAGTTGCCTCCTTCATCCGCTGAGGTTGCAATCCTGAAAGAGCAAGTGCAGATGACAGAGGCAGTTGAAGCTCTTTTTCTTTTACGAGGACGACTTGGAGGAGGCAATCAGCAAAAAGAGAGGCCATGGGAAAGCTGATCCAAAAGGCAAGAAGGCGAAGAACGATAAGGAGCCGAAGAAGTTATACAGCATACCGGCCAGCCTGCATTTGGAGAGCTCAACGAACTTGCTTGACAAAATTACTATCAAGGGACTTGGTGATCCTCTGATGTGCCAATTTGTAGAATGCATTTTAAGGTGGTTCAACGAGCGAACCCAAGGGACTTGGACAGGCTGGTGTCATTGTTGAAGAAGGCTGGTTATCTACAACACGGCCTTGTTCATTCTGTCCATCGGAGATCCACTCACTGCTAAGGAGCTATCGGAGTTGTCAAAAAACCCGATTCAATGCGAGCAGCACTGGTCTTTCGGCAAGCTCTTACTCAGCCGGAGTACAAATAGTGGGCTTCAAGGCTATCAAACCAAAAGTTCAGCTGATGGGACGGGAACCATAGGCTATAGGCTTTGCAGAAGCTCTACCGAGAGGATGTAGAGGACAAGCAACGATGGCTATTCGCGTTCAATCAAGTTCATCTCCATAGAGAACCTCAACAATCTTCAACTGGTTTTGATGTTTCAATCGATAAACATGTGAGTATTTTCTTTTTTTTCGTTAAGAGTCTAGACTATAGTTTCAAGAACAGATCTTCAGCAACATCTGTGGAAACAACACTACCACATATTCCCTCGCTATAAAGGTGGTTTGCACTAGTACTGAAGGAACTCAGAAAATCTTGAGTCACTCACGGAGGTTGATCGTCTTGAGGTGCGGAAGTGGAAGGAGAGTGCGATAGGAAAGGTGGCTTGGCATCCTCTTCCAAACCTGATCTACACAAAGATTCTTTTCAAGGTAACCTTCGGTTTGATTGATAGGAAAGAAGTTTTTAACTTATCTATGTGCAGAACGAGATCGATGATGATCTCGACAGAGTAGTCACCAGTGCTAAAGGCAATCCACAGCTTGAACTGAACCTGAAGCAGCTAGTGTACAAGAAGCATGACACGCGTAGCACAAGTTCCTCTATCATAGACCCAGAGTTGGGAGGAGTGGTTCCAGAGTGACGAATATCTCTCATAAGCAGTGTTGCTGGATGGGCATTGAGAAGTTGTAACGCGATGTCAAAAGCAAAGATTTCAAACATGCTGCGGCTCAGATACTTGAACAAGCTCAATCATCTTGAATCCAAGGCAGAACAACAAACACTTGGGCTTCCAGGCATGCAGGACAAAGAGTGGATTAAGTGGTTCATCTTGGACTTGTATTGGAAGGCTGTGCACAAGGAAGCCATTCAGATCCTAAAGGGACTGCAAGAGGATGGTGAAGAAGTTGGAACGGATGTCGACTTCATAGCTAGTTTGAAGATGCGAACTTGGAGCAAGTGCCTAGTCTTTCAGCCCTTCCATGACTCCATGATATAAATAAAGCATCTAGCTTTATATTTACAATTTAGAGTTTAAAACCCAAACCAAACATTTATAGTTACACACACTCTACACTGGGACTTACATATGTTTAGTGTTTAGAGTAAATTATATTAAATAATTAAAAAAAGTGCATGGATTTAGTTTATATTAGTATAAGATTTATACTAATATATATTATGTGCTATGATTGCTTTCAAATGTGTTTTAATATCATTATGTCATTTTAAATTAAAATTGGGTAAAATATATATTTACAATTTTAAAATATGAGCAAATTATAATTTGCATTTTTAAAATGAAGTTTTTAAAATTAATTGACAAATCAGTAGAATGATTTGTGATTTTATGTTTATCTACTTAACTATCAACAATTCTTTATGCGTGTTTTCTTGTGTATTTATATACGAATAATAAACTTTTTATATAAATATTAAAATTTAATAATAAAATACTTGCATTGGGTTTAAACCCTAAACCAAATTGGAGAGATATGTTGCTTCTTTATCAAAAACATCATGTTCAACGCATGTATGATTTATGTATTCAATATGTGTGTATGTAACACATTGAATTTACACATGTAATATGTATGTATGTCTGTGTGTATACACGTGTGTATGTATATATGTATACTAATATATGCAATGTGCACGAAATTAATTTTTTAGCACTCTCTCTCTTCTCTCATACATACACACCATGCATGATCCATAATATGTACTAACGTGACAATATTATGACGTATGTCTATGTGTATATTATATGTGTATATATGTATTGCTACACGTGAAAATTTAACACTCTCATAGACACACATATGTTAAACCCCGGCATGATTTTTATTTTTGGGGTGCATGTGATACACTCACACACCCACACATTCACACAAATTTAAAATTATAATAATATATAAGAGAATATTCGTTTAGGGTCAATATATATTTTATTCTTTTTAGGGTTTAGGTATATTCTTAAAAGAATATTCGATTAGAGTTAATATATATCTTTTAGGGTTCAGATATATTCTTAGGGTTTCAAGAAGACGCGGCGGCGGCGGTGGAATAGAACGGCTGTGCCATAGATCAATAAAGTGGCTTTGCCGTAGATCAAAAATCTCTCTTTCATAAGGCGTGGGTGCAGTAGGGTTTGAAGGCGCATTCACATAAGTGAAATATCTCTCTCTCTCACATGCACACTCCTGTGTATATTTATTTATCTGTATTTACATATACATTTATATGTGTATGTATCTTAATAATAAAATTTATTTATTATCTCTCGCAACACACGCACACTCATGTATATACATACACATATAAATTTTGTATTATATATATATGTGTGTGTGTGTGTATTTATCTGTATAATTTTATTTGTTTAGCTCACACATGCATACACACGATATACATATACACATTTATATATACCTAACTAAATACATATATACATACATATATTATGTGTGTATCTGTATAATTTTATTTATTTATCTTTCGCACACACAGCACACTCCTGTATATACAATACATATACATATATACATATATATATGTGTGTATTTGTATAATCTTATTGATGTTTCTATCTCTGACACACATGCACACTCTTATATATATATATATACATATATATATTTGTGTGTGCGCGAGATTAACCAAAGGGCGGCGAGATTAATCTCGCCGCTCTTTGGTTAGCCTCATGGAGGGCAGGATTCATCCCACCGCCCATGGCATGTGCGGAGGGCAGCGAGATTAATCCCACCAACCCTTCCATGCCTGGTCGGCGGAATTAATCCCACCCCAAACTCATTGAGACATAAAGGGTGCGAGATTAATCCCACCGACCCTTCCATGCCTGGTGGCGGGATTAATTCCGCTGACTCCAAGGAGGCATGAAGGTGGTGGAGGATTAATTCCGTTCACCCTTCTTGGATTAATATATACAAGAGTATTTATGTCTCAATGAGTGTGGGACAGGATTAATCCCGCCAACGGCCATTATCCATATGAGAGTGTTGTGGGCGGGATTAGTCCCGCCCACCAGGCATGGAAGGGGTGGCAGGATTAATCCCGCCACCCTTCTCTGTCTCCTGATATGGTGGGTCAAATCAATCCCGACCACTGTCTGAGACGGAGAAGATTACCGCACACCAGTTCAAGGGACTGAAAAGGGTGGCGAGATTAATTCCACCATCCCTTCCATGGTGGCGAGATTAATCCCGCTACCCTTCTTGGTCTTCTGAATGGGTGGGCTAAATCAATCCCGCCCAGTTCTCTTTAAAATTGAGAAGGGTGGCGGGATTAAT
Source organism: Selaginella tamariscina (assembly GCA_003024785.1). Classification (NCBI taxonomy): domain Eukaryota; kingdom Viridiplantae; phylum Streptophyta; class Lycopodiopsida; order Selaginellales; family Selaginellaceae; genus Selaginella; species Selaginella tamariscina. The sequence continues at coordinate 24,471 of PUQB01000873.1, read as the reverse complement.
CCGCACACCCTTTCAGAGGACCAAGAAGGGTGGCGGGATTAATTCCGCCATCCCTTTATGATGGGCGAGATTAATCCCCCACCCTTCTGGGTCCCTTAAATGGGTGGGCCAAATCAATCCCGAAGACCGAATAAGGTGGTGGATTAATCTCGCCACCCTTCTAGGTCCCTTAAATGGATGGGCCAAATCAATCCCACCCAGTTCTCTCTAAGACCGAATAGGGTGGTGGATTAATCCTGCACACCCATTCAGGGGATTGAGAAGGGTGGCGAGATTAATCTCGCTCACCATTTCAATAGGCATAAAAAGTGGCAAATTAATCCTACCACCCCTTCCATGTGAATGTATATGTGTATTAGTATATATAAGTTGTTTATCTCATTTTATTTAATTCTATTATCTTATCATAATATTTTGAATAAAAGCCAGTAAACCATGTAAAACTGTCCAAAGTTCACATTGTGGTGGTTTAAAATAAATGTTATTAGTCTTTTGCACTATCACAAAGGTCAGCTTTGGACAATTAATCCTGTCCACTTCTTTCTGAAATAAAGAAGGGTATATGCGAATTTATCAGTGTATTAATTTTGTATATTCAGGTTTATACAAGTGTGTGTGCGTTTTTATTTGAATTGTATTCATAGTGTATTGTGCAAAAAGACGGTTTGATCAAACAAGGAGATTCAGTCATTAGTATGGAGTCGTCGTTAAATTCTGGATAAGAATTAAAATAAAATATGTTATACTCGGATGTGGAATTGAGGTGATATTGAAGATGAGAGAAGGAGATAAGACGGGCAGGGGATTCTGAATTAACTTGGCCATATTTCAAAATAAATGGGAAGCGCATTGGAGCAACCATGATTGCTGTCAAATTAACCTTTATTATATCGCGTGGACAAGCAAAACAATGGAAACTAGATTTACTAGTCAAGCACCCGAAAGCAGGCTACGAACCCAGATTGAACAATGCTCGACACATATTCCTTGTTCCATCCAATGTCACGTTCTCGGATCCTGAGGTCGCTAGTTACGACAAGAATCTCGGATGGTTTTGTCGACTTATGGATAATGATTTCACATTTTACTAATGATGTCGACCGTGGAGTTCTTCTTCAACTAAACAAAAGCCCATTTATGGAGGGGATCCAATTAGATGTCTACTTTGAAGATCTTCATACTCATCAAGTAGGTATATTCTAACAATATTGCTTCACAATAAGAACATTCATAAGTGGAGCAATTGTCCCTCTTCTTATTGAAGAAGAACACACCGACAATTACAGAGATTGAGAGGGTGGCTCGGTCCTAGGTTCTTTATAGATCACGTTCAATTTGTTTAGGAATCTTCGGGAGCTGGAAGAGTGTGCTGAGAACATTAGAACAGCTGCAGTCAGGGATCACACATGTTGATTCGGATCGCAAAAGAAAATCATATGTCGTTTTGTCAGCTGCACCTGTGGCATCCCATGCTACAATAAGCCACAAAGAAATAATGCTGGATGATAAGATTTACGAGTGTAGGGTTAAGTATTGCAGCGTCAACCCAAACTTTAATTACAAGCCACTCAAGCAGGAACATGTAACTAAGCTCGTGGAGAAGATGAAGAACAACAATTCTTACACTGTTCCACATAATGTTATTTTGTGCCCATACTATGAAAGAAAGAAAGGCATTGAGATAGTGTGGGTCACAACACCAAAACAAATCACAAAGATTCAGATAGAGAATAAAAAATCAATTAGGTACTACATTATTAGTGGCCAGCACACAATAACGGCATCCCAATGACTTCTCGATGAACACAATAAAGGAACAATGGCAACAAAACTTTTTGAGCATACCCATGAGAAGCTAACAAAAAGATCGGCATTTTTAGCTAAGTCGAATCTCACAATCGAGCAGTACCATAAGTTATCAGCAGAATGGGACACTGCTGACACCAACCATTACAACAACAAAAATGGGAGAAGTTCAAACACACGCAATCCATGTGGGAAAATCTTGGGCGACCAGAAAGAGCTACTACAAGGAGAGAACAATGTCCGAAATACCAGGTAAGTAAATTGTCTTGGCGAGATTTATCTCGCCAGTATATTAATCTATCTCTTTTTTTTTTTGCAAAGAGTTGAAAAAATTGTAGCAGTTGATTTTGCCAGGTGGAGGGAAGGAAATATCCTTTCTGGTGATGTTGATTTCTTGTCCCGAGGATAAGATCTTTGCCCAAATAGATGAGGATTATGGAATCGTTTACAAAAGGAACACTGAAGAAGAAGCATACAAGTGAAGGGGAGCCCTCAAAGAAGTCTACAAAAAAACCCAGTAAGACGCCGAAGTCTAAATCTGTTCAATCTACAAAGGATGTAGGCAACGATTTTAAGCTCACATGGTTGAAGCCTTTAAATAAAACAACGATGGAGGAGATGAATGTCTTAGCTGATTTGGTCATTGATGGCAAACTACATAACAACATCAGCCCCACCTCTCCTTTTCATGTCAAGGCAATGGAGTTGAAGACGGTCATGCACTTCAAGGAGTGGTTGGGAATACACTATTAAAACTGGGTTGGACCTTAGCTTCAACATACGAAGAGGTCAGCAAATATTTGCATGTGACAGACGATGATATGCTTGTCCAATGGGTGAACCAATCGGAAGATTTGGACAAGAATCTATTGCACGCCAACGCTAAAAAGGAGAACATTGCGATGACATCTTCTCTTATGGCAATCCTTCAGCAACGGAGAACCGAGTTAAACCTTATAAAAGAAGATGCTACGAATCATGACAAACATCTATAGGGATTTATGGGGTAACTTTACTAGATTTGAAGACTTTATGGGGTTAACATCACTGCTTGCAGAAAAACCGTTTCAATTATTTGTGATGGATCAGTAGGTGTCAAAAAATCCTACGATAGATAGGGCACTAGAGGATTTGGTGGAGAAACTTAGCTGTGCAAGCATGTACAAGAAGGTATTTATTATTGAATTCATGCTTGCACTCTTAACTGATACCTACTTTTTTAGGTATTTTTTCTTGATTTTGGCTTATGTCACTGATGCTTTTGCCTTTATCTTCGCCAAGAAGAATAAACATCGTTGGACAGGATTTTATAAAACAATGCTGATCCCAAGTGCATTGATACAGTTGTTCACTTGGTTGTTAGGAATGCGCCAAACAATTTCAAACTTTCAAATAACTAGCTAGGCATTGTTTGCACTCCAACGGGCCTGAACCTCCATCTGATACACCGATAGCTGAAAGGGACATATTCGGCAATGTACGTTATCCAAACATTACAAGTCAGGCTGCACGGAGCATTGTCAACTTGATCAGGGGTCCTCACAATGATGCATGGGTTTTTGACTGCTGCACTAGGGGATCTCTTGAAGGAGTCTTACCTTCGGATACATGTGTGTTTGCCGTTGAAAAGGATAAGACCATGGTTGAGGACCTGAACAAGTGAATAAAGAGGTTCTGAACTACTACCCCAATAAAGCCATATAGAAGTATTTAGAAAAGTTCCCTCCCGAGAAGTGCAATAGCTCTGAAGAGGAATTTGGTTCAATGTTGGAGTTTGAGGACCATCTTCAATCACATCTTAGACCGGAAGTTATCTCAAGGAGCACAGAACATTCACATACTCCATTGACCATGGAAACATAAACAAAGATACAGAAGATGTTGAACGATCTTCCAAGCGGCTAAAACCTTCTTCGCCTCACTCAAAAGGTAATAGCAAAGAAGAAATTATTAATGAATTGTTAGAGTGACGAATACTTGTAAATAAATGTAACATAAGGCATTTTTGTATATTTTGTTTATATTTGTACAAAAAATAAATTCTCAAGGATTAAAGAAGCTTTTAGTTCAAACATGGGTCACACATTAACAAGGTAAATAAGATACCTTGATAATTATAAGGCCAGTTAACTATCATTTTGCAAATGTAATGAAACGGTTGAGAACATGGATTTTTAGCACTGGCATTAGGTAAGAGAGGGGTTTGGCGAAAACTTCTTGTGCCACATGTCAGAATGATAGAGTTCATGCAGGAAATAGATAATAATGCAGCTCAAAACATCCTTACCATGGGGACCACTTCAGTTTTTTCATCACCATTTTTATTGCCTTCAGTTCTTAAATCACTTTCTTCAGCACCTGCAATATCTAAATCTTGTAAAAATGATGTACAAGTAAATGATAAAGGGATAGGCAACAATATAGTGTCAACAGATAAATGTGAAAGGGAACAAACAAGTGAGTTGCAAAGCATTTGAGAGGCAATGCTACCCTTGTTACCCATGATCATATTGTGTTGTTGGATGTCAATGGTGTTCTGCTTCATTGACAAAGGCCGAGGATAGAAAAAAAGAAATCAAACAAGGAGATTTCATTCCTTGTCATGGTAAATTTTGATATGATATCATTTTTTGCCCGGGTTGGACCGTCTCTTTCAAAAGCTTAAGGAGATTGATGCACTTGTGGGGATTTAGTCATGCATACATATTCACAACTTGACACCGCTGCTAAATTTGCTTAAGAAAATTGTAGTGTTGTAGAAAAGGTGATTCGTAAAATTGGATTTTTGATCAGCGAATATGTTATAAACCTTTCGAATTTTACGATATAAAAAGGAAAGCAAGCCATACTTCTTCAAGAATGAAAGATTTATTGGGCTTCATGAGGAGATCAATAATGAAGAATGCACATATCTTAGTGGTAGACGACTCTCCTAAAAAGGCTATGCTCAACCAAAACATTACTTGTATCCATCCAATCACTTTCGACCCATATTCTGATATCAATACCATGGATGAGCTAGTGAACCACTTGGATACATGCCTCAGAAAGGAAAATTTCAAAATTTTGTGAGCAATATCCACAAATCCTTTCTTGACTTCGTGATTTTGAATTTTATAAAATGAAGAAGAGCAAACAGGACGCTCTAATATTATTCTTAAGGAACGTCATGTTTAGATAAGTCTTTATGCAATCCTGTTCTTATCACAGCTTATGTATTAACAAGGATGGCAACTCCTAACTGGATTCATGAGAGTGTTACGTGGTGACAACAACATAAAAATATTGACCAAAATGATTTTATTAATTTGAAGAGTGATGACTTAGACAAATTAAGGAGATATCTTATATGGTTAAGGAGAAAGTATTTATAAATAAATTAACATGCAATGATTTTATTTGTAATTATGTTTGATATTATTTTTTAATTATTGTAAACTATTTTTACAACGAAGAATAATATGAATATTTTAAAATATTTTAGGAATATTCCTTACTAATTAAGGATTAATTTATTAATTAATTAATATATAAGGCTTAATTATATATTAATTAATAATTAATTAATAATTAAAACTTAAGTATTAATTAGCAATTTATTTTATATTTCCATTTTCATGTATTATGCCCATTTTAGTTACAACATGCATATATCCTCAAACTTCCTAACCCACCATAACCATAAAGGACTTGCATTTATTATAAGTGCCTTCTATATTATTACAACGTCCATTACAAACATAACATCACCTTGTTAAATATATAATTTCACATCATCTTCTAAACAAACACATGGATGTTACTTATTATATTAAGGAGAGTCATACAACTTATGCAATAATAACACATTGCCATAAACATTAACTTATATGAAAAAAATAAATTATACAAATAAATCTTTTTAAGGATCCTCATTTTATAATTTTACATACTCACTCAACCTAAACTTTTACTAACACCCACTCTTGGTGACTCCTTATGCATACATTGAAATGACTCCAAGTAAATAATATTAGAATTGTTGTTTGAAATGTTTATATGTTTTAATAAAACATAAAACATCTATTTTTACATTAATCTGTATAAGACCGGCCCTTTAAACTAAGAAATGAACTATAATTCCATGTAAACAGGAGAAGTGTCTTTCCCTATTTGTTCTACTCCATTTCAATAACACTCAATTTCAATAACACTGTAAAAAGTTAAAGGCTTTATACTTGCATTTATACTTTTATTCATTACATGACAAATATACTTAATACTACTTACTAAAGGCTTTATACTTGTTGTTCCTAGTCCAAAAACTCTTTACATTCACAATTTTAGTGTGAAGTTAAATCTTTCTTTATAATATTGCATTTTCATATAGATAAATTTTATGCCATTTAAACTTTATAATAAGAACCAAGCAAAAACAATATTAAAAATGCAACTTTTTCTAATTAAAACAAATCATTAACAACCATTGAGTCTTTTCAATGACCCAAAAAATAATGACTTACCTTATGAGCCATAATTAACTACTTTAACATCATGTACTTACTTCCATATACCTTATTGACCACATTTTAATAATAAGCTTGTTGATAATATTAACCTTTTAAATTAGCCACATATTCTTTAACAACTAATACATCCTAAAAAATTGATATTATTTTGTTAAAATCTAATTCTTATTCATATTGTTAAGTGTTAAGATGTTTACATATATAATACATACATTTCAATATTTCAAAATTTTTTACACTTCATTTTTACAAACTGTAACCTGATTTCTTACTGTAATAAAATCATTCTTAATCTTTTAACTGTACAATATTTGAAACTTGTTCATTAATCCTTTATTTTATTTCCTTGTTTGTCTCGTTACCTTTGTGCATCTCTACATATGTATATAGAGATTGACGAAACGTATACGGATGTGCATAACTATTTATGTGTGTTTTGTTGTATAAATTTTAAGTACAGATGTGCGAACTTGGAATATTTAAGAAAAAAACATTAAAAAACGGGTAAATACATGCTTGTGCAAATAGAAAAACACTTAAAAATGACTTTAATATTAAGATAAGTTTAAGTGCGAATAGCCCACTGTTACTTAATCGCGGCTTGACGACTATATAATTACGTCAGATGTATCTTACAAATGTACAATACTTCTTCTTCTTCTTCTTCTTCTAGTAATAATCTCTCATTCTCTCATTGACAATGGAAGGCCTCACTCAAATCTACCTTCCGCCTTGCCTTGCTCATTCCCTTTGTCCAAGCTGCATCCAGTGTACGAGAATCTAGTCAAGGAAATCAATGAGTTTTGTAAATGTTCTGCCGAATCCACCAATGACAAGGAGCTGGAGTTCATTGTGGCGGAGAAGTGGCCCTTTCTAGCGTGTGCATTCTGGCCCACGGCCTTTGAATCGAGACTCCCATTGTTGACAAAATTTTATGTTGGTTCATTCTTCTGGACACAAAGGCTGACGACGTCAAGTCGATTGGGGCCGACGGCAACAAGACTGGAGCTCTCATGCATAAATACACTCAAGTCATCCGAGGCAACTCACAAACTCGTGATTGGCAAGGAGGAGATGACATGTTCCTTTCTTGCTTTGTTTCCCTATGGGAACAGTTGCGGACCAACATGACACAACGCAATATGCCGGCTCTCTGATAGGTGCTCCACTTTGTTCAATCTGACAGCTCAACAATCCAAGCTCCGCGAGGAGCATGCGGTGTTGAGCCCGAGTCAGCTACTTGAACTCAAGCGTGTTGTTAGCTCTGGCATGATACTGGTTCCCTTGATGGAATACGGAGCAGGCATTGAGCTAGATGAACATGTTTAAATCGTCCGGAGATTAAAGAAATCGAGATTGCCTGTGTCGACCACATGGTAACAGCAATGATATCTTATCATCCGCAAAGAGTACATAGGACGAGATTTTAACAACCTTCCTTCGGCATTTTGCTTGTCGGAAGGTGTTGATTTTCAGACGGCAGTCAATCTCACAAGTGAGCTTGTGCACTCCGTGGATCGAAGGTTCTGTGAGCTGCATGCTTCAATATCCAAGGCCAGCTACTTCTCTCCACAGGTGAAGGCGTTCATCGATGGTCTTGGATATATGATGTCAGGAGCTCTCGAGTGGAGTTGGCATTCCGCTCGTTACCATGGTCTTAACTGGGCTGTACCACCGCAAAGCGAGCGACAGGGAATTATGTACCTTGAAGATCCACCAAGGTTCGAGTCGATGCCCATCCCAACTTATTAAGTTGCTAAAAGTTATGAAACAAAGACTTAATAAAACTTAATAAAGGTTTTGTCTCTTATATAGTTCACCAAAATATGCTTCATGTTTCATGCATGCCCAGTGATGAATTTGTTTAGTATTATTCCATTACTGTGTAAGTAATCATAATATTAATACTAAATATTTAATAGATATGAAAAGAGGAGAGAGAAGAACCCGGATCGACTTGTTTCAAGCTGGTGAATGTGATCTATATGTTGATTAAGTTGCGTTACTGTGGTATTAATACAAAACAATACGCAAGAAAGAAGATTAACTCACTTTATTGAGCTTGTTTATTAACCTATTCTCCACTTGCACTTTGTTGAGCTTGTTTACCGTATCCTCCACTTGCGTGTAATGACACTGAAACTTTTCATATAGTTATTAATAAAGCTATAATAAAACCTCAAGTGGTTTAAGAAAAGGAAAAAAAATAAAAAAATCATACGTAAATATTTAAGTATATTACCATAAATATATAAATATTTAAGCATTTCAATTTCTTCTATGTAGATGGTTATTTATTAGTGCTAGTTAAATTAGCAAACCCTTTCTACTCGGTGGTTACAGAAATAAATATATAGAATATAGTTAAGTCATTATAAAGTATTTACGATAGTCTCTCTCAAGATATTGATACTCACAGAGTCAAAGGCTAGGTTAGGATAACCTAAGTACATCTCATTGGTTGACGGTGGTCCGAATCGTCACATGAAGTCAAATGCATTAGTTAATATGCCACATCAGAAAAAACACTTTATATATACTTCCAATCTAAATGTTTTATTTCGTTTTGACTTTTGCATCACTACACGACGTTTTTTTACCTTTACATATGGACACCGTGCAATAAGTGAAGGACATATGTGTCAAATGACATGTTTGTTATTGATAGACATGTCACTTAAACATTAATTTAATTATTATTAATTTTATAATTTAAAAAGTGTAAAGTAACTACGGTAAATACCTTACAAAAGAGATTAATTAAATAAATTTATTAATTAATATAATTAAGATAAATTAAGATTCACAAGCGTTAGAAAATGTGTATGTACATACATGTGCATATGTACATCTATGACATATAATATGAAGATTCAATGTATTATTAATTCATGTTAGTGCAAAATTACACATTTCTACATTTTGATTTATAAATAATTTCAATATTCAATTTTATTGAAATCAGTATATGATTGCAAGTGCAACTGATTTCAATATTCAATTTATAAGATAATAACTAAATATATAGCATATTTTTTAATTTTAAACTTAATATATTATTTAAATTAGATTCATTTCATTCAAATTTAACATTATAGTATAAAAAGTTATACTTGATATCTTTATTTATATATATATATATATTATATATATATATAATTAATTTTAAATTTATTTTTATACTTTTTGCGTTTTTGCACATTAATTTATGAATAAAAAAATTCTTTTTATTACATCTTGTGACATCTTGTGTTTTATAAATTGAATATTGTAACATTTTTAATATTCAAATAAATTCTTTGAGCACAAATAAATAATAAATAATAAAAACATGTGATTTTGCACTTACATAAATTAATTAACATATTAAATTGTATGCCATAGATGTACATGCACACACATGGATGTACATTTCTCACACTTGTGAAGTTAATGTCATTGACACATATGCCTTAAACATATTGTATATGTCCTGATACAAAGGTAAAAAAATAAATATCTTTGCTAGTAGTGTATACAAAGCATATTCGTTTATGTGCATTTCCCCTAAAGAAAACTTAATTTGCCCTAAAAAAAATTATCATTTATCAATTTCATATTGTTTATAATGAATTTGATGTATCATATAAAATTACCATAGGGTTTTCATAACCCACTCAATCGCATTTAACTTACAGATGAAGGCAAAGGGGTTGGCACTTATTATTAACGCACTTTCTTTAATATGTAAATATGTTAAATAAGTGTAACAAAAACATCACACTTTTTTTGTATTTTTTATGTTAAATATACATAAATATAATATAGTCTCTTTACCTCCCACACATATTTAAGAAAAGACTCATGCTAGTGTTGTACATAACTTTTAATAAGTACATATGCATGCAAGTTTTTTAGTAATTTTAATTTTAAGAATTTCTTTTAAATATTTTATTGTGACAAGTTTGTCACAAAAATAAAATGATTTTCTTTAATAATATTCATATTATTATTAATTTTGATTCTCAAATGTCTTAACTAAAGGCCCCTTAATTAGGATTTCACATCAAAAAAATGCTTCATATATACTTTTAACAAAATGTTTAACTTGTTTTGACCTTTATATTTCTACACTAATGTAATACTTTTAAAACATATCTATTAGTGTTGTTTTTACTTATACACCTTGACACAATACAATACGTTAGGACATGTGTAAAATAACATGTTTGTTGTTGATAAGTGATATGCCACCTAAGCATTAGTTTAATCATTATTAATTTTATAATTTAAAAAGAGATTAACCAAATAATTAATGTAATTAAGATAAATTAATCTTCTATATGTACATACATGTGTATATGTACATCTATGGCATATAACATGAAGATTCAATATATTAATTAATTCAAGTGCAAAATCACACATTTTCAAATTTTTATTTATATATTTAAATTTATGCTAAATTTATTTTAATAATAATAAATTTCAATATTCAATTTATAAGAAAATAACCAAATATGTAGCATATTTTTAAATTTTAAACTTAATACATTATTCAAATTAGATCATTTCACTCAAATTTAACATTATAATAATAAAGTATAAAAAAGCTGTACTTATATTTATATCTTTTTTCAAAGCTATTTTTATAATTTTTACATTTTTGCACATTAATTTATGAATACAAATTTGCTTTTTATTACATAAAAACTAAATTATTTTTTGTTACTTTAAGATTTCTAATTAGTATAAAATATGAAAAAGGAAAATATGAATTTAAATATAAAGTATCTATAAACCTAACTATGGTTTTAAACATGAATAGCTTATTAAAATTAATTTACGAAATTTTTTTTTATTAAAATGTTAAATTTAAATAATGATATTAATTTATATTTAAAAAGGTAATTTTAATAATTTTAAATATGTAGTGGCATCTCATTTTATAAATTGAGTATTGAGACATTTATAGTATTGAAATAAAATTATTTGAGCACAAATAAATAAATAAGTAATAAAAATATGTGTTTTTGTAGTTACATAAATTAACTAACATTACATACAAACACATGATGTACACACATTTTCTCACACTTGTGAGACTAATGTCATTTGACACATATACCCTTAACTTATTGCATCATGTCATGCACACGTGCCTATTAAAAGTTATATATGACACTAGCATGAGTCTTTTCTTCAATATGTGTGGGAGGTAAAGATATTGCACTATATTATATTTATATCTATATTTAACATAAAAGATAAAAGGTGTGGTGTCTTTGTTACACTTATTTGACATCTTTACATGTTGTGCGTTAGTAATAAGTGCTAACCCCTTCGCCATCACGTGTGAGTTAAATGCAATTGAGTGGGTTAGAAAAACCCTATAGTAATTTTATATGATACATCAAATTCATTATAATCAATATGAAATTGATAAATACTGATTTTTTTAGGGCAAATTAGGTTTTCTGTAGGAGAAATGCACACAAGTGAATATGCTTTATATATATTGTCAGCAAAGACATTTAGTTCTTTTTTACCTTTGTATTAAGACATGATGCAATATGTTTAGGGCATATGTGTTAAATGACATCAACTTCACAAGTGTGAGAAAATGTACATTCATGTGTGTATATGTACATCTATGGCATATAATTCAATATGTTAATTAATTTATGTAAGTGCAAAATCACACATTTTTATTATTTTATTTATTTATTTATGCTCAAAGAATTTTATTTGAATATTAAAAATGTTACAATACTCAATTTATAAAACACGAGATGCCACTATATATTTAAATTTATTTAAATTTATTATTTTTTAATATATCTTAAGATCATTAGTCAAATTTAACATTTTAATAAATAAAAAATTTAAATCAATTTTAATAAGTTATTCATGTTTACAACCATAGTTTAGGTTTATAAAAATACTTTATATCTAAATTTAAATTTTCCTTTTTTATGTTTATTCTAATGCAAAACTTTAAAGTAGCGAAAAATTAATTTAGTTTTTATGTAATAAAAAGAAATTTTTTATTCATAAATTAATGTGCAAAAACGTAAAATGTATAAAAATAAATTAAAAAATTAAAAAATATAAATCTAAAATAAGAAACAAGTAGCTTAACTTGTATAGCTTTTTATACTATATTATTATAATGTTAAATTTGAATGAAATGAGTCTAATATGAAACTATATCAAATTTAAAATTTAAAAATATGCTATATATTTGGTTATTATCTTATAAATTGAATATTGAAATCAGTTGCACTTGCAATCATATATTGATTTAAGCAAAATTGAATATTGAAATTATCTTATAAATAAAAATCTAAAAATGTGTAATTTTGCACTAACATGAATTAATTAATACATTGAATCTTCGTATTGTATACCATAGATGCACATATGCACATGTATGTACATATACATTTTCTCACGCTTGGAAAGCTTAATTTATCTTAATTATATTAATTAATGAATTTATATAATTAATCTCTTTTGTAAGGTAGCTTACGTATTTAATTAGTTACATTACACTTTTTAAATTATAAAATTAATAATAAATAAATTGATACTTAGGTGACATGTCAAGTATCCATAACAAACATGTCATTTGACACATATGTCTTTAACCTATTGCATGATGTCCATATGCAAAAGCGTTAAAAGTATTGCATCGTGTAATGATGCAAAACAAGGTAAACATTTCAATTGGAAGTATATATAAAATGTATTTTCTGATGTGACATATTAACTAAGGCATTTGACTTCAAGAGACCTAATTTACCACACTCAAACTCTGGCGCTCACGGACGTGCCGTAAATACATACTTTGACTCTGTGAGTATCAATATCATCTGAGAGAGACTATCGTAAATACTTTATAATGACTTAACTATATTCTATATATTATATTTTTGTAACCACCGACTACAAAGGATTTGTTAATCTAACTAGCACTAGTAAATAACCATTTACATAGAAGAAATTGAAATGCTTAAATATTTATATATTTGTGATAATATACTTAAATATTTACATATGATTTTATTTTATTTTTTTCTTTTCTTAAACCACTTCAGGTTTTACTATAGCTTTATTAATAACTATATGAAAAGTTTCAGTGACATTACACGCAAGTGGAGGATACGCTAAACAAGCTCAACAAAGTGTAAGTGGAGGATAGGCTAAATAAACAAGCATTTCACCAGCTTGAAACAAGTTGATCCGGGTTCTCTCTCCTTTTTTCATATCTATTAAATTAATATTAATATTATGATTACTTACACAGTAATGAAATAATACTAAACAAATTCATCACCGGGCATGCATGAAACATGAAGTATATTTTGGTGAACTATATAAGAGACAAAAAACAAATTACCTTTATTTAGTTTTATTAAGTCTCTATTTCATAACTTTTAGCAACTTAATCAGTTGGGATGGGCATCGATTCGAACCTCGGTGGATCTTCAAGGTACATAATTCCCTGTCGCTCGTTTTGCGGTGGTATAACCCAGTTAAAGACCATGGTAACGAGCGGTATGCCAACTCCACTCGAGAGTTCCTGACATCATATATCCAAGACCATCGATGAACGCCTTCACTCGAGAGTTCCTGACATCATATATCCAAGACCATCGATGAACGCCTTCACTCGAGAGTTCCTGACATCATATATCCAAGACCATCGATGAACGCCTTCACCTGGCTGGCCTTGGATAGTGAAACATGCAGCTCACAGAACCTATCAGAGAGCCGAGCATATTGCGTTGCTGTCATGTTGGTCCGCAACTGTTCCCATAAGGAAACAAAGCAAGAAAGAAACATGTCATCTCCTCCTTGCCAATCACGAGTTTGTGAATTGCCTCGGATGACTTGAGTGTATTTATGCATGAGAGCTCCAATCTTGTTGCCGTCGGCCCCAATCGACTTGACATCGTCAACCTTTGTGTTCAGAAGAATGAACCAACATTCGATTAAGGGCCATGGGCCAGAATAAACACGCTAGAAAGGGCCACTTCTCCACCACAATGAACTCCAGCTCCTTGTCATTGGTGGATTCGGCAGAACATTTACAAAACTCATCGATTTTCTTGCCTAGATTATTGTACACTGGATGCAGCTTGGACAAAGGGAATGAGCAAGGCAAGGGCGAAAGGTAGATTGAGTGAGGCCTTCCATTGTCAATGAGAGATTATTATTATTAGTAGTAGTAGTAGTAGTAATAGTAATAGTAGTACTAGTAATTAAGTATTCTACTGTATAAAAATGCATTAGTTTAGAGTAATTTTAACATATTTTGATCTAATTTATTTAATAATAATCAATACCCAAATATTGTACTGAATCAAATATAGACGAGCAATTTTAAAAGCTGTACAAGAGTATCAATTTTAGAAATTCTATTTACTCTCGCGTCAACAAAAATTAAGGGGTATTTTGGCACTGAACACATACATAAAACATAAAAAACACAGAAAGCATACACACAAACTCACACACTCAAAGCGTATACAACCAGTGATATATGCCATAGTAAAAAAGTGCAAATGTATATATCACATGGCTTGCCATGCGAACCATATCTAATCGTTATGAAATATAATTAACATTTCACACTTGCTTTTATACCTTGTGACCACCAATTTTATAACAATTAATTGGTGATGATGTTTAACATTATGAATTAATTACATGTTTTTCAATTAATACATCATGAAAAATTGATATTTTTTTAACATTTTCAAATATTTTAAGAATTTTTTTTCACACTTCATCTTTAAAAATTGTAACTTAATTTTTCAATCTCAATATTTTCTTTAATTATACAATTTTAAAAGCTCGTTCGTGAATCTTTTTATTTTATTTCTTAATTTATTTTGTTTAACCCTTACCCATGACTAAAATTCATTAAATTGAGTTTAAAAATTAACATAAACACATTCACTTATTAATAATTTCTTTTATTTCACACCACAACAAAAAAAAAGAATTACAATTTTACACCACCAAACAAAATGTTTTTTTTAACTCCATTTCATTAACACTATTGGAAGTTAAAGAATATATATTTACATTTACATCTACACCTATATTTTATTATCATCATGGCAAATATATTTATAAAAAATTGTTTGGTGCTCTTAAATTATAAATTCTTGACTTGCCAAATCTTCATTTGTACACCCTTCTTGATAAATGAAACATTATACACAATACATTAATTTGATATTTTAACTATACAATTTTGAAAGCTTTTTGTGAATCTTTTTATCTTACTTTTTAATTTATTTTGCTTAACCCTTACCCATAACTAAAATTCATTGATTAAACTTTAAAATTAACAGAAATATTAATAAGCACATTCATTAATTAATAATTTCTTTTATTTGGCCTATTTGATTTGTTTATTTTATCAATTCTCTTCTTTGAAAAACAATTATAGTAAGAGCATTTATATTTCTTTCTTTCTCTCTCTTTTAGTCTTCAATATGTTCTGAATTTCATTTATTCTTATATCCACATGCTTCACCAATAAAGCTATACACATTTTATTTAATTATATATTAATTTATTAGGAACATACTAATACCACTGGGGCTATCGCACATGAACTTAATCTTAAAATTTTAAAGTTACTCGCTTAAAATTTTAAGAACTTCATGTTCGCACGTATAGAACTTAAAGCAAACTTAAACATTTAAGTAAAGATTTAAGATGTTTTCTATTCCACATACCCTAGTTTTATAACATACATTTTTCAACTAAAATACAAGTTCATTCACACATCACGTACTTATCATTTGCATATTCACATACTTATAAAAAAACTTAAAATTCAAATTTCATTTCCCGGGAGTATTTGAAATATTCAATAAGAACGCAAACAGAGAAAGTCGGTGAGGTTCTCCCGGATGTCCCTAGCATCCTCTAGCCCTCGCAAGTCTTCTAGTGGCTCTCCCTCAGCCTGCACAGGATCACCATAATCCACTATGTTTTAAGCCTCTTCCGCTTTTTAACCTCCTCTTTCCATGCTTGTATCTCAGCCCGAAGATCGGTTTCACCAACATCAATCAAGAAGTTGTGCAAGATGCAACAACTCTTGATGATGTTCGGAGGTACTTCGGGCAATTTTTTGTTTCTGATCCAGACATTTAACTTTATTTTCAGAAGTCCAAATGCTTGCTCAATAACAATCCGAGCAAGGTGGTGTTGGAGGTTGAACTCGAACTCACCCCTCGTTGGGTGGGGAGCTGTGACAACTTTACAACTTACGTAAATAAAAATCAAACAACACTTACTTGTGTGAGGGATCATTAGATGTTGCTGGAGCTGGTAACCTTTATCTCATCTCCCACCAGGTAAGGCTCATCCTCTCATCGAATGCAAGCTCAAGAGGTGCTATGAGTAGTTGTCTTGCTGCAATCTGTTTCTTAGAGTAGAGTTCCGAAAAACTCTCATATCATGCACACTCCCTAGAAACGAAAAAAATATTAAAAAGAAAAATAAGAACCTGGTAAAAAAAAAAAGTATTCACCTGGCCAGCCTGCATACACACTCAAGAACCTCTTTTGAGCGTCACACACTCCTTGCATGATCACGGAGTAACGCTGCTTCCGATCGTAATAGCTCTCACCGTCTGGGCCCAGCGGGACGAATTATCTCAAAATGCGTACAATCTATTGCCCCGCAACATTGGGCAATTGGGTTCTTATCACCCTTTGAAAGCCCGCAGCTACAGCCTGAACTTCTTCCGTTGTCTCTGGGAATCAAATCTTGTACCCCAGGCTCTTGACGATCGCAGTAGTAGTCTCACAAACAATGTCATGAGCAGTAGATTCACCAATTCCAAACTTATCTGAAAGATCCGAGTAGTCTGTGTTCTTGAACAGCTTGTACAAGGTGACTCCCAAGCGAACATCGATAGGAACTGCTCTCCTCCACGTCGTGTTTGCTTGCGGATGTCCTCCTCTAACATACCATAGAGCAAGAAGAAGGTTTTCTTTTCCATTCGGAGCTTTCTCTTCCACTGTCCAGGCTCATAATACTCCATGAAGAACTTGCTCCAAGCTGTGAGGTTCCTTAGCTTCACCCACCATAGCCCGGTGCAAAACCTCTTGGCAGCCATAGCTCGCGAAGCTCCGTCTCATCATCATCTTCACCAGGTAAAGTTGGTAAAGCAGGGCTCTTGTCGTTAGCAATCAATCTGAAAGCTTCAACTACAAGAACCAAAACCTAGCATAGAAATATGTATGTAAAACATTGCAGTTTTGAAGTGCTCAAAATATCAAACCTGAAAAATGATGAGGCATATTTTGTTCCTTGTCACGCATCAATCACTGCTATTCGGTTGTTCAAGGATCTTCTCATGATCGGGGGCTCAGCTTGGAGGCTTGAAGGCTCAGGTGATGGCGGCTGAAGTTGTGTTAGCCCGATTTCTCCAACTGCATGTTCAAGTTGTTGAGGAAGAGGTGATGAAGGCTCCAGGGGGGTGGCTCGGTTTCTTCCTGAAAAATAGCAAGAATAAAATTTTTGATTACTTCCAAAATATATTAAACTTCCAAAATATATTAAAAAACCAGCAAACAAGTAGACTCGAATAAACAAGCAAAAATCTAGATTCGCTAGCAACTAGAAAATTAAGGAGCAGCTGCACCATTTAAAAAGTTGCACAAGGCCATGGAGATGTTCACAATTGCCCCGGCAAGGCTGGTAGTAGCAGAAGCCTTCTCTTTCTCAGCTTGGCAAATCTCTCGCTGGCATGCAAGGGTCTCCTGCTACCATGCCAAACTCAGCTCATTTCTAGCTGCAGACAAGGCATTCCCTTCCCTGAGCAGACTACTCATTTGCCTTCTTTGACTTCTTTTTCTTCTTCCCTGAGCTCCCAGGCACCTGAGAAGCATCTCCATGAGCATCATCTCCTTCCGTGGGATCATCCTCATCTTGAACTACATCTGAATCTGCAAGAAATGAGGGGGCTGTTGATGCATCCCTTCCAAGAAAAGCACCCATCGCATCATACATGGCCCGAGGCATCACTTGCGTGTTCAAACCAGGAAGAAGCTGCCTCGCTTCAGTCGGATTCAGCCCGAAGTAGTCTGGGTTTCCTGTCTTCCGCTGAAAATCTCCAACACACCTGTAGTCACTTAGCATATTGTGCCATCGACGCTTACACATCTTCTGATCACGATCGTATCCAGCCTCCTTCATCTTTCTTGCCAGCAAGATCCATCGCTGATTCCCACTCAACATAGCCTCTTCACTGCTCCTGTTCCCAGCGATCTTGGCTAAGTAATCCTCCCTCATGAGGTCAATCAGCACCGCTGTGTCCTCCCATTTCCAGTTTTTTCCTCGACTTCTTTTTGCTGGAGCAGTTGCAAACCTAGAGGTATCCACAAACTCACCACCATCATCACCCTCGAGAATGTTTTCCTCTTCATCGGGGAGCTCCTCATCATCTTCCTGGTCCTCCACATCCTAACAAACACCTAACGACTCAAACTTCAAGCAACCTCTACCCTAAAAGGAATGAAAACTTACAAGTTCTGAAAATAGCCGAGTCCTTGAAGCTGTGGGAGCTCCGTGCCCTCCTCTAGCTCCACCGTGTTGAGATCATGACCTGCACCACCGAGCTCCGCACTTGGTCCACACCCAGCTCCAACATACTCAAATCCACGGCCTGCATTGATGCTTGCTCCAAGCCCAGCTCTTGGGCCACTAGCTTGCCCTCCTCTGCTTCCACGAGTTCCCCCAGATCCAAGGGCCGGTGATCTTCCAGGCGCCATCGGTGATTCAGCAAACCCTACCAAAAAATTCTCTTCTTCCTCCTCTAAATTCTCCACTCTTCTTTTATTACTGTCGTCCGCCATAAACACGGTCCTCAAACCTCACAAAAAATCCTTGTAAATCCTTGTAATTTGCTAGAAATTTTTTCCCGCAAGCGCCAACACTTGGTGCAAATTTATTTCATTAGAATCATTTTAGAATATTTTTCAAATATTTTTTAGGTAAATTCTTAAAATTAAAATGACCCCCCCACCCCTCACTTAAAAATTGGTCTAAAAAACTTAAATTTAAGGAAGTACTAAATTTTAAGTACAGATGTGCGAACTTGGAATATTTAAGAAAAAAACATTAAAAAACGGGTAAATACATGCTTGTGCAAATAGAAAAAACACTTAAAAATGACTTTAATATTAGGATAAGTTTAAGTGCGAATAGCCCCACTGTTACTTAATCGCGGCTTGACGACTATATAATTACGTCAGATGTATCTTACAAATGTACAATACTTCTTCTTCTTCTTCTTCTTCTAGTAATAATCTCTCATTCTCTCATTGGCAATGGAAGGCCTCACTCAAATCTACCTTCCGTCCTTGCCTTGCTCATTCCCTTTGTCCAAGCTGCATCCAGTGTACGAGAATCTAGTCAAGGAAATCGATGAGTTTTGTAAATGTTCTGCCGAGTCCACCAATGACAAGGAGCTGGAGTTCATTGTGGCGGAGAAGTGGCCCTTTCTAGCGTGTGCATTCTGGCCCACGGCCTTTGAATCGAGACTCCCATTGTTGACAAAATTCTTATGTTGGTTCATTCTCCTGGACACAAAGGCTGACGACGTCAAGTCGATTGGGGCCGACGGCAACAAGACTGGTGCTCTCATGCATAAATACACTCAAGTCATCCGAGGCAATTCACAAACTCGTGATTGGCAAGGAGGAGATGACATGTTCCTTTCTTGCTTTGTTTCCTTATGGGAACAGTTGCGGACCAGCATGACAGCAACGCAATATGCTCGGCTCTCTGATAGGTGCTCCACTTTGTTCAATCTGATAGCTCATCAATCCAAGCTCCGCGAGGAGCATGCGGTGTTGAGCCGAGTCAGCTACTTGAACTCAAGCGTGTTGTTAGCTCTGGCATGATACTGGTTCCCTTGATGGAATACGGAGCAGGCATTGAGCTAGATGAACATGTGTTAAATCGTCCGGAGATTAAAGAAATCGAGATTGCCTGTGTCGACCACATGGTAATAGCCAACGATATCTTATCATTCCGCAAAGAGTACATAGGACGAGATTTTAACAACCTTCCTTCGGCATTTTGCTTGTCGGAAGGTGTTGATTTTCAGACGGCAGTCAATCTCACAAGTGAGCTTGTGCACTCCGTGGATCGAAGGTTCTGTGAGCTGCATGCTTCAATATCCAAGGCCAGCTACTTCTCTCCACAGGTGAAGGCGTTCATCGATGGTCTTGGATATATGATGTCAGGAACTCTCGAGTGGAGTTGGCATACCGCTCGTTACCATGGTCTTAACTGGGCTGTACCACCGCAAAACGAGCGACAGGGGATTATGTACCTTGAAGATCCACCGAGGTTCGAATCGATGCCCATCCCAACTGATTAAGTTGCTAAAAGTTATGAAATAGAGACTTAATAAAACTAAATAAAGGTAATTTGTTTTTTGTCTCTTATATAGTTCACCAAAATATGCTTCATGTTTCATGCATGACCAGTGATGAATTTGTTTAGTATTATTTCATTACTGTGTAAGTAATCATAATATTAATACTAATTTAATAGATATGAAAAGAACCCGATCAACTTGTTTCAAGCTGGTGAAATGTGATCTATGTTGATTAAGTTGCGTTACTGTGGTATTAATACAAAACAATACGTAAGAAAGAAGATTAACTCACTTTATTGAGCTTGTTTATTTAGCCTTTCCTCCGCTTGCACTTTGTTGAGCTTGTTTAGCGTATCCTCCACTTATTAATAAAGTTATAATAGAACCTCAAGTGGTTTAAGAAGAGAACAAGAAAAAATCACGTGTAAATATTTAAGTATATTGCCGCATTTCAACTTCTTCTATGTCAAAGGTTTTTTTATTGGTGCTAATTAGATTAGCAAATCCTTTCTGATGATTACATCAAAATATAATATATAAAATATACTTAACTCGTTACGATAGTCTCTCAGATGATATTGATACTCACAATTATGTATTTCAGGACAAATGCATTAATTAAGATGTCATATCAGCAAAAATACTTTATATATACTTCCAACTAAACGTTTACCTCATTTTAACTTTTGCATTACAACACAATGTATTGTGTCACATGATGTTGTTTATACATTTACATCTTGACATGATGCAGTCCTTTACAACATGTTTGTTGTTGATATGTGACATGTCACTTAATTATTAATCTTATAATTTAAAAAAAAAAATTAAGTAAATATACTAGTTAAGATAAATTAAACTTCACAAATGTGATAAAATGTAACATGCAAGTATGTACATCTATGGCATACAATATGAAGATTCAATGTATTGATTAATTCATGTAAGTGTAAAATCATTTTTAATATTGAAATAAACTTACTTGAGCACAAATAAATAAATAAATAATAAAAATGTGTGAACTTGCACTTAAACAATTTAATTAACATATTTAATTGTATGCCATAGATTTACACACATGGATATACACACATTTCGTTTTCTCACACTTTTAAAGTTGATGTCATTTGACACATATGCCCTAAATATATTGCATTATACGTAAATGTCTTTGCTAATAATATATACAAAGTATATTCACTTATGTAAAGCATTTGCCTTAATAAAAACTTAATTTGTCATCCTTCTTTTCACAACAAGGAAATAATTGAAGCCCTCATGTTCCTATTAAATAACTTTTTAATTGATTAATATAAAAATCAAATAAATTTGGAAATAATGAATATCTAAGTTATAAACACAGTTACTTAGGTGGGCCATACTTAAAGTGTTGTTAATATTACCAACCAAACATTAAGGAGGGTTATTTGAAACATGAACTAAGTGTAAGATTATTCATTTGCACAAGATTATGATAAAGTGTTATCATGTAATTATAAATATTACTGATACCTTCTTTGCACTTTTAAGTTATTAAATAGTGTTAATATAGAATCAATGAATAAAAGAGGCTAAAGTACATGTTAGAAATTAAATTAGATTTCATCATAATCATATTTAATTAATAACACACATATTCTTATAAATAAAACAAGGAAGAAGAAATTAATTCTTATTTATTTATTATTTTATATATTTTCAAAAGGCATTCACAATCTCACATAAAATTATATAAAGTAATAAGAGTACCATGTGTAAGTCATATTGTAAGGTCCTAACCTATGTAATTAATTAAGAACAATTTGTATATATACTTCTTGGTTTAGGAGTTTGTTAGTTTCAATATTAATTTTTATGCAACATATCAATTAATTCAATTTCTTCAATCACCAAATAGTTTTACCATACATACATAAAGACTTTCACGATGGTAACCAAAGAGACTTTCACAATGGTGACGTATGTGTACTTACTTATTTCATTTAATAAAATTTTACCATATACTTTATGACCATTTATATATAGCATTTATATATTAGTGTAAGTGAACTCCCTAGGCATAGGTTTACCAACGGTGGTATTATATGTTTATATATAAGTAAGAATATATAATTAAATTAATATGGTTGAGTCCCTATAAGAGATCACAAAAAACAGATGAAGTTCCACATAACACATTCTTCATGGTCAAGACAAGAAGTCAGAGGTATGTATTTAGTGTATATATGCTTGTGCATGTGTATACATTCTCCTAATTAATACATGTAAGAATTAAATTAAATGTATCTTCAAATAAAATTCACACTAGACAAAATGTATACATGTCTGTATAGTTTAAATTTTATATATTCATCTAATTCATACATGCATACGCAAATGTGTAACACATTATATACATGCATGCATTCAACCATATATATATATAACATATATGGGTACACATACACACAAATATATAAGATATAGGCTACACTATTTCTATGGCTTCAAAAATATTTAATTTGGTTTTAAAGGTCACTTATAAATTAACAAATGGTTGCAATGGAAGTGTTGAGAAGTTAGTTCATATCTTCAAGTTTTTTAAAATAAACAATTTGAGGTAAGCATGTGTGTGCGTGAAGGCATGTGTATGTGCACGTGTGCAAGCTATGTATATGCTGGTTCATATATTAAGCATGTCTTCAAATGTAGAAGAAGATGACGTACATTTTAAATAAACATTTAATTGAGATTGTCATAATTGTGTCTCTCTTTATGCATCTGTATGTTTCATATGAATACATCAACATATATATTGATATATACATATGTATATGCATGTTATATGTCATCAATATAAAATATAGGTTTACAAATACATATATGTACCTCTAGGATATAAACACATTTTTTTTATATATTGTTTTAGGAACTTAAATGGAAAATTTGGAAACAAATTATTTAACGCATCTTTATATATATATTTTACATGTAATTTCAATTATACACACACACACACACATGTGTGTGTGTATAATATTTAATTATATATGTATATCTATATGAAATCAAATTATTATTTGTATATTCTCATCTCATATATTAATTTATAATTAATATTCACCTGCTCTTTAGCTTTTGCATTGTGACAAAAACATATTCATTTTGTACAAATACTTTTAACACATAAGGGTAAGTCTTCAATCTTTTATTTCTTTTCTTATTTAGGATAAATCTCTATTATGTTTGACTTATACAAAAAATCATTTTTTTTACTTTGCAATATACTTTATAAATTTTCTATTTTGTTATAACTTATTCAAGTGTAGAATTTTAAACAAACATTACATATACATCCTTATTCATTAAATAGAACTATTTGCCTATCTACCATGGAACAAAAAAATCCTTTTTTGCCTTGGCTAAATTAAATTTTTTTAATCGTATATATGGTACGAATTTAAAAAACAACAATCTTTTGAATTTGAATTTTTGAAAATTAAAGAATTAATATAATGATATAGTGTGTTAAAGAAATTAAAGTATTAAAAGTAATAATCATGGACCAATTCAACAAAACCTACACTATCTTATTATTTTAACACTTACCACTTTTTAGTATAGTGGTTTATATCTGCTTATAAACAAAGTAACTATTATAGATGTTGATTATTTAAAGTTGTGTATAGAAAGTATTAGTATTTATTTTAGCTTTTATTATTAATATAAAAACTGAAAATTTTTATAAACCTCAAAATATTACATTATAAGTAAAGA
>PUQB01000872.1:0-82565 GCA_003024785.1 Selaginella tamariscina | reverse complement strand
AGTGTGATCGGCTTGGTTCCACTTACCTATGAGCCTGCATAAGAGCTTTATTTTTTAGAAAGTAGCATAAAATCAAACTAGATGAATTTGTAAAAATATAATAAATAAATAATATTACTTTAAGATTTTATTTAATAAATTAACAAAAAATTTAAGGTTAGGGGTTTATTTTCATGAAGTTTTTAAGTTAAGTTAAGTTAGGGGTCATAAATAAAAATATGATTTTTTCAAATAGTAAGTTTAGAGGTTAGTTCACAACATGACTTGGGAGTTAAATTTAAAGTTTGTGTAGTGTATAAGATTAATGGTAGGTGAACTGCCCAGGATGTTGATAATGAAATTACTTCTCCATAAAGAATAAGGATCGAAGCTATTTCAAATTTATGGCTAGTAGATTAGTTGTGGTTGGATTAATGTCTTAAAAAATGTAAGGTTTGGTGCAAGATTTGTAAAAAAAATAAAAAGAATACAAATGCAGAACAGAAATTTGAAAAATAAGTGCTTTTAAACAGTATGAAATAATAATGCGCATAAATAAATCATATATAAGTTTTTATTAAAGATTATCATTCATTGAAAAAATGAAACAAGCGCAATCAAAAAATTAAAATTGGCATATTTTTCAAAGAATGCGATGACCAAATATAAATCTTAATCATACTTAATATATTGAATGTTTGAAATATTATCTTATTATAATTATGATAAGGCTTGTGTTAAATTTCTTTATTGCATTTTTAAATGTTTAGAATATATATTATCTAAAATGAGAAACAATTTTTTGGGGTTTCAAAATATATATTATATAAAGCTTTTCTTGAAGGCCACAAAGTCATGACTTCTTTTGGTGGATAATTGTAATGGAGATGACATAACATTTAAAATTATTAGCATTTGTTCTTGAATAAATTGATTTAATGATGTCTCATTGCCAATTTGTATGGATATAATAAATAAGTACTTTGCCGTGACAATGAGAAAGAATGGAGTGACAATAAAATTAAAAAGCTAAATTTTATATGACAAGGTTGCATTGTGTTACTTACAAAAAAACTTTATGTTACTAATGTAGCTAAATCTTATGCTTGTAAAGAGATTTGCACAAAGTTGAATATGTTTGTGAATATAGTTAACTACATTTTTTTAGATCATGGAATAAACAAAAATTATGATATCATTTGAGCAATAATTAAATTATGATTCTTCAAAAGTAGAAATGGTTGTGAATATAAGATGGTTGTCATGATATGGAACAATTAATAAACTTTGTGAAATTTTAAAACCAATTCTAGATTGTTGGAAACAAAAAATATTAATATGTATGATAATTTTAAAATGTTTGGAACCATATACATTATGCATTTTCTTATTGAGGTGCTTAAGATTATGATTAATTTTAGTTTGGAATTTCAAAAGGAGAATATAAACGTAATAATATTTATGGATTATGCAAAAGTAATAATTGTAAAGATTGAAGTTTTTTTCTTTCAAGTTGTGAATGGTTTTACTTATGGCTGTCAAGCCACGATTCAAGAACCAGGAAGCGAGTAGGATTCGGGGAACAGGAAGGCTTGACTCAGGAACAGGACCGAGAGCAGGACAGGAATAGGAACAGGAACAGGAACAGGACGGATCCAAGAGCAAGCAGATCAGGATAAGATCCGGGAGCAAGACAGGAAAGCGCAGGATAGGATCCAAAACAAGATAGGAACTAGACAGGATCCAAGAGCAAGACAGGAGCAGGAGGCAAAGAGTAAGACAAGAACAAGATAAGAACAAGGAACAAGAATAATCGTAGAATGACTGGTGTTGATAGTAACTAATTGTACACAATTAGGTCGGAGCTTATGCTCACAATCCAAGCTAATCTAGTCATGAGTCTAATCTAGCCATGAGCTAAGAATAGTGTCCTTATCCTCTAGGCATATCCTGTAGCATATTCCTCTAGGCATATCCTATAGGAATATCCTATAGGTATATCCTGTAGGAATATCTTGCAGGCATATCCTGTAACCCGTATCCTATATCCGAAATCTGCATCCTGTATCCTATATCCGGAAACCTGTATTCTGCATCGGGTTGTGACAATGGCAGTAATAATGCCATAAAAACTACTTAATAATGCCATGGTTTGAAAGTGGAGAGGATAAATTACCATCTTGATGGTGTGTGTATATGATAATGCTCCAACTTGCAATAACATGAAAACATATGAGTTCTACAAAGTTAATTTTACCAAAATAAGGTGAAAAGTTTCATCAAGAGGCAACAATAAGCTAACTCAAGTAACTCTTTCACAGTTCTAAGTACAATCATTATTTTGCATTTAATGGAGATGTTACCCTCGGAACTGGTAATTTTTCTTACAATTCAACATCACTAAGAGGTGTTATCAAAGGTGCATAATTAAATGAGTTCAAATGATATATTCAAAAAGATTATCATAGTTTTTACTATGACTTTTATTTTTATCTTAAAATTTACCATTCATATTATGTTGCGGGCTCCAGATATATTGAGGAATAGCCCACCTAGTGCACTTAAGTATTTATAATAGTTTGAACATTTATCTTTAGGCATCTCGAAAAACTCTAGGTGAAGGTAAAACTTATTTTTTAGAATTCTCCATTAATGCATTTCCTAATCAATTTTGGTAAGTTCGATGTGTCAAAATAGGGTTAGAACACTTATGGTTGACTAAAACCCTACCCCATGCCCTAAGCCTAGTGGGTTTAGGTAGGTTAAGAGTTCCCATTAACACTAGGGTAGCTTTCCGAGCTAGCCGGGGGCTCTATCACGTAAATAAAGTATGGATGTTATATTGACAGTTTTAATTTGTTATTCTTTTACCGATGCAATCTAAGCTTGTATCGTTAGGCATAACCCTTTATTGTGCTGCCTCAACTTCCAAACGAAAAGGGAGTGTCACACCTTCATAGTAGTCTACAATTAACACTGAAGAATTTGAACATAGAAAGTTTTGTCGAAGCATAACATCTTAGAAATTAGTGTCACATGAAGATTGACATTAACCAAATGATGCACAATACAATGCCCTTTAGGTTGTCTCATAGGCTTAATATTGAAGGGTTAGATACTCTAGCAAGCAGGCATGCTTGTGCTCACATATGATATTCATAATGATATTATGTATATGGGTTGAGGAGCGTTTCAAATGTGTCACACGTATAAAAAATATTATAATTATGTGGATTAAATTTCATTTGCAATTTAATTTTTTTTAGAGAGATTGTATTTTTCTATTATAAACTATATGTTTTAATTTTATATGTATTCATTAATATATTATATAACATAAATACACATTACACATTATGTATAATCTAAAATATTTTTAATTTGATTATATATTATTATATTAGTATGTTACAAATTATATATTAAAAAACATATTGAATTTAAATCCAAATCTAAAAATACATTAGGATTTTTCATTTGTTGCTCGTGATTTTATATCATTTTAATGAATTTGTTATTTCTACATTGCCCTAATTTATTCTTGGTCACTTTTATTTATTTATTTATTTCATCCTAGTAGGTTAGATCTTATATTACATGATTAATTACCTACCAAAATATACATATTTTGCAAGAATATATAAATATTTATTTTAAAACCTTATAAAATATTAACCTATATTCATAAGAGGATCCCTTTAATACAAAAATAACTACAGAGTAAAAGCTTGTCGACTCTAAGCAAATGAATGTGATGTAAGATTCATTATTTCTTGCAAGAACAATGTAAATAAACTCAAACATGTAAGCATTTATATTTTCAGCATGCTTGTATATGTATAAAAATTATAAGAAGTCTTATCATCAATTTATGTTATATAATGTTACTGCAATTAAATAATATGTCTTAATAAATTTTGTCTTCATTCTTGGGTAACTTTATAACAAGGGATGGCCATAAATTATTTTTAAATAAATGTTAATTGGAGATGCTTATTTATGTGATGTTAAGAAGATTTTCTTTATCTATGTTAACATATTCTTAAAAATCTCACAATTCTTTTTCCTAACCCTGTTACTAATTATTTAAATAAGAAGAGTCTAATTTAGCAGAGGAAGTTGCTCATTTTATTGGTTTTTAGAGCAAACTTCGTTATTTCACATAATAAGACTTTGATATGACACTCACTTACTTATGATAAATGTTATACTTCTTGTAATAACAAATGATGCAGAATGAAATAACTCATTGGTGCTATATCATAAGTGATAATTTGTAACTCATAATGTTATAAATAATATAATAAAATGTTGGAGTTTTAAGAGTGCAAACACATACTAACCTCTTAAATAGTATTATTTAAGACTATTAAGGACATGTTTTTCATTTTCATTAACTTGACTCATAAATAAATCCATTGTAATACACATATAATTTATATGTACTATATATGCCATGTTAATTTTACATGTCAGTATGTCACATTAATTGTGCATGTAAACTTATTATGCACTTATAAAAAGTCACTTTTAAATTTATATAGGGTCACATTCAATCCTAAATATATAGAGAATAATTAGACCTTACATTAATAACATTTTTAAATAGCCACGATTAACATAAGCTGTAGAATATACAAATTTCTAAAAATATGCAATATTTATTTTTAAACCTGCTAAGTCTAGTTTTGAGTTGCTTTTCTTGAAATTAGGCTAATTTTTTTTTATAAGGTTTAAAACTAAAATATTATATTTTATAAAAAAATTCCTATTATGCAAGTTAATATGTTTTGATCACATATTCATTAATTTGAGATTTTATATAAATTTGACATATTATTTAGTATTGTTTAAATAAAAATATGTACTTTTAATTTTTTTCTTATATATGAATATATGCAATTAACAGAATTGTTCGCAATCTTTTAAAAATTACTATTATTTATTAAAACATTATTTAGAAATATTTTTTAAAATAAATATGAACATGTGCAAAGTGTCAAATAATTATAAAGAGTTAAGAAAAATTAATTGATAAGCATTAAGGCAAAAGCAAATTACATTAAAATGCAAATGCATTCATATTAAAGACATTGCATAATAGTGTTTAATAGTGATGGTAATACATCACACAAGGAATTCATTGTAGTACTTAATTTTAATGTTTAAATTAATAGTGGAAATTTATATTTCAACATAAAAATTGCACTGTTAATTAAAATTAAAATATTTAAATTAATTTAATTTTAAAATTAAAATTAAATATTTAATTAAATATAATCTAATATATGTATTTAATATAACATTTTAAATTTAAATTAACAAATAATTTAAAAATAAAATATACACTCTTTTGAAATTACTGGTCCTAGAATTATATTAACATTCTTTTTACGGAAAATAAAATGTACGTTATATAGAATATAAAAACATCAATTCATATCAATATACATACCTTAAGTTTTGGGATCCAATGAGAATTTCACTTCAAACGTATGGAAGTTTGCATGAATATTGACTTATATGATTACATGACACAACCACTACAAACTCTGAAAAAAACTCTGTATTATTCATTTTCACATTATATTTTCGCTATATTTTTCTATGCATATTAAGTATAACCTTATTTAATTGGAATAAAATGCAGTGGGACATTTGTTCAATATTAAACCTAAATCACAATTACCACTAAAAGTTATTTTGAACTTCATATGGTTTTTGAATGATTAAAATGTTAATGTCAAATTGTTCACCTAAAATTCTAGTGATATTTAGTATTAATTATAATTTAAGTTACACGAAATTGAGATATAATATTTTGTACACGTAGGCTTATCACAATTTTTTTTAGTAAATGTATGTTATTCACATCATTAATAATAATAATGTGCATTAAACACATTTAAAATTAATATTATATGTGTATAGAGACAAGTTAAATAAAGATAATAAACTAAGCCTCCTTATTAAACCAACATAGGAATGCTAATTTCTTCAGGTTGTCAAGCCACGATCCAGGAACCAGGAAGCAAGTAGGATTCCGAGAACAGGAAGGCTTGACTCAGGAACAGGACCGAGAGCAGGACAGGAACAGGACAGAACAAGACAGGATCCGGGAGCAAGACAGGAGCAGGAGGCAAAGAGTAAGACAAGAACAAGACAAGAACAAGGAACAAGAATCGTAGAATGACTGGTGTTGATTGTAACTGATTGTACAACAATTAGGTCGGAGCTTTTATGCTCACAACTCCAAGCTAATCTGGTCATGAGCCTAATCTAGTCACTAGCCAAAATTGGTCATCCTTATCCTATAGGAATATCCTGTAGGAATATCCTGCGGGAATATCCTGTGGCATATCCTGTGGGAATATCCTGCGGGCCGAAATCCTGTATCGCATATCCTGTAGGCTGAATCCTGTATGTCGTATCCTGTATCCTGTA
This sequence comes from Selaginella tamariscina, assembly GCA_003024785.1. Classification (NCBI taxonomy): domain Eukaryota; kingdom Viridiplantae; phylum Streptophyta; class Lycopodiopsida; order Selaginellales; family Selaginellaceae; genus Selaginella; species Selaginella tamariscina. The sequence goes on along the minus strand of PUQB01000872.1, from coordinate 76,142 downwards.
TCGGGTCGTGACAGCACCTCCTCCCTAAGGACGAGTTCCACGAGTCTTGGGACCTGGTTTAGCAGGATAACGCCGATGGAAAGCAGCAACTTTGGAAGAAGCATGGAGTAAGTTGGATGCAGGTTCCCAAGTGCGATCGGTAGGCAAATAACCTTTCCAATCCACCAAGTATTGAAGTTGACGACGATGAAGACGAGAATCAAGGATGGCTGCAACTTCGTACTCAGGTTCACCAGCAATGACCACAGGAGGGGGAGGAGAAGAAGCACGACCAGGAAGAGAAGAAGGATGATACGGCTCCAACAAGGAGGTGTGAAACACAGGATGAAGTTTCACCGTAGGTGGTAACTCGAGTCGGAAAGCTACAGGATTTACCTCCGCCACGATGTAAGGGCCCAATCGTTGAAAATCCAACTTAGAAGAAGGCCTGTTGGTGCGAATGTGTCGACGAAGAAGCCACACGAGATCACCAATCTTGTATGCAGGTGCTGGTTGACGGTGAGCATCAGCATGATGCTTGTACCGTTCCTGTGCCTGCTGAAGGTGAACCTGGAGATCATCCTGTACCTGCCGAAGATGCTGAAGACGATCCTGTACTGCAGGAGCGGAAGAAGGAGAAGCAGGAAGAGCAAAGTCAAAACGTGGATGGTGACCTGTAAGAGCAAAGAAAGGTGTCTGGCCTGTAGATGCGTGAATGGAGTTGTTGTAGGCAAACTCCGCCATAGGAAGAAGGTCCAACCAATTATCCTGTTGGTAACTGATGAAGCAACGAAGATATTGCTCCAAGGTCTGGATTGTGCGTTCTGACTGTCCATCAGTTTGCGGGTGATATCCTGAAGAAAGATCCGCTTTAACCTGTAGACTCCGAAGAAGCTCTCGCCAAAACTTGGACATGAATTGTGGACCTCGATCGGAAACAATGCTCTCAGGAAGACCATGATGTCGGAACACCTCACGGATCACCAATTCGGCAGTTGTCTGACCTGTAGCTGTCTTGTTGCAGGGTAGGAAATGAGCCTGCTTGGTGAAACGGTCAACCACCACAAGAACTGCATCGAATCCACGAGAAGGAGGAAGATCTGTGAGGAAATCCATAGAAATGGATCTCCAAGGAGTAGAAGGAACAGGAAGAGGACGAAGAAGACCAGAAGGTGCATGACGAGGCATCTTCGACCTGTTGCAGGTGTCACAACTCCGTACAAACCTTTCCACAAAACCCCGCAACCCAGGCCACCAATAGTTGCGAGTCACCAACTCAACTGTCTTGGCCACACCAAAATGTCCTGTAGCCGGAGTATCATGACAATCCTGTACCACACGAGTCCTGCAAACACCAACAGGAACGTACAGGAGACCTTCCCGACAGGAGTCCATCCTGTATGGTGAACAGGTTGTAGTCTGGACGGGAACTGGAGGAAGAGGAACTTGCAACGTCAGGATGAATGTGTGAGAACACATTCTTTGCCAAGTCGTCTGTAGCCAACTGCGAACGGACGTCTTGTAGGAGAGTTGAATTTGCTGGAGCCTGATGGACCTGCAGTGCCGCAAGCCGGAATCGATCAGGACCCAACAACACTTGCCTTTGACAGTCATCGCCCGGGCTTGGTGCAAGGTAGGAGCGCCTAGACAATGCGTCCGCCCTTGCCATTCCGAAAACCGGGCCTGTAGACGATGACGAAGTCAAAACGTGATAGGAACTCCGCCCACCTAGCCTGTCGCCGACTGAGAACTCGAGCCGTTCGAAAGTACTCCAGGTTCTTGTGATCCGTAAGAACTTGTACAGGATGTGCAGCACCTTCCAGGAAATGCCGCCACTCCTCAAACGAATCCACAATGGCCTTGAGTTCCTTGTCATGAATCTCGTAATTGATCTCCGCCGACAGGAATTTACGAGAGTGAAAAGCTACAGGATGAAGCAACTTGTCCTCTCCAACTTGCGATAGGACGGATCCTACTGCAAAATCCGAGGCATCTGCTTCAACGAAGAAAGGACGAGAAGGATCAGGATGTGCTAAAATCGGAGCTGTCGTGAAGGTGTCCTTGAGTGTTGTGAATGCATGTTCCGCCTTGTCGGACCAAGAGAAAACCTCTGTGCGCTTGGTGAGTTCCGTGAGTGGAAGTACACGCTTGGAGAAGTCCTGTATGAATCGCCTGTAGAAGTTTGCAAAGCCAAGGAAACATTGTACATCTCGTACAGACTTGGGCCTCTCCCACTCCACGATGGTCTTCACCTTGTGCATGTCCATGGAAACGCCAGCAGGAGAGACGATGTAGCCCAAGAACTCCACAGAATCCCTATCGAAAAAACACTTCTCCAACTTCGCATACAAGCCATGCTCACGAAGCCGCTGTAGAACCAACCGTACATGCTTGTCATGTGCCGCCTGGTCCTTGGAGAAAATCAAAATGTCGTCGAGGTAGATCACCACAAACTGGTCCAAGAAGTCACGAAAGATGTCGTTCACCATGTTGGAACACGGCTGGGGCATTGGTAAGGCCGAAAGGCATCACCGTGTACTCGAAGTGTCCATACCTTGTACGAAAGGCAGTCTTCCACTCATCGCCGGGACGAATCCGTACAAGGTTGTAGGCCCCTCGTAAGTCGATCTTCGTGAACACCTTTGCTCCTCGCAGCCGATCGAGAAGTTCCGGGATCAATGGCAACGGGTACCGATTCCGAATGGTAGCTTGATTCAAACCCCTGTAGTCCACAACCAAACGTAAGCTCCCATCCTTCTTCTTGACAAAGAAGATTGGCGCTCCTGCAGGGGACTTTGAGTGACGAATGAAGCCGGATGCCAAGTTGTCCTCGATGTACTGGCGAAGAACCTCCAACTCTGTGGGTGACAATGCGTAAATCGGTCCGAACGGTGGGGTCTTTCCTTCTGCAAGATCAATAGGACAGTCGTAGGACCTGTGAACAGGAAGAACTGTAGCCTTGTGCTTGTCAAAAACGTCCTTAAAGTCGTGGTACTTGGATGGTAGAAAGAAGGAGGAGAAGGAGAAGGAGTAGGGAAGGAGATTGAAAAACAGGAGAGTCAGACACAGGAAAGGTAGAAGAGGACGTAGGAGTTACTTGAAAGGCAAAAAGGTGGAAAGGAGCAGGATCAGTGGTAAGTTCATGCATGGTAGTGGTAAGAACTCGGAGAGGAGCAGGAGGAGCTGTGATTGAAAAAGAGGAAGGATCTTGGGGGGTGGAATAGAAACAGAGTAATGAAAAGAAGCAGGATTGGAAGAAACATATGTGGATGTTGACAAGTGTACAGGATTGGAAGAATCCTGTACAAAGTCCGTGGATGCACAGGAGTGAGGAGAGCCTGTGAATGTGCTGATGGATCAACAGGAGGTGGATCCTGTTGAGGAGGAACCTTCGACACTGATACAGGATTGGAAGAACCCTGTACAGGACACCGCAAACTTACAGGAGTGGAGAAAGCCTGCGGATGTGCTGAGGAACTGACATGAGGTGAATCCTGTCGAGCAGGAGTCTTCAACACTGGTACAGGAACAGGCACGGTCAATCCTGTAGCTTGTACTGCCTCAGACACCAAGGATGTATCCTGCACGCAGGAAGGTACAGGGTTGATCCTGGCTGTTGGAGAGGAAAACGTGAGCGTCCTAGACCTCCAGTCGATCTGCGGATTTGCAACAACGAACCATGGCATGCCAAAAATGATGGGAGTCGACCGAGTCTTGATCAGGTTGAAGGAAATTGAACAGTTGAATGCACCATGATTGCAAGAGAGAGGTGTGGTGTCATAGTTTTTACTATGACTCAACCCTTTACTTTGGACGTTGACTGTTGTTACCTACTGTACTATGTTGATGGACCCTAGATGTAGTAGGAAACAGGCCCGCTTAGTGCACTTGGGTATCTGGTGATGGTCCGGCCAGGTGTCATTAGGTATTTGCAGGAAACTCTAAGCGAAGCTAGAACTTACCTTCTAGAAACCCACCCCCAATTTCGACGTCCCAAATAGGCTGATTGGTCTTTGCAGATGAGTTCGGCGTGTTAAGTAGGGTTAAGAACACCCCTAGGGTTGACCTAACCCTAGGGTTGCCCTAACCCACGCCCTAAAACCCCCACCCCCTTGGGTAGGGTTTAGGGGTAGGAGTAAGGGTGAGTTATAGGCTCATATTGCTAATTTATCTAAGGGGCTAGAATTCAGTGCCAGCCCACTAATACAAACAGGAAAAGAGGGGGGGGGGGGCTCCGTCACATAAATAAGGTAGAGTATATGTAGGAGAGCTCCTGGGTTCATGAATGAGTTCGTTGCTCTTCTGCCGGTGCAAGCTTCAGCTTGTGTCGTTAAGGTACAACCCTCTGTTGTGCCGCCCTAACTTCCAGATGCCAGGGGTACGTCCCACCTTCGGGGTAGCTTACCCTTAACGTTGGCGAATCCATGCCTGGGAGGTCTTGTCGGGATGCACGTTCCAAGAGGCAGAGGTTGAGGCTTGTCTCCAGCCTCCTCCTCCACGTCAAGCTAGGTGTAGCACTCACGGCCAAGCAAGGCACATCCGTGTCCTTGTTCAACTGTGGGCGTGGGATCTTGTTTGACAAGTTCAGTTACCTAGTTCCTGAGGGTTCATTGAGGGGTTCTAGAGTTGGCATTTAGGAACCACGTTTGTGGTACTTGGTGCAACTCTTGAATCTAAGGGCTATGGCATGATAGCTCACATCTTGGAAGGCAGTGTCACATGGGGATGTGACACTGGGCTAAACGTCACATGGTACAACGCCCGAGGCACGCCCTTTGGGGTTATGTTATCGGCTTGTCGCCAAGGGGTTGGATACTCTAGCAAACAGGCATGCTTGTGCTTGCATTAGGGTGCTAAGCCTTGGGCATCCGCTCGAGGGAGGTTAGGTCTCGTAACTAAGTGTGCTTTGGCACACTTGGCTAGGGGAGTGTTCTCCTTGGAATCCAGGGGTTGAACAACCTAAGCTCATTAGCAAAAGCCCTTTCGTGAGGCACTCGCAAGGTCATGTGCTTAGGGTTATCCCAAACCTAGCCTTAGGGAGTTTGCTTAGCAGAACACTCGTGTCCGCCTACGGCGCACACTCGTGTCCTCACTAAGTACTAGCCCTAGGTCTAGAGTATGACTTGGCCACTCAAACCCTTAGGGGTTAGTCGTGGTTCAGGGTACCCCTTGTCGCCCTAAAGGGGTTGTACTCCCGAATGAGGGTGATTCCTCAAGGGGTAAGTGACAATGCCTTAGCTCGGTCACGGGGTATGTGTGGAACACACATCTCCTTGATGGGGGTTAGGGCATGAGCCTGTCTAGGTCTTCTAGGGCAAGACCCTAAGTCAACTAGGGTTATCCCTCAAGGGTTCTGGGGGCAGACATTCTAGGGAGACTTAGGCTAAACCCTAAGTCTCTTGTTCATTTGGGCATTAGAGTCTAACCGTAGGGGTCGTTGGGGTTGTTCTGAGGAACTTAGCGTTGCTCACATAGGGTGATGACGCCGAATGGCCACCTGGCAGCCACGTGTTGCCACGTGTTGGCCCTTTGGGTTAAAACTCTGACAATTGGTATCGGAGCCTATTCTCTGCGGTCAGTAGGACTACCTAAAGTGTAGTGTATTTTAGGGTTTAGTTAGTTCTAAATTCTTGAAGTACTCTATCACTTTTGGCTAACGTCTGAATTCTGTGTGGAGAGTTGGTCCTGAGATCTATAACTCTTTAGAGTACACCTACTTCTTAAGTGGGTGTAGGTTATGGACTCGAATGTCAGAAGGTAGCACTTGGAAGACAACTTCCAAGTTGTATGCCAGGTTACTTTACCTTATGAATGTTTGGGTTACTTTACCATATACTTCCACAAGACGTGGCGTGTTAGTTTGTTTTGGCTTACAAACTAAGTCGTGGAAGTGGGTCTTGTGATATCCTAAGTCTACACATTATTGAAAAATTTTCTTTTTCTTTAAGGTGTTTGAATTTGGGATAACACATGATTTGAGAACGTGACTATGTCCATTGAGTTTTGGCTTAGGTCAAGATTCAATATCGTTTCCAGCAATAGTGTTCAAACGGGGAAAGCCTTATGTTTAGAAGTGCATCTTTGACTTCGGGAGAACTAAACCTCAGCATCGTCCCAAATTGCTTGAACAACGTTCCCCAAAACTTGCCAGTAAATCGAGGATCCCGGTCTGAGATCATCGTTTCCGGTAGCCCTCGCACTCTTACGACTTCGTGGAAGAACAACTTTGCTGCTTGTTTTGCATTCACTGTCTCTACAGTTGGAATGAAATGAGCAACCTTTGAAAATCGATCGACCACCACCATAAGAGCATTGAAACCACAAGATTTTGGCAATCCCATGATAAAGTCCAAGTAACACTTTGAAATGGCCGCTCTGGAATCGGTATACATTGTAACTTCCCAGCTCGTTTTTGCGAACGACTTTTCACTTGTTGACATGTGGGGCATGTCTTGACATACTTGGCAACATCGTCTATCATACCCGGCCAATAGAATCCCTGTTTCAACAAAGCCAATGTCTTGTGCCTTCCACCATGCCCTGCCAAAGGAACGTCGTGATGCTCTCTTAATAGCCTCTCCCTCCATGTCCCTTCTGGAATGGAATTTGAGAAGATTCTAGAAGCAGACTATGGTGATGAACTTATAATACAACGGAATGTCGAATATTAACATATGATGAATATGTTAAGCAGTTGGTTCGAAGATCCAATGTAATCAAAGTATTGTCCGATGGACGTAGTACTTTGATGACGCTAGCTGCAAGTAACATTAGGTGAAATAGTTTGCTAAATTCAAGTCCCTTGATTTGAACAAAGTATAACATGAAACCTTAGTTAGTTGTAAGCGCACACTCTGTATTCAAGTTAGCTAGCTCGACTAACTTGAATATGAAATTGTCTCATATGGGATCATGCAAGAGACTTGGAATAATAGCTTGAGGGTTTCGGTTTCTTATCGATACAGTTTTGAGATAGATGGCATGATCTATCAGAAAGAGTAATGTTGGAAACATACGTTTACATTTTTAGTTTACTGAGTAATGAAGAACTTGCATAGTGAAGGCGTTCAGCGCACACTTATGCATTTTCATTGTTAACTCTTTAATCTTGAAAACTGTAACGTTGTTTGCAATGTGGAGAGAAGTTCTTGAACAAGGGTGATTCCTTGATTAAGAAGAGCATGATTTGGGATTCTTCACTTTGTTTATCGACTAAGTAAGGAAACTTGTTAAGTTTGATAACTTATGTTGAGAATTACCAATGAGCTAGTAATAGTCGGATTTCCATTGGAGGTTTAAGTGCATGTACCTCCTCAGAGAGTCGGTGTTCGATGAGAATTGAAAGTTGATATTGATTTTCAATATCAATTTTATTTTAGAGTTGAATACGATTATTCAAAAGACGGTTTCTTGACTCTGCATCATGGTCGAAAATGTGGACACTTAAAGTACAAATAAAGTATGTATCTTCAATCTTTCGGAATATTAAAAAATAGAACTATTCTTGACTCAAGGTTTGATTATATTCCTTGGGTTAGTCTTTGGTTCTATCTCAAGGTTTGATGGTGTTCCTTGACCTTGGTTCAATATTCTTAAAAGTAAAGTAGTGGGATTAGCTCAAGAAGATGGTGTCTCTTCTTGATGATTGTAGTTCAAGGTTCGTCCAATATCCGGTTCGAGAATATGAGGTTTCCTATCACCTCATCTGTTGAGATATTTATATTCTAAGCTTTGGTAGAATTTGTGACAATCTTTTTAAGATTGATTATAAATGACTTGTCAAAGTATGGTATGATATCTCTTCAATATTGAGTTTGGAGCGCTCAATATCAAACTTGGTTATGATCACATGAGGTGGCCGTAATCGTATAACATAAAGACTCAAGTGGATTTGAGTCTAACACTTTGGTAAGGCACTACCTTAGTGTTATAACTTGAAACGTGTTTTCAAGTTAGTTGAGAAATGAGACATTTCTCAATACATTGCTTGAGGGGCAATGTAATACTTTCTGAATTGCTAGGTGTCTAGAGTGAATAATGTATCTTAGTTCAATGTACTGAACTAGATATTTGTTCATGTTTGGGGAAATCTATTGAAATATAAGATATGACTAAAACATGAAGTTGATCTAACACTTCAGTGTTATGATAGCATTTATGTGGAGGTTTATATCTTACTAAATCAATTAGATGAACCAGACAAGTTCATGATTCCTCTTAGTCTCTGAACAAAGTTCCTTGAAATACTGTCATAACATTATATTTCCATCTCAAAATTGAAGTTCGGTGCATGTAAACTAAGACCATATCTATAATGTAGTTGTAGCATTTTGATAAATTGATATGATTGTAAGTTTATATCCACTAGTATAACAACTAGTTGATAAGCTTAGGATTTGAACGTTAAAACGATCATTATCCATTCGAGAGTATCAATATCAAAATTGCGACTATTTATAGAATAAGGATTAGTTTAAAAAGATGTTTATCAACACACTAATTGCTTAAATTAGTGAAAATGCTATACTTCGGTATAGTGTTGAGAAACATTTCGAAATAGTTTAAGAGTTGGAAATAAATATAGTGTTATGGAGGCGTACAGTATTACGAGTTCAGGGAGACTCTTATCGTGGAAACTAAGTTCTAAAATTCGGTATTTTAAACTTAGTACGATAAGGAGTTAGGAAGTATTGAACGGCATCTAGTACAATGTGCTCTTTGGGGAATGAGTACAATGAAAGTGACAATTAAGAGAATGTTATCTAAAGATTGTCGATTGAGGCACTAGAGATGGGTTGATTTCCTGGTTTCCACATCGGTTTGTAAGAAAGGTATGTTAGCTTATCTGGTCCTGAACTGGTCGGTGTTATGAAAGAGTACAAAGTTGGTTGTGAAAGACGAATGGCAGTTGGCAAGACCTTGTTGTATACATGTGTACAGCCATGCGCCTCTGTGATCGCCTCTGGCCAGATTGACATGTTTACAGAGAACAGGGTTTTACGAATTGTACTCTTGTATCGGAAAAGAGCTTGATTCCGATAAAAGTCTCATACTTAGTCTGGCGTAGCTATATACTAATGAGAGATAGGTATAGTAGCAGACCCTTATGAAAAGGGGTAATGAGAAGCACCGAGGGATGCAGAGATATAAGCTATAATATCGTAACATGTGGGACCATTGGAAAATCAAAGAAAAGCGAGGTGTTTGGTCAAGCATTTGAGAAGTGCTTGTTGTGCGCTAATGACAGAGGTCATCAACAGCGTTTAATATTAAGGAATAAAGCAAGTCTTTATTTCTTGTTAACCAAGGGGCCGGCAACAACACTAACTAGAGGCCTCCAATATAAATTCTAGTTAAGTAAAGAAATTAACCAGTGTTGTGTGCGTCGGGTGACAGACTTTGCAGACGTGCAAAAGGTCTCCAGGTGACTTCATGTCGCAGGTGGTGCCTCCGGCAGCTGGGTTTACGACTCAGTGAACGACGGTTCTGAAGTACTTGGTTTCGCGTAATGCAAGGGGGGTAATAAAACTTATGTGAACTTTTGGCTGACTCCGCATAGAGTGATATGTTAGTTTTGGTTAGTTTTTTCTAACATTATCTAGTCTTGGAGTTGGACGTCAACGAGGACGTTGACATTTTCAAAGGCGGGGAGTGTGTCATAGTTTTTACTATGACTCGACCCTTTACTTTGGACGTTGACTGTTGTTACCTACTGTACTATGTTGATGGACCCTAGATGTAGTAGGAAACAGGCCCGCTTAGTGCACTTGGGTATCTGGTGATGGTCCGGCCGGGTGTCATTAGGTATTTGCAGGAAACTCTAAGCGAAGCTAGAACTTACCTTCTAGAAACCCACCCCCAATTTTCGACGTCCCAAATAGGCTGATTGGTCTTTGCAGATGAGTTCGGCGTGTTAAGTAGGGTTAGAACACCCCTAGGGTTGACCTAACCCTAGGGTTGCCCTAACCCACGCCCTAAAACCCCCACCCCCTTGGGTAGGGTTTAGGGGTAGGAGTAAGGGTGAGTTATAGGCTCATATTGCTAATTTATCTAAGGGGCTAGAATTCAGTGCCAGCCCACTAATACAAACAGGAAAAGAGGGGGGGGGGCTCCGTCACATAAATAAGGTAGAGTATATGTAGGAGAGCTCCTGGGTTCATGAATGAGTTCGTTGCTCTTCTGCCGGTGCAAGCTTCAGCTTGTGTCGTTAAGGTACAACCCTCTGTTGTGCCGCCCTAACTTCCAGATGCCAGGGGTACGTCCCACCTTCGGGGTAGCTTACCCTTAACGTTGGCGAATCCATGCCTGGGAGGTCTTGTCGGGATGCACGTTCCAAGAGGCAGAGGTTGAGGCTTGTCTCCAGCCTCCTCCTCCACGTCAAGCTAGGTGTAGCACTCACGGCCAAGCAAGGCACATCCGTGTCCTTGTCCAACTGTGGGCGTGGGATCTTGTTTGACAAGTTCAGTTACCTAGTTCCTGAGGGTTCATTGAGGGGTTCTAGAGTTGGCATTTAGGAACCACGTTTGTGGTACTTGGTGCAACTCTTGAATCTAAGGGCTATGGCATGATAGCTCACATCTTGGAAGGCAGTGTCACATGGGGATGTGACACTGGGCTAAACGTCACATGGTACAACGCCCGAGGCACGCCCTTTGGGGTTATGTTATCGGCTTGTCGCCAAGGGGTTGGATACTCTAGCAAACAGGCATGCTTGTGCTTGCATTAGGGTGCTAAGCCTTGGGCATCCGCTCGAGGGAGGTTAGGTCTCGTAACTAGTGTGCTTTGGCACACTTGGCTAGGGGAGTGTTCTCCTTGGAATCCAGGGGTTGAACAACCTAAGCTCATTAGCAAAAGCCCTTTCGAGGCACTCGCAAGGTCATGTGCTTAGGGTTATCCCAAACCTAGCCTTAGGGAGTTTGCTTAGCAGAACACTCGTGTCCGCCTACGGCGCACACTCGTGTCCTCACTAAGTACTAGCCCTAGGTCTAGAGTATGACTTGGCCACTCAAACCCTTAGGGGTTAGTCGTGGTTCAGGGTACCCCTTGTCGCCCTAAAGGGGTTGTACTCCCGAATGAGGGTGATTCCTCAAGGGGTAAGTGACAATGCCTTAGCTCGGTCACGGGGTATGTGTGGAACACACATCTCCTTGATGGGGGTTAGGGCATGAGCCTGTCTAGGTCTTCTAGGGCAAGACCCTAAGTCAACTAGGGTTATCCCTCAAGGGTTCTGGGGGCAGACATTCTAGGGAGACTTAGGCTAAACCCTAAGTCTCTTGTCCATTTGGGCATTAGAGTCTAACCGTAGGGGTCGTTGGGGTTGTTCTGGGGAACTTAGCGTTGCTCACATAGGGTGATGACGCCGAATGGCCACCTGGCAGCCACGTGTTGCCACGTGTTGGCCCTTTGGGTTAAAACTCTGACATGTGGTAGCGTGGGTAACTGCGCCAGAAGCAATCAAACGACCATCGGCCACCTCTACAGGAATTCATGCTTCAACTTCACCACCGGAATGCCATGCTGAGCTGCAAAAGTGTCATCCATGAAACATGCATTTGCACCAGTGTCTAACAGGGCAAACTCCTTGAGCTCTCGATTATTGAGGCGAATGTGTACAGGAAACTTGAGTGATGGAATGGTATGAGTAGCACCAATGGAGCCTGCACCTACGTCCAACTTCGCGGCTCCTAGACGAAGTGGACATTGAAGTTTTCCGGCTGAACTTCAGCTTCGGCTTCACGCGCCTTGAACTTCCTGGCTTTATTAGGACATTCCGCCACCTTGTGTCCTGCTGCACCACAATACAAGCATAGGTTCTCACCCCGTCGACGTTGTTTCTCAGCAGTTGAAAGTGGGCCACGCTTGGAATTGTTAACCTCCATAGGAACTGCTCCAGAAGGTGTCGCAGGAACATGTGCTACGGCTACAGGGTTGGCTGGCAGGAACTGCTGACGGAATTTTTCCTGACGGCGCTCGAACAAACGGTTGTCGCAGCGAACGGCCTGTTGCATGATCTCCGCTAACGTTTGGGCATCCGGTAACGTAAGGAGAAGGTCCTTCACGTCGTCCTTCAGCCCAAAACGGAAATGTTCGATCAATGCAGTCTCGTCCCATGGAATGTTCGTGCACAATTGCTGGAATTCGGATGCATAAACGGAAGCTGGTCTGGATCCTTGTGTGAGCCTCCGTAACTTTGTGCATGCAGAACGGTACTTATCAGGATCTCCAAAGCAGGCTTCAAAGGCAGCCACGAAACCTTCAAAGTCTTCCATCAATGGGTCGTCACGCTCCAGCAAGGGAGCAACCCAAGCTCGTGGAGATCCACTTAGTAAGGATGCCAAAAGGCCAACCTTTTGTGCATCCGTCGAGTAGCGGCGTGGTTGCATGCGGATCAAGAGCCGGATCTGATTCAGGAAACCTTGGAAATCGGCACGGTTGCCACTGAACTTCTCTGGCATGCTGATCTTCGGCTCCGGAGAAAAGTTCGATGAAGAAGGAACCACCGATGCCTGAGAGAGAGCCTGCGCAGCAGCCTTGGAGGATGCATCAGCAGCTGCATGTGCCGCATGGGTGGAGCCTTGTAGATCGGTGACCACTTGGCGCAAAGTGGCCAGCTCATGAAGCAACATTTGGTGCTCGCGTTGAAAGTGCTCAAAATCAGCCATGATCGTATGAAAGAAAGAAAGGAGAAAAACGAAGGAAAAGAATCAAGGAAAAAAAAAAAGGTAGCTGGGAAACGAAGAGCTATGAAAGGAGTTACAATCAAACTGTCAAGCCACGATCCAGGAACCAGGAAGCAAGTAGGATTCCGAGAACAGGAAGGCTTGACTCAGGAACAGGACCGAGAGCAGGACAGGAACTAGGAACAGGAACAGGACGGATCCAAGAACAAGACAGGATCCGGGAGCAAGACAGGAGCAGGAGGCAAAGAGTAAGACAAGAACAAGACAAGAACAAGGAACAAGAATAATCGTAGAATGACTGGTGTTGATTGTAACTGATTGTACAACAATTAGGTCGGAGCTTTTATGCTCACAACTCCAAGCTAATCTGGTCATGAGCCTAATCTAGTCACTAGCCAAAATTGGTCATCCTTATCCTATAGGAATATCCTGCGGAATATCCTGCGGGAATATCCTGTGGATATCTGTGGAATATCCTGCGGGCCGAAATCCTGTATCGCATATCCTGTAGGCTGAATCCTGTATGTCGTATCCTGTATCCTGTATCAGGTCGTGACACAGGTGCCTTGTATATGTGTGTGTGGGTGTGTAAATGCAATGTATTTCTAAATCTTTCAAATGATGCTATTACAATATATTGTACAATATAAATTAGAATATTCTAGTTGTATTGTCATAATAATATAAGTATTTGTAAAGTCATATTATAAATAAACTAAAATTTAATGAATACATATATACATATGTTTTTTCTCTTAAAGTTATATGTATGTTCTAAAGACATGTTAAATGTATATAGATATATATGATACATTAGTATTATCATATTTATAGAGACCTCCTATTGTTTACTAATGCCTTTTAACTATAATGAACCTACACTGATACTTCACCATTAATACATCATTATCACATCTCAAATTTGACAATTAAAGGTGGTTGATATTAAATTATAACAACTATAATGTAATATGTTAAATAGTATACTGTATCTCTCTCTCTCTCTCTATATATATATATATAAATATATTATTTATTTATTTATTTATTTTAAGCATATGTCTAATCTACGTTTATAATTAGAATTTACATGTTATAGTTATTTCACATTAAGAATATATTAAAATATGTCAATCAACAATCCATATCTATTCTTTAAGTAAAAAGAGAATGACACCAATATTTAGGAAACTACAATACATAAATTAAATATTTACATTAATGTTATATATAAAGATTAATATAAATAGCTGAACTCACATTTTTTATAAGAGAATATTCAAATCTAGGTCTATATCATGATTTATATGGATTAGATATACTTTAGATTGTTTAATAATTTATATTAGGGTGCTAAACCTAAGTTTCTTAATTAGGTGTAAGCTTGGTTAAGGGTCTAGGGTTAAGCAGTCGCATGGGTTGGAAGGTCGTCAATGAAAATTCGATGCAAGTTATGTAACCTGCAACAGGTAGAGGTGTGGTACTGGTCATAGACACGTAAATAGATTTAGTTTAACATATTGACGATTATTAACAACTATCTACCTTCAGAGGTAGCCACATAGGACTCACTTGCACTGCCGACTTCATGTGGATTCTAAAACGCAAACACCAGAAACCGATGAAGAAAAAGAACTTTTACCTTGCAAAGAGGAGAGGTAAAAGTTATAACTAGCTTTAATTGTTGTATATTGGCGCACGCGCCCACACACACGTATATGCATCGTTTTCCCCAGACGGTATCTTATATAAATAAGTACGATAAACACTCGTATGCACAAATTATATTATAAATCGGTGTTCACAAAATGCCACCATGTTAACGGTGGAAATAACAAGAGGGTACAGGAATTGCTGGCTGAAACTAGAGTTTTGATAGATATGCTTGCTTTAGCAGACAAAAACAGCATTTTGATTCAACATACCAAGCTCCAAAATGCGGTAATTTGCTAACCTCAGCAGCGAAATCTACATGGTATTATTCACATAGTCAATAGTCTACAGTATGTATATATGTATTTATATAGAGAGAGTATATGTAATATAATATCTTGTCATGGAGCTTGCTAAATGTTCTTTATATATATTAACACACATACTTTATTTATTCTTCTTATAATAATGTGTTTCTTTATGTTATTTTCTTTTTTATAAGTTGAATATTTAAAATGTAAAAATGCATTTTTTAGTTATTAAGTGTGGATGAAGTCATTAACATGCATAGGTGAATCAATTGAGGTCCGATCAAAATGTTACAAGCAATTTATTTGTAATTTCTTATTACATTTATAACAAAATCGATCGTGCGGTGTTTGCAGCCTATGGATTAGTAGACATGTTAAGAGATTGTCAATTCGAATTCTTGTTAAATAGACAATAATAGTCTTTATATCGATGGGATGAACAATTACTGCAATTGAAACATATGTGTAAAATTTCTCACTCGCACGCATGCATGCACGTCTCTCTCACTCACTCACATACATATATCTCACTCACCGTGCCTTCTCGAATATACTTCAATTCATTCGGCATTATCGCTGAGCTACGGGTGGATCCTGCTTAATTTAAGAGAGACATCACTTCTTAAAATAGACGTTATCCGAACAATATTACTGATATATCGATTATGTAACCTAAGATCCAACCCTCCATACTTTGAAGATTATTACTGATATATTAACTATGTAAGTGTGGCTTTACTCAAGATCCAACCCTTATACCTTAGAAATTTCTTCAGTAATATTTTAATATATATATCCTCCATAGCATATAAAGAAATATTTTTTTAAATAGGGTAAAAGTGCATTTTTCAGTTGCATTCGAATAATATGTTAAACTTTTTCAATATTTTTAAGTTGTTTTTGAAGTATTTTTAATTCATTATTAAATTATTATTGAAAGTAATTATTTAACATCTTATTAGTGTTGAAACTAGACCAACTCGTATGATCGATTGTGAAGACATTTTATATATATATATATATATATATATATATATATATATATATATAAATTTATTTATTTATAAATTAAAATTAACTCAGATTTAGATGTGTGCATATGTTGAAAGAGTTGTGCTTATTCATCTTCTTCAAATTCTTTATTTAAATCTTGATAATGATTATTGTATTTATAATTGACCATAATTTCTTTCGTTCAACATACGGCATATATCGGTTACTTGAAAGCTTAAATATACAAGTGCTAAAGCCAAAATACTAACAATGAAAACGAAATACATAACGACAGATATTGGGTTTCTCGATATAATATGGACGTTACAGATAACGTCGAAATAGCCACCGACTCTTTAATTTTTCCAAAACGATGACAGTTATATCGCTTGAGCGTGAAGAAAAGCTTTATTTTCACTACCTAGGTAGCTTACTATTCATTTATGTACACATGCATGTATAAATATACAAAAATTGTATAAAATTATTATTTAATAATATATAATATTTGTAATGGAAGTGATCAATAAAAAAACATTATATGTATGTGTTTATAAATATATAAAAATAATTAATAACTATATTAAAATTTAATAAATAATAACCAATTTATAGATTTTTAAATACAAATATATATACAACACACAAATTAAAAATTTTACATTAAGTTACATTGTACACACACACACACAAGTTAAAATTGTGACATCACACACAAGTTAAACACACACACATAATCACGTTCAAATTCTTCATACTTTATTAATGTGAATTTGAATTAAAATTTTAATTAAAAATATTTTTGTTTAAATTACAAATTTAATTAGCATACTTAAATGAAGATACTCAAAACCCTAGTATATAGTATATACTATATTTGTATTGTACATAGCTTGTACATAATTCTTTAAATATTTATACATTTTAATTTATTTGGATTTTTGAATTTATGGTTATTAAAATTACAATTATTAAAGTTTCTAAATTTTTATTTTCAATACATATATTTTAATGAAATGTATAAACGTACATGTCTATATAAACAGATAGATAAATGCTGCATTAAAATACTGAATATATATTAAAACATTCTTATGTTATTTTAATGAGCTTTTCTATATGTTAACTGTAAAAGGACACAACAGCGTGGTACAACATGATAAGATATATACACACACATATATACTTTGATGTGTATATTCAATGAGCTTAATTATTTAACTATACTTAACTCAATTAGTATTCTTAATTTAATTTAATTATTATTCTTAACTTAATGAAATTATTTAGCTTTCATTGTACTCGTAAACAATTATACATGGTATTATTTTAAATATCTCTCTATACATGTGTGTACATGCATACGATCGTGAATACAACAGGTGTGTGTGTGTGTGTGTGACTTTTTGTTTGTACGCATAACGATGCATGAGTATATGTCATGTTCTTAACTTTGAGATATGTATATATATATATACGTCTGGTGAGAAATGTACGTCTTGCGTGCATCTTCAAAATGCAAATGGGGGCTCTAAACTCGATTATATTTTTGTTTATTTGTATTACTATTTATTAACCAATATTATTGATTATGTGCATTAGTTCAGACGGCGTGTTTTGGCTTCTTATACGTCTGTTGTGTGTTATACATGTGTACTCATGTCTATGCGTTGGGAGTATATATTAATTTACACAGTATATAATATAATCAGGTGGCTTTGATACTGAGACGTTAAAAAGTATAAGAAATAATATTGAGGAAACAAAACTTGGTTATCAAAGATAATATTGAGGGAACAAACTTGGTTATGATCACGTGAGGTGTCCATAATCGTAGAATATAAAGACTCTGAGTTCGACACTTTGGTAAGCCCGGACTCCAGGTCCTTAACCGCATGGCCGAGGAGAGGAAGCCCGGACTCCAGGTCCTTAACCGCATGGCCAATATACTTAATTTAAGTGGAGATTCGACAGTTTATTTCACTAAAATTTTAAGTAATTAGTAAACTGTTAGTAAACTCTATAACAAGCAATGATTATATCATGCATACACCCAGTTTGCATTGATAAGCTAACGTACATGTTGTTGTGTGTGTGTATATATATAAAGAGGATTTGAAAAGAAATACAATATTAGAGGGGGAGATTGCCAGTATATTAAGTAATTATTCAAAGTTACAAGTGTTCCTCACCAGTCTCAACAAGTAGCCTTATTCCTATGGGATGGTGGTCAATTATTAATACTTGGAATAAAGATTTACTATGAATAATTATTAATCTTTAGATAAAGTGGTTAAACGTGTTATAAGATTTTTTAATTCTTTTTATGTATTTTTAATAAAATGAAACATATCATTTACTTTACATGTCAAGGATCAGGATCTATAAAAGAAAAAAAATGTATTATCCAACTTTAACACAAGAAAGTCCACATTCTCCAAATTACCGTATCGGTTGCATTGTAACTACTCAAAGCACAAGAAATGAATATATATGTATGTATATATTCTTAGGGGAACTACAACAGAAGTTAAAATTTTGAAGTGTTTTGAAGAGTTGCTCCATGCATTAAAAGACAGTTGTGCATTCTGAGTTGATGAAGGATGCAACACACTCTAACGGCTTATCATCTTGTACCAAGCACACATTTCCTACCCTGTAAGAAATTTATACACACACACACACATACATACATACACATGTGTGTTGTCTATCTGAACGTCACTACCATTAATACATAGCTACTGTGTACATTTATAACTATACGGTAATATACACATGTTGCGTAACTTTCTTTTATTAAAATTATACTGCAAGTTGCAACTATTAAACTGTAGTACCATCTTGTGTGCTGGACATGGTTACATATACATAGTGTGTGAGCTTATTTCTATACAATGTATATGAGACTAGGACGGAACTGTGATTTGATTTAACTTCTTGATTACCTTATAACATATGCACATGCATATGTTCTCGTTAATCAAGAGGTTTGTTTATTCTGTTACATAGAAATTATATTAATTGACACAATTTTTTTTGTAAAAGCATATACGAATTGTGTATATACAATATACTTGTCGTATATACTCACTGTACATTAGCATACACATTATGCTTTATATATATTATTTAAAGTTAATAATACAACTTTTAATTAATAAATAGATAATGAGTAATGGTTTAGATTTAATCTTTACGTTAAAATGTAAAGATTAAGGGAAATAATATAAGTGGAGATTCGAGAGTTTAAATCTTTAAGAACTTCCAGTTTTAAATATGTTTATTTTAAATCTTTTAGAATAAAACAACCTCTATTTTGGAAATACATAATTACGTGCACATATAGTATTGGAGTGATATATGTAATATAAATCAGTGTGAAACATGAAGCAGCCGATCTTGTTTCTAATATATAAATCTAAAATAAACGTCTAATATTTTAATCAATAGCAAGCAATGATTAAATCATGTGTGTGTAAAGCAATAATCTCACAGTATGTATATATGTATGTTATACCAAGTATATTTTTGTATAGCATACACACATGTGCGTGTCATTTTGCGCTTTGTATAGTTGATAAGCTCACATATATGTTGTGTATGTATATATAAAGATGGTGGAGTAGGTGAAGAAATATATTAATTAGATTCTTTTTTTTGCAGTTTAATTAATCTAAATATAAAAAATGGTAAGTTAATATATATATATATATATATATATATATATATAATATATATATATACAAAATACTTACGTAGACAGAAGATGGTAGGTGAAGGACATTGACACACACAGCTATGGCGTGGTTTTGTAGTGGATTGCTACTAGGACTGCTTATATACGGTCTTGTTCGCTTAATTCATCATCATAATCGCCATCATAGTTATACTTCTCCTTCAGATGCAGTCACAGGCTCCAATTGAACTGGGATGAAGTAAGCAATTTTGGATCATTACGATGTCAATAAGCTCAGAACTTTCATCTCCCCTCTGCAACCATTTCCAACAATGCATATGCTCTTTCCAACCCTCGGCCAGTCTCGAACTGGAAGCTATCTTCACGGGTATGTATGCGTGCGTGCGTGCGTGTGTGTGTGAGAGAGAGAGAGAGAGATTATGTAAATACTTTCTTTGTTTGTAGGTTCAACCGTTAATACCGTCTTCTGGAGGTGGTGCCCAGGCTGTTCTTTATGAGGAAGTTAACAGTCAAAGATTGGTAGTTGCATTCAGGTGTATACATATATATACATAAATATGTATGCATGTGTGTGTGTGTGTGTGTAATATATGTATGTGTATATTCTTAGGGGAACTGTAACAGAAGCAGATACTTGTGTAGACCGTATATATTTTGGAAGCGTTCCATTCGTGTCTCTTCCAACACCTGAACACTGCCTTACAAAATTTACCAACGTAACCCTCGACTACATATCACAAGCAGTAAACTACACTGGTAAAATTGTTCAGACCACACACACACACGCACACATACACAGATACATATGGGCACACACACACATATAGAGAGAGATGGTTATATATATGAGCTCAAACTATTGCACAGCTAGGATTCTACAAGTTTACATGGTGTGCCGCTGTTGCTGAGTGGACACAGCCTGGGTGCTGCACTTGCAGTTCTGGTATCAGCATCTTTTGCAAAGCTTAATCAGGACATTCCTGTTGTAGCCTTCAGTAGCCCCGGAACTCGCAATGTTCTTCACGCCAGAGGTTTGCAGATCCCTAAACAGCGTGTTCTTGTCATTGGTGATCAGTGGGATCCCGTGGTGAATGTATTCTGGAAACAACAGGTGCGTGCGTGCGTGCGTGTGTGTGTGTGTGTGAGAGAGAGAGAGAGAAAGAGAGAGATCTGGATGACAAAACCAGGTATGCCGCATATATAACACGTTTGTGTGCCTGTATACACATATACCCGTGTATATATGTTCGTTATGTCTTGTTCTGAGAGAGAGAGAGAGAGAGAGAGAGACTTGAACGACTATACCAGGTATGCCGCATACATAACACGTCTATGTGCGTGTATACACATATACCTGTGTGTATACATATATGCATTATGTCTTGTTCTGAGAGAGAGAGAGAGGAGAAAGATTTGAATGACTATACCAGGTATGCCCATGTGTATGTGCGTGTATACACATATACCTGTGTGTATATACGCATAGGCATTATGCCTTTCTCTTAGAGAGAGAGGAATACCAGGTATACCGCATATAGAACACGTCTATGTGCGTGTATACACCTATACTGTGTATATACATATATGCATTACGTTTTGTTCTTACAGGTAGGAAGTGTGTGCTTGGTAACACATAAGAAGTCTTCAGAGTGTAATGCATGCCTCCTGGACCTTGCCAAGTCAGAATGCTCAACCTGTGTTATGCAGACACATGGCATTGACCAGATTATGGAGCACCTGCAAAGTAGTGCAAAACCTGTTTGCTCTAAACTTAATGATTTAGCTTAGTTTTAAGTTAATTATGAGTTTAGTCTGTAAATATATATCATTTATATAAGTCAAAGAGTTCTTTCTCTATCTATGTATCAATATTATGTATATGTGTACATTATAGTTACATTATATATTAATCAATATGTATAATATAAGCATATATACTGTTAAATATTTGTAATATATAGTAACGTCATATATATATATATATACATATAGTACATGGGAAGTTAAGAATATATATTTTATATACATCGGCCACCTAAAAAGGACGCGTGTCGACCTACGCGACATTGAAGAACAACCCATATATATAAGAAACAGATGGAACCTCCAGGGGTGAAAGGGGACAAAAGAGGATTTGTATGCGTGTTCTGTTCTAGCTGTGTTTGCGTGTATATATATATATATATGCGTGTGAATTTGGTGATGTGTGTGTAGGTGTGTGTCGTGTGTGTAGATTGATAAGACTGATAGATCGTTGTGTATTTGACAAGTAGCGAGAAGCTTGTGAGGTGAACAGACAGCCACAATATGGTTCTCACACTCACCTCCGAATCCGACATTCATCTTGAATCTACCTTCGCTTCTCGATATGCTCAAAACTCAGTTCCCAGGTACACTTTCTTTCTTAATTATCCCTCAGTATTCACAGATTTCATACACAATTCAATTGTCTTTCGGATACCCACATAGATTCATACACAATTCAATTGTTATTCGGATACCCTCATAGATTTTCATACACAATTCAATTGTTTTACGGATACAGTTGTTTTTCGGATGCCCACATAGATTTTCATACACAATTCAATTGTTTTACGGATACCCACATAGATTTCATACATAATTCAGTTGTTTTTCGGATGCCCACATAGATTTTCATACACAAATTCAATTGTTTTACGGATGCCCACATAGATTTCATACACAATTTAATTGTTTCCGGATGCCCACATAGATTTCATACACAATTCAATTGTTTTTCGGATACCCACATAATTTCATACCCGATTTTATACACAGTTCTTCAATCCCTCAGATAAAGAGTTCTTTTATACTTCAATATCATCTCCTATGATTTCTGGAAATATCAGGGGAAGAAGTTTTTTATTATTCTTTTTTTAGTTTTTTTTTTATATATTTTGCAATAATGGAAAGAAGGCTAATATCTTCTGACATGGAGGTTTCCAGATACCGGATGCCAGAATCTGAGACACCCAAGGATGCTGCTTATCAGATTATCACAGATGAGCTCATGCTCGATGGAAATCCACGCCTCAACCTCGCCTCGTTTGTTACCACTTGGATGGAGCCAGAGTGTGATAAACTTATCATGGCCTCCCTTAACAAGAATTACATTGATATGGATGAGTACCCCGTCACCACTGAACTCCAAGTAAGTTCACAATATAATGTACTACATTTACACATGTATATATGCATGTGTGTGTGTGTGTGTGAGAGAGAGAGAGAGAGAGAGAAGAGAGAGAGAGAGAGAGAGAGAGAGAGAGAGAGAGAGATGTGTATATGTGTATAAATTCATAATGCATGTATACGACATCAAATATGTATATCGTATGTATCTGTAGACAACTTATGAAATATAATTTTCATACATATTCATATGTATTTGATTTTTATATCTATTACTAGTTTATACTTCTCTTCCTTATTTACATCAAAGCTTAACACACGCCCTACATAGTATCATTAGTGTGTGTGTATTATATAATTAAGTAAAAACTTAATTTCACCACAGATGAAACATATTATGTAATATAAATTAAAATAAATTATTTTCTGCATTTTTATATATATTTTCAGGATCGCTGTGTGAACATGATTGCTCGGCTGTTCAACGCACCATTGGGGACTCAGAGCAAGCAGTTGGTGTGGGGACAATTGGTTCTTCCGAGGCGATAATGTTAGCGGGCTTAGCTTTTAAACGGAGATGGCAAAATAAACGTAAAGCTGAAGGCAAACCTTATGATAAACCCAACATTGTCACTGGTGCAAATGTCCAGGTAATAATTAATATATATTCTTAATTTTTATCTTTTTAATAATTTATTTAGTAGTGTATGCTATTAAAATAAAAACTTTTATATAATTAGAATTTACTACAGGTTTGCTGGGAGAAATTTGCACGTTACTTTGAGGTGGATATTAAAGAGACTAAATTACGTAAGGATTACTACGTACTGGATCCACACAAGGCAGTGGAATTGGTTGATGAAAACACAATATGTGTTGCTGCTATCCTGGGATCCACTTATAATGGAGAGTTTGAAGACGTTAAACTGCTTAACGACCTCCTCGATAAGAAAAACAAAGAAACCGGGTAAAATATAAACTTACACACACACACACACACTTACACTCACACACACACACACACACATTATACGAAATATTTAATTCTTCAAAATGTCTGTCTATGGATATGTATATACACCTGTGTGTGTGTGTGTGTGTTCTATGTTGTAGTTTTATAACAGTTCAAGGATATATCAGTACGGAGTAATACTTAGTAACTGTTTAGTGATATAATTGAGTAATTAATTAGAACGTTTTGATTATCTGTAGGTGGGAGACGCCAATCCACGTGGATGCAGCGAGTGGAGGATTTATAGCACCGTTTCTATATCCGGACTTGGAGTGGGACTTTAGACTACCGTGGGTGAAGAGTATCAACGTGAGTGGACATAAGTACGGACTGGTATATGCTGGAATCGGGTGGGTTATTTGGCGTGGAAAACAAGACCTCCCTGAAGACCTGATTTTCCATATCAACTACTTGGGCGCGGATCAGCCTACTTTCACGCTCAACTTCTCCAAAGGTGTGTGTGTGTGTCTGTGTGTGGATTAGATATGTATTCATAAGGACATTTTCTGTCTGTATGTATACATAGATACAAATGTTCAGTGGTGTCTCTGTCGATACATGTGTGTCTCTGTCTATATATCAGTTTCTAAGCATTCTCG
This sequence comes from Selaginella tamariscina, assembly GCA_003024785.1. NCBI lineage: Eukaryota > Viridiplantae > Streptophyta > Lycopodiopsida > Selaginellales > Selaginellaceae > Selaginella > Selaginella tamariscina. The sequence goes on along the minus strand of PUQB01000872.1, from coordinate 52,065 downwards.
TCTAGCTGTATGTCCGCGCGCGCGTGTTTTTAAGATATGTATGTACACATACATACAGTATGCGTCTCCGTATATAAATGCACATTATATACGTCTCTCTCTCTCTCTCTCTCTCGTACCCAATAGATGATCTAGCAGCAGGCTCCGATCTCAACTGTAACTGTATCCATGGCTAGAAATATACACTGTCCATAATGAATATACATATTGTGTTGTGCATAAGCTATGTTTGTATTATCGATAGTTCTCCCCTGTGTATATTTTTATTATTCACACACGCAGATACATGATGGTGTATCTAGCTTATTGTTAGATAGTGTGATTAATAGATACGATGTATACATATATATGCTCTCTCTCTCTCTCTCTCTCACACACACACACACACACACACACACGGTTGTCATAAGCAGGCTTGATTAATTAATTTTACGTACAGGTGCGAGCCCGATCATTGCGCAGTATTACCAACTTATCCGTCTGGGTTTCCAGGTGAGTTTAAATAAATACAAACTTTACTCAGGTTTGTTATAAGTTTAATGATATAATTAATGGATGTAATGATTATTTATTGATCAGGGGTACAAGGCAATAATGGAAAACTGTAGAGCCAATGCGAAGATACTTGCACAAGGTTTAAAAGCTACAGGCAGGTTTGATATACTCTCCAAGGACATTGGAGTCCCACTTGTGGCATTCTCACTCAAGGATAGGACTAACCATGACGAATATGAAATTGCTGATCAATTACGACGCTATGGTTGGATCGTTCCTGCATACACTATGGCTCCTAATGCTCAGGTAATAATTAACCATTAAACTAATTTGATATCTTACACACACACACATACAAGTGCGTATAAATGATGCAGTTCTGAATCAACTTTATATAAAATAATAAGTTTAATTTACACATTTTATAGCAGAGAAATGCTCAGGTAATCACCTTGTTTAATTAACTATTAAACTAATTTGATACCTTACACACACACACACACACACACTACATTGTAGTGTATAAATGATGCAGTTCTGAATCAAAATAATTAGTTTAATTTAGGCATTATATATTTATTTATATTAAATAAAATATATTTAGTATTGCGAAACAATTTACATTAGAATAGTATGCACTATATTTATGTTATACGGTTATCCTTCATTATTTTAAAACTACACAAGAGCACTTTTTAGACTGAGTTTTATTAATGATAATTTAGTTTAATGTTTTCTTATTTTATTTTATTTTATTAATAATTCTTATTTCTTTTTTAAAGGATGTTTCGCTTCTACGTGTGGTAGTACGTGAAGACTTCAGCAGGACGTTAGCAGAGAGGCTAATACACGACATACTCCAAGTGTTGAAGTACTTAGACGCCAGGCCACCCAAGCTGGTCGACGCCGTCACAGAGGCGTTAGCAAAGGAGCCGAAGGTACAAGTTGAGCTCGATAAGGAAGAGGAGGAAAAACAGACGGAGTCAAAAATGCCGAATATGCCGTCAGACGTGAAGAATCATTCTGTCTTTGATGACGTGCTCAATTCCGGGAAGGCGTTCAACGTCTGGAAGAAGTTTTCTTTGCACAAGACTAATGGTATCTGTTAAACGGAAAATGCTTGTTTTATAGGATATAGACTGAATTTTTATTTACGTTATATAAAGTCTACGTACGTATATGAATGTATAATACGCATGATACACCAAAAATAAATACATAACACATACATTTAGATAAACATGCTAACTAACAGATAATTTAATCAAGTTTACCGAAATGCCGCCAAATAACAGCCAATACACTACCCATGATGTTCATCAAGACAGCGGAAACAGCAGGTGGTACACAGGCAAGAGGAGAACCAAAGTGATTAGTAGCTAGAACAACCCCTAACGAAGAGTTTTGCATCCCAACTTCTATTGATATTGCTCTACTTTGCCTTTCACCGTATCCAGCTAGCCTAGAACTTATGTACCTGTATACATAACATATGTATGTATATATACAGGTATATAGTAGACATATCTTTGTATACAGAGTGCATATGTATTTATATACTTACCCAAGAAGAAAGCCACCTGCATGAACAAGGACTACCCCTAAAGCCACTCGCAACAACGATAACATGGCCGCAGAGTCTTTCAGATTTAAGCGAGCGACGTTTACAGAGAAAACACTAAGAAGAAGTATTGAACAGTTAGGTACTGGCTTAGATGAATATAATTAAACATCAAAGTTAAACTAACCTGCTAGCGAGTAGAGAGGATATTAAAACAGCAGCAACTGGCGAAAAAGGTTTAATAAAATCAACACCCTGTGGGAAACTCCCTTTCAACCACGCACCAAGCAATACAGGAGCCAGCACCACCTACACAAACACCTGCGTTTTAAGCACCTATTAATATTATCATTATCACAATAATAATTCCATTATGATAACACTCAGATACGCGCTTGTGTGTGGTGTGTGAGTGGAGAGAGAGAGAGAGAGAGAGAGAGAGAGAGAGAGAGAGAGGGAGAGGAGAGAGAGAGAGAGGAGAGGGAGAGGGAGAGAGAGAGAGCTTCTCCGTATGCATCATATTTTGCATTTCTAGGTACACATCTCTTTCTCTCTCTAATTTTTTTTTCCTCTCAACTTGGCATATGCTTAATAGTGCACACACGCGCACACATACATGCGCTAACAGCATATGAAATACCTGTAGTGTGCTAATTGCAAGTCCTTTAACATCAACAGGAATGTAAGCTCCTGCATAAAAGAGCGTAAGCAAAGGGGTTACAAAAACTGCACCGATTGTTGTGCACACTGTCATTATAACGGACAAAGGAACATCTCCTCGCGCAATATAAGTCACCTTCACACAAAAGAGCTCACATCACACACACATAAATATATATATATATATATATATATATATATATATATATATCTGTATGTATATGTGTATGTGTGTGTGTGTGTGTGTATAATATATATGTATATTTTATTGTGTGTGTGTGTGTGTGTGTGTGTGTGTTGTGTACATGATATAGAACTACTTACGACATTTGAAGCAGTTCCTCCTGGGCAACATGACATTAATATAAGACCAGCAGAGAACATAGGTGATAAATTCAACGTCCGGCTAATCGCTGCACCTAGAGCTGGCATTATAACATACTGTGCCATAAAACCAAATCCTATCTGCATAAAATAATTAACCGAATTAGATGGATCATTACAAAGAATTTATAGTTATTATGGATTTAATTAATTAATTAGTTAAATACCGCAAGGGGTTGTTTCGAAAGAACTTCTACAAGATCAGATAAGTTGAGTGTGAAACCCATTGAGAGCATAATGGTCCCCAGTGCAAAACTATAAGATGCAGGTCCCCTATTAACGAACCAGGAATATGCTGTGGGTTTTTACTAAGGCAATTAAACCTCCCAAGAGTACATAAACTGGGTATAAACTCGTCGCAAAATTCAGCACATCTTCGAGTTTGGACACCCCTGCTATTTCATTCCTCGAGCTTGCTTTGGGTATCTTTAAATACCACCAGTTAAGTATTATATATGGTTCTATATCCACATGCATATAATGGTGTGTGGATAAGTAATATATTTATGTGCGTGGTGTGAATGAAGATATATAATGGAGTACTTTCATTTTTGGAGATTGTTTACGTAAATTGTATACATGTAGATGAGATATGATATCTTTTATTTATAAGATATATATAAGATTATATGTAACCTGTCTGTGTTTACATCAATATTTATACACACAGAAAGATGTATATATATGTATATGTATGTATGTATATGTGTGTGTGTGTGTGTGTATGTATGTATGTGAATGTATGTGTGTGTGTGTCTTTGCTTCAAGTATATATTATTGAATGAATGCATGTATATATGTATCTATGGGCATGTACATTACACATATACATGTGTATTTATAAACACTTACATGTGAAATTGTACGAATTGATGATGAATGTACAAATTTTCTCCTCCTTGTAGCATAATGACACTAATGCCAAATGTGATAATGGCCGCTTATAGAAATCTGTGACAGGACTGGGCGCATTTGCAGGCCACAAGCTCGACACTCCCGCCATGACCCTAAATTACATGAACCCTAAATAAAATTTCAAAAATCATAAACAGGAGATGCTCTGGGTTTAGGGTTTAATCTATGTTGCTGCTACGGCACGCTATCTTTCCAGCTTCCTTCTCGAGATCTGCCAGATTGGTATTCACATTCACATACGTGTGTGTTCATATAAATCTAATCACATTTTCTGCAGACTTCAATGAGTTGTAGACGCGTTCACAGTGGTAAATTTGTGTATGTGTGTGTGCGTGTGTGTTACATACATATACATATTATATGGTTTATTTATTTTAACAGATTCGGAACCATGTAAGAATTTCAAGATTTTACGGGTAAAATAAGGTTAATTAATTTACAAGGTCAAAATTTACCTGCATTTAAACAGGAGGAACTGAATTACTCACGCTATTTAAGTGTGTACAATCGTGTTGTGGAGGTTAGTCTAAGGTATAAAATATATATTATTATATATAATTAAACATTAATTTTTATTTTTTTTTATATAGTACCCTGTCGATGAACACAATATTCACAAAGTAGTGGAATACGACATTGTAGGCTCAAAGACAGTTTCCTTCCATTTTTGTGCTGTTATACCTTTTAACACAAACACCAAGCTTGTGACTTTAATTAAGGAATATGCACAGGTAAAACTACATAACACACACACACACGCGTGTATTTGTGTGTGTGTCTGTAGGTGTATATAATATGTTTTGCAGGGTGCTAATGACCTGATGTATAGTTTGCCATGTGGTGGACTTTCAAAGAGCCACTCTTCTTTGGAGGACTGTGCTATGAAAGAGCTTTCAGAAGAGGTCTATCTTTAGCTCTGTGTGTGTGTGTGTGTGAAACTTACAAATTTGCGTATATCAGTTTCACATCATATATACATATTTAACTATGTTTTATTGCAGGCTCATTTGCATAATGGCAAGCTGGTGAAGCTAATAGCAGATGATCATCCAGGTTTACTGGAGGTAAAAAAAACATTATTTGTGCTTTTAAGTTTTCATACACGTTATATGTTGCAGGTAAAATGGTGTAGAAACAGGTTTACTCCATTCTTAATTCTCGATCCAGAGGTAATACTTATTATAATTTCATTATACATATACATAGAGCCTGCCTCTCTCTCTCTCTCTCTCTCTCTCTCTCTCACACACACACACACACACACACATCTATGCAGGTTGATCCAAATCCTAGACCAAGAGACAAGGAGGAGTTTATGGAAGTTTTACAAGTGGATTTAAGGAAATTAAAGGAGATTATGTACAATGGTCAGATGATGCTGCCTTCTATTGTTACTTGCACAATGGGACTCAAGTATTTAGAGGAGCATAAGCTTATTTGAGCATATATGTTCTCTAAATTCATTAATTATACTAAATAAAATCATAAAACTGGATTCCTGAAACAAAATATAATAGTTTTATTTTGATTTTAATATATTTAATTTATAATATGTTCATACAATTTAATATTTATAAATACAGTATATGATCTAGAAAATTAAAAGAAAAAACATTCTTTTTTTTTATATTTGAAATTGCATGTGTATAACAGAGCACCATGATTTCCTACTTATCTCATTCCCAGTATCTTTGTGTTTATTTTTCTTACTATCATGCACTATAAATATGTTCGTATACACAGTGCACGTACACGCACACATAGTCAACTATTTGTATATCACACAAAAAAAAAAACAAGAATATGCTTGTATCATTACGGTTACGATTTAATTGATTTAGGGTTTCAAGTAATTAAGGATTGAATTATAATTCAGATTTAAATAAATACACTATCTTATATTATTAATTTGAATTGGATCGAATTAAACATGAATAAAACAAAAACATTCTACATTAGAATAAATTATTATGTGTATTAAACCATTGAATAACAAATAAATATTAATATTTTATATATATACTAGAAAACACACATAATAATATGTTATTAGCTATTCATGAAAGTTTTAAAAGAAAAATATATTATTTAAAACTAGGTGGACAACAAATTAAGAAATAAAATTGTTGTTTTTTTAAAACTAAAAATGAATATTAAAAATGAAATAAATTTGTTTAAATGTTTATTTTTCATATTAGGAAAAATGTTATTAAAATTTGATTTTATGAAACAAAAATTTAACAGTGTATATTAAATTATTTTTTCTTTGAGATGGTTTAGTTATGAATCACTATACTTTTTTAGTCTTCAAGTGTATTAATAAAATAAACTTTTAAAGTATATTAAAAAAATTACAATAATGTAGTCGAACGCAATAATAATACGTTGTTAAATGTTTTCTTATTTGTTATAGTTTTTGAATAATGATTATCTTATTACCACATTAATAAATTTATATTAATTTGATTGAATAAGACATTACAAAAATTACTAAATTAAAATAATATATAATAAAAATTCATGTTTATATAAAATCAGTAATTAACATCAAAATAAAAAAAATATATATATATTTCTTTCATATGTACCTTATAATTCTTTTAAAATGGAAGTCATTCCTTAGCATTTATTTAAATAAAAAACCTTAAATATGTACATTAAATAATTGATAAACATTTATTAAAAGTTATAATTATGTTATATTTATCTTTAAACTTTTTGATGTTTTTTTATTAATAATGATTTTAACTTTTGTCTTTTTCTTGATTAATATTGATTTAAAAATTAATCATATGACTAACTATCTCATTTTAATAATGCATGTCTTTATCGATTTTATTTTTATAAATTAATATTAATATTTTAAAATATTTAATATATGGAACTTTAATAAAGATATTAATTGATTAAACACACTTATTAAAAGCCTTTGAATAACTATTATATTATATATGAATTTTAGTTATTACTTTCTCTTTCATACATTTATTTATCATATAAATTAATGAACAATTTTAATTATTTGAATTATATTATGATGTAGTAAGTTGTAAAGAAGAAAATTATTTATAACGATGATGCAAATGTTTATTTTGAATGCTTTTGTATATTAATATAAATTATATGCATCAATTGAATAATGTTATAAATATTTAATTGTAATTATTATCATCTTCACAACAAAGGGATCTACTATATAATAATTAATAAAATTTATAAAATTTCAGTAAAATTTAATAAATTTAATTAATAAATCATTAAAGAGGTTATAAAATTTATACAATTAATAAATAAGTTTAACATGGTTAACAATTCAAACATGAATATAATAATATTAAATAAAAATAATCAATTTTTATCAAAAATAAAACTTAAATAAAATAAACCCCTCCCACACACACATTCATTATTTGTTATAACTAAAACGAGAGTTTGTACGGACATAGCAGTGCATATTTAATAACACAAAGTATAAAAATTGTTTTTCTTAAAAATTTAATGAGTAAATCCTTTATATTAAACTAAACCCAAAATGAGTTTTAAATAAACTCTTTTAACATGAGATTATAAATTAATAAAATACATTAAATAAATTTGTACGTATGTGAAAAGATCATTTATTTTAATTATTGATATATAACACATAATGTTTTTAATAATAATTAAATAAATAATTTTAACAATTAAAACATATATAATATATATATATATACATAATATAAATGTAAATAAAATTTCTTTTTTATACATACACACCCACTAATGCATATTCAAAACCATCAAAAATAATTATTCAATTGGGGTTTATTAAACTTAATTTATCAAATATGTCACATCTAACAAATGAAATGATTATATATAATATTAATTTTTGTGAGATTATTACTTGGTAATTTTTTATATTTATTTAGCAATTCCAAGTTGTGATATGTTAAATAATTTTTTTATTTTTAGTGTATATAAAAATTCCAGCATTAATAATTTTATACATTTCTTAAATAAATAGGTTATTTACATTCTTTTTAGAAACAATATCTTTTATAATTTAGAACCACGAGAGATTATGAAATGAACACTTTGAAATAAGGTAGTTATTATTAATTTGATTATGTATTCTTAAGTTTTTATTATAAAATACAATTTCAGTTAGTTATTTTCATTTTGTTACATTTACATTCTAAACATACTAGAGTTAAGCTTTCATAAAGGGGTCATAACCAATTTTAGATTGTAATGCACATTATTTAAATATAAAAAGTATTAAATGGAATGTATGTTCAAATTTGAAAAGAGACATGCAAAAGAAATATGAATAAAACATAAAGTTAAATATAAATATGCAAATGCACAATCTTTAAATTTAGAAAAAGTTTAATTAAGAACTAAATTATAAACCAATATTGACAACAAATGCATTATTTTAATTATTAATTTAATTGAATTAAGCATGAATAAAACATATGAAAGCATGAAAACCTCAGATAAAAACATTATACACTTTGAATAAATTATTACGTGTATTAAATCATTGAATAACAAATAAATATTAATATTACTTTATGTATATACAAGAAAACACACATAATAATCTAAAATTTATTGTACTTGAATCCTCCTTGTTGTGAATAATACATATGACGTCAGAGAGTTTAAATTGTCTATAGTGCCTGTTTTTATAATTTAATTAATCAAAATTATATATACATACCATAACCCACTATCATATACATGTAATATGGTAAAACAATATAATACTTTATATATTTTAGACACCTTGCAGTTTGATATTAGACATTCTATGCTCCCAAAATAACTTATCATATATGTGTTAAATAAGCATATATACATACATACATATATACACATTATATACGTATATATACATACATATGCCTATGTATATAGAACCTGTCTCCCACGATGGCGCGAAAAGATAGGCCAAAGTGCTGGTAGTCTTGTCTTTAACAATATAAAATATATATTGTATTTATATTACAATGCACAAGATGTTATGCATTTATATTACACATGCACAAGATGTGTATGGTATGAACCATATGTATTGTGTATGAATTTGTAAGTGCAATCACGTGAAGAAAATCCGTCTTTTAGCAATTTAATATTAACAGTTTTGATAATTTTGTTTATAATGAAATTATTTTTATCAATTATTTTTATTTAATTAAGGGAGTAAGGTTAGAAACAAAATACAGAAAACATATTTTCCTCTCTCACACACACCACACACACACACACACACACACACACACATATTTAAAAGCTATAACATATAGGTACCATATGCACTGCCTTACATGTTTAATTGTTTTAATAATATCCCGACATATATATAAAATATTATTGTGGACGTGGCCACCGACGGAATGGGCCACAAAGGATGTACGGCTACCCATGGCCATGGCCCTCTGTGTGCGCATTGCTCGTGTTTTGGATTCTGAGGGTAGAGGAGAAGCCGAGGGTTTAGAGTCGATCTATCACGAAGGAGGAGCTATGGCGATGATCGTCTAGGATATGTATAGTGTCTGTGAAGAGCTATGGCGCTCAGCGGATTCATAAGCGCTTCATGGAGCTGATCGTCTAGGGTGTTCATCGAGGTGTAGCTATGGCGATGGACGTCTAATGTTCGTGGAGAAGCAGTTCGTGAAGGAGCAGGTATGGCGCTTATGATCGGCTTGGCTGGCGCTTGATTCGAGAAGCTATGGCGTTGATCAGCGGATTCATCATCGGTTTCATTCTCGGTTTGGCGCTCATCTTCGGATTTGTCTTCTCGGAGAACAGGCGCTCAAATTCTCGCCAAAAACTTGTAAGTTCCTGTGCAAAATCTGCATTCGATGAAGAAAAGTAGGCTTTTTACAAATTTTTATACATAGAAGTCTCGATTTTTTGTCGCATTTTTCTTGCTTCCTCCCTCTATCTGTTGTACAAAGTAAGCAATTTCCCGTTCCTTTACTTACATTTTCCTCCTTGATTTGTTAAAAAACGGAGTCATGCTTCGCTGTCGATAATGGGCAAGATTATATACATATAAACGTGTGTGTGTGTGTGTGTGTGTTTGTAATGGAACTAAGCGTGATTTTTGTTCATTGTTCTAGGCTTTTTCGACAAGCGTTTTCTCCAAGCTCAATCAGGATAGCATTAAGAATATATTCCAGAAACATTCCGTCCCGGCATGGGTCGTCTTTGCACAGTCTCATAAGGTAAATGCACATACGCAGACTCCCTGTGTGTGTATGTTTGAACTGGTCTTCTGAATAATGCCAGGTCAGCTGGATAAATTCGGAATTACGGAGGGTTTGGCCCTACATCGACCAGGTGTGTGTGCGTGTGCATATATATATATTATATTCTTGTCTATGTGTGGTTATCTATATACATTTACATAACATATATTTATGAGCTTTTTCTTTTCTTCTCTTTGATAGGCGGCATCTGCAATGGCAAAGACCATTCTGGAACCCATTTTGGATCAATACAGACCACCTTTGATTTCTAGTCTCAAGTTTAATAAATTTACACTGGGCACTGTTGCTCCTCAGTTTGTAGGTACCATCTCTCTCTCCTCTCTCTCTCGTACACAGATATACATGCACATCCGTGACTTGCTATTTGCAGGTATAAAGATGGTGGACGATGAGGAGGATGAAGTGGTGATGGAAATAGAGGTTGAATGGGATGGTAATCCTAGCATCATATTGGGAATTACTACTGCAGTTGGTGCCTCTTTCCAATTCAAGTAAGATATTAGATCATACGTAAACATATTGTGTACATTGCACACACACGCACATTATACATATTTTTATTCTGGAATTTAATACATGTTACAATGTTATTAATGCTTCCAGGTGAAAAATGCTGCCTTTGCGGGTATCTTTCGGATCATGTTCAAGCCATTACTGGAAGAGCTTCCTTGTTTTGGAGCCATAGTGTATTCTTTACGTGTCAAGGTAACCATGTTTTTTTCTGTTTTTGTTTTTTTTTTCTCACTTTTTTTTTTAATGTAAGTTGCGTGCATGCACACTCCATAATTGTACTTATGCAGTTAGATATACAATTGTATATAAGTTACTCTATTAACGTGTAAGTTATTTTAATTGGTTATATTTGTATTACTATAGAAAAAGCTGGATTTTAAGTTGAAGGTGATTGGGGGTGATATAACAGGGATCCCTGGGCTTGCAGGAGCTATTGATGTAAGTCCATCATTGTGTGTATTGGGGGGTGGGGGGTCATAATATCTGTTAACGACATTATTTCTTCAGGGAATGCTCAAATCCGCTGTAACCGATTCACTATTGTGGCCCGTGCGACAGATTATACCCATTGTGCCAGGGGACTACTCGTACGTGTGTATAGCTTTATGGTCATATACTGTATATATAAATATGTTGTATACCATATATAATATATACATACCTGTTTCATGTATTGTACGCTATACTTGCATGTTTATATGGTATTATAATTATTAATATAGCTCACATAATCATATGATTATGTGATAATATGATTATGCATATAGTATAACAATACGTAATTTTAGGTGAACGCTGGACGCACATATACATATGCTTGGGGTTATGTATTTAGGTATAAATTTATGTGTGTATATATAGTCTATACTGTACATGCATCTTTAGACATCTATGTCGCAGTTGTCCGTATATGTGTGCTACGTATATGCACATGATGACTCGTTTGTTTAGGAATTTGAAGTTCGTGTTGTTGGAACGTTGGAAGTAAAACTTGTACAAGCAAAGAATTTGCAAAACAAGGACTTGGTCGGAAAATCTGATCCTTTTGCGGTTACGTTCATTAGACCCATCCCCAGTCGCATGAAGAAAAGTAAAACAGTGGTAAGCATATAATAACTATATTCCATGTAGTTTTATATATCCAATTCGAGTTAATAGCTTTTCATAACTAATATTGATAATAGCTTGAATAGAAATCTTCTGAGAATACATATTTAGTAATACTAATATCTATTTTGAAGAACAATGACTTGCACCCAATTTGGAACGAAAGATATATATTTGAGGTGGAAGATCCGGCTACACAGCAACTTACCGTCCAGGTCTACGATGACGAAGGTACTTAATAAATATGTACGAATCTACATACACGTACAGATTTATGTACATACACATACGTAAATACACTATGTATATAATTGCATATACCTACACACATATACAGATTAATTTAGACTCTATGGTTATAGGTGTTCAAAGTGCACAGCTGCTTGGAGGTGCTGTTTTTCAATTGAAAAACTTGCAACCTGGTGTACTGAAAGACGTCTGGTTAACTTTGGTTAAAGACCTTGAGAACACCAGAGAGCACAAGTATCGTGGACAGGTGCGCATTATCCATTCATCCTTAAACTACTACTAGTAACTTATTACATATATGGAAGAAAACGTTCGATGCCTTTATGTTATATACGGAGTGTTATAAATGAAAATGTGCGGGCTTGCATACACACACAAGGCAACCAACCACTAAACCCCCAGTTAACCCCAATAATCCAAACCTGCATGTGGTATGCATTATGTGTCACTAGTGTGTGTTCTATGAAGTTTTGCTAGTGGATTATTGCATGTACATGATATCTAAATCGATAATTTGCCATTTAACATTTCGGGTTTAAATAACACGAGAGAACAAACACAAATAAGAATAAATCAAAATATATGTATGGTTATTGATAAGTAAGATATAAAATAAATTTATGCTGTATTGTCAGGTGCAAGTGGAACTCATATACTACGAAAATGATTCAGGATCTTATTTAAAAGAAAAGTTCCCATTGACATCCGTGGAGACAATGATGACTGGCATGAACGGATACTCAACAGTACGTTTTCATTAATAGTATAAGATGTGTATTTATTGTATTTACAGAGATATAAACTGTAACAGTATTTTATGTTTTCATAGGAATTAACCAGTCCAGGAAGGGCACTCTCAAGTCCTAGTACTCCACGGAAAGGAACATATTCTCAGAATATCACCCCTAGAGGCCAGAATATTCCCTCTAGATATCCTCAAGACGGAGAATTTTGCCGTGGAGTTCTCACGGTCTCCGTGGTCAGAGCGGAGAATTTGATTCCAGCAGATACAAATGGGTCTGCAGATCCATTTGCTGTCTTACGTATGAAGAAAACTGACCAAAAAGTGAAAACCAAGGTATATATATATATATATATATATATAATGTGTGGTGCGTGTGTGAGTCGTATGTCTGTATCTGTTTTAGTGTGTACGTAATAATGTTGACTGGTATTCATTTTGCATCTTAACAACATTCATACATACGTACATCTACGTGTATGCACGTATGTGTGTAAATTGTATGGAACATATAATAAGAAGGTTGTGTAGTATGTGATGTGTGTCTGTGTTAGTATGCATGCAATATATATGTATGTCATTACTTATACATACGTGCATACACACATATGAATCGAAGTATATATACGAGTTCGTTTATGTTCATCACATACTCAAACAACTGCTGTGTACATAAACAGGTATAGAGACGAATCCGTGTTGTATAGTATGATATGTGTGTATGTGTGTGTGTGTGTGTGTGTGATTTATATGTCTTCGTTTGTGTATATGTGTGAATGGTAGAAATACTATATGATATATCTTATATATATTTTTAACACCCTATGGTGTTTAACAGGTGCTGTTTAAAACACTTAATCCTGAATGGAATCAGACGTTTGATTTTTGTGGTGGAAGACGCTGTTCACGATATGATAATCGTTGAAATATGGGATCACGATACCTTCGGAAAGGTTAGTATTACATAATTAAGTAAAGAATATTAATGTTATCATATGTAATGACGGATAGTTATTATTATGATTGATAATGTATAATATTCTCGATATGTGTGTACGAGTATAATTATAAAAGAATTAGTATTAATAGTAATATATTAATAATATAATAATGAGATGGCGAGTTTATGCAGGATTATATGGGACGATGTGCCCTAACATTGTCCAGGTAGTAAAAGAGGGAGAATATTCCGAGGCATATGATCTGGACGGTGTAAAAAGCGGCAAGATATTCCTGCATATGAAATGGACGCCTCAGCCTCTTGGTACGCACTTGGGGTAGATGTATATTTGTTTTCACATATAGACACGTGTGTTTGACTTTTATGTGCATAGTGTTCACCAATTTTCTGTAGGTGACGGTAACTTTACATATATATGATTGCCAATTTTTTCTGTGAGAGAGTGTAGGCATTAAATATAAAATAATTAATTTTTCATAATGTTATATCTTGCGTGTGTGTCTGTGTATGCTATTACACACAGAGATTATACTAAAAGAATACATATTGGTTATGGAACCATACTGAATAACAACATACTTAATTTACTTTAAGAATCTTGGATAATATATATTTATTACTACTTTAATTATAGCATAATAATCAAAGTGTATTTGTGATTAATATGTGTTTAATATTTAGTGATCGGCCATGTACAAATTCATTTGACGTAGCTGCCTAAAAAAATTTGAAAACCCTAAACCCTATTAGAGGCTTGTAATTCTTCTCCTCAGCTGGCTATTGATGTTGTTTTGGATAGCACTTCTGTACATACGTGATCTGTAAATCTGTAGAAATGTAGAAAAGCACCATGAGCGTATCCACAGATACTTAGAAAGAGTAGTGCCCTTCTGGGCCGACTTTTATGTTGCTTTGAACTTGGCTGTCTTTAGTGACGGGTCCTACTATGCTCCAGCAAATGTCAAGTTGGAGTAGTACATGTTCTTTCCATGTAGTTTAAGATCGACTTGCCTGAGACGGGCCAGTTTGAAAGGACTTTGATTGTAGTTGAGAATGGGAGTTCCATTAAGTACTTGGAAGGCTGCACCAGTACCGAACCAGCTACATGTAGCATTGGTGGAGCTTTATTGTGCAGCCAAGGCCACGATTGAATAAGGTGATAGCCAAGGCATCTATAACTTTGTTACCAAAAGAAGGAAGTGCGACGAACAAGGTTCGTAGATTTCATGGACTTATGTATAAATGGGATCCGCTCATACTTACCGTCAAACGGCCGAACCAAATGAACTAAACAGATGTGAACGTGAAGACTTTTGATACGAATACAGAGTTTGCATAATTCAAATGTAAAAAAACCCTAAAGAAACCCTAAAAATATGTAAAAGAAATAATTTTGAAAACATTTAAATTTGAAATTCAAATTTCAAACACACAACGACGGTGATCACACTTCCTCTTCTTCATCATCAACATTTGATTCCACCTACCTCATCATCACAAACCTCCTCCATTTCAACATCCAACTCTGCTTCAATGTCCTCAAGTGTTTCCTGCATCAAAATTTGTTTGATTCACTGAGGCTTAACCTTTATTTCATCGCCATTCACCTCTAGAAGCCTCATCTCACGTGTTTCGATCTCCTTGAGCAACTTCAAGTTGCTGTAGCAGAACACGAGCTTCTCCATGGTCTTCACAAGCAAATGAGCTTGCCTCTTTGTCTGCATGATGCTCCAAATGCTCCAATTTCACTTAGAGGCTAAAGCTGATACGATCTAGCTAAGAACATGCACATCAATCTCTTGAAGTTTCGGCAACGCTGATCCATACTCTATCCACCAGCTCACTGGATGGAGCCGCATTTTTTGATGTTGGCAATCGCGAGACATCTCTTGTGGTGCAACTTCCCTGAAACTCGATATTGGAAAGTGAGCTTCTGAAGCAGCTCATATTCTCGGCTCCCCACCAGCTCAAAGTAATCGTGAAGATCACTCTTTGCCTCATAATCTTCTAGCAAGCTAACCAGATAGGATTCAAACAATGAGCAGCACTTTGGAGTGTAGAGTGGAGCATTTTCCATTCGGCTCTTTGCTTTGCAGTTGGAGATTCACCGGGTCAAGCTCTTCCTGCTCAACTCAAAGATGAAATGCTTGATGGCATTGATCCTCTCTTCAACAACCATCTTGTTCACAGCCAAAACCTGAAGAGCCTCTTGAGCTCGATCCATCTCCTCAAACAAAAGCCCTGAGGTTGCTCCTTCTCGATTGCAGCTTCAAAACCTTCAAAATCGGTTCCATCACCAACAAAACCTCAGCACAACAATGCCAAAAACCGTCATTCTAAATTAGGACTTTCACCGTTGAAGCTTGCTCAACTTATCCCAGTTTTGGTACCATACATTGATACCACAAACTGTTGCAAAGCTTTGAGCATGTCCGGTTCATCAAGGAGCTCATCCATGAAGTTGTACACAAATCTAGTTGACGCTGGTTTGATGAGGTCTCGAGGGGCAATTTTCAGAATGCTGTAACCAGGCTTGGCTTCACATGAAATGACAATTTTCTCACAGCCGCTCACACAAGGTTGAACCCAATCAAGGTTAGATATCCTTCAAGAGGAGGCTCAAGTAGTGGCAAACACATCTGCAGTGAACAATCTTTGGAAACTCCTCCTTCATGAAATCCCCCATGCGAACAAAGTTGGAGCCATTATCAGTGATCATTTGAACCACATTCTCAACTCCAACCTCCATGAGAACAAGCCTCAACTTCGACCACAACCAGAGACCGGTTTTCTTCTCCTCCAACGCATCAAACGATTTCAAAACACTGATCCATGAATGCTCACGCCATCACGTTCACAATGCTTCATTTCCTTGAGCATTGCCAACTATAGTGAGCCAAATCGCTTCAGCCTTCATGCACAACATCTAGCCTCGAGTTCAAGCTTTCATACTCCTCATTCAAATGTTTCACCCAGATGCTTCATACTTTGGAGACACCGAGAAGTAGCCCGACCAGCTTTCCCCCAGCACTGAGCATCTCTTTCCAGTACAGGTGTTCACAACATTGAAGGCTTGTGCAGTTCCGTAGATGAACCTGCAAGTAGCAACATCTACATCAATGTAGCTCGGTTTTGCCATGTTGTATGCAGGCTTTGTTGTCTGTAGTAGCCATGCCAGGCCCAGTTGTGTCCCCCACTAGAATTCATAGGACTGACATGTTGCTCATTGTTGCCGCGAAAGTCCTCCAGAGAGTGCTTGCCCTGTCTGGGCATCTGCTGCATTATTATCATTCGAAGCAGCAAAATCCATTGTGCAGCCAGGGATTGTTGACTTGGAGCATTACTACCCGGCGAAAATGAAGATGTTCCATGACTCACAATTGGTGGGCAGGTAGTAGAAGCCGATCTCCGAAAAGGAGTCTTGAAAATCCCCGTTGATGTTCACATACTGGGCATTTGCAATGCAGACAGTAGGACCATCTTTTTGTGGTGGTTCACAGCAATGATAATCATTGAAGAACTTGTTCGCATCTCATTGACACATTCAAGGGCACCTGACCGCAGCAAACCTCAATCTCTTCCCTCGGGACCCTCCCTACATGCGCAATCAATCTCTTTAGTGAACTAGATTTCAATTCATTGCAGAACTTGCAGGTCCAGGGGCCTTGTCCATAGCCTTGCTCGTAAGCTGCACCGCAGATAGTGAATTGATCCCACAAGGAGTTTCACCTTTTCCCTGGACGATTAGAAAAGGTGGCTTGGCGAGCCATTGCACCAGCAATTGCCTCCCGCCGCGGAAAGAAACGTAAAAGATTGTAAAAAATTCAGTTTAACTTGGAATATTTGTTTAACTTGAAATATTCGTTTAATTTGGCAACCCTCTGCAAACAGAATGCAAATGCGTACGGCGAACAAGGTTTTTACAAATCAAACACATTTTCTAGTAAGTATGGATCCGCTTTAACTTGGAAGTACAATAGCATGTTCTTACATGGAGACAATAATGTTGGGAAGTTTTACTGGGTTGCCTTGACAAAGAATCGTCAACATGTAGATATATGGAGGAAAGAACACTAGGAACATGATAATGAACAAAGGTGTGTTTGCTGGAATGCTTCCAATTGCTACCAAGGTCTCATATAATTTAGCCATCCACAACTGGTGTCATGAACTTCACGCATTGTGATTGATTCATTGCTCCTTGGAGATGAGTTTGCAACCAATACTTATCCAAATAAAGAATCCAACGGCTAAGATCAAGCATGAAAACTAGCACATCTAAGATCAACGATGAACAACTATTTTACTTTCAACAAAGAGGTATCAATCAATAGAGCCTTCACGTTTAAGAGTGAGCAACCCATATAGCTCACTCTTGAACTCGTTTGGCATCTCATTAAATATATCATGGCAAAAGCCACTTACAATCAACTTTTTTTTCTATGTGTGTTGTCAAAACATAAAAGAGGTGTTAGATTCCAAAACAAATTCAAACAAAATCTTTATTTTTCATGTTATACTCAATGTTTCAAAAATAAACATCACAAAAGTTGAATTATTATATTGTATTATACTCAATGTTTCAAACAAAAGTTGAATTGGTGTTACTATATTAATATACTTGATATTTCAAAAGTAAGCATACAAAAGTTGAATTAGTATTGTTGGACAATTTCCACGATGTCATTGTGAGAAAGCCACTCAACACAAGGTTGAACTCGAGCCTTAGCTTGACCCAATAGCATTTGCCTCCTGCATGAGGGAGCGTAACCATTACATCCAGTGTGGATGGATTAACATCTAGGATGCATTTGCACAACTACTTTCAATGTGTCATAATAACATCATCCTATTAAAATGAGTGCCTTACCATTTAGACCCTTCACTAGGGATGAGGATTTCATGGCCTTTTAATCACCTCCCCAAATGCCTTTGTTTCCACAAAAGCACATGAAGCACCTAGCATTATCGATTGTGTTGAACATAGAGTAAGTGCAAACAATCGAGTATTATTAAGAATGGAGTCATGTGCAAGTTCTCATGCATTGTTATAGCTTCAACCATACGAAGCCTTTGAAATGTTAAAGGAGTTGCATAATGAATAAAAAAGAGCCCTTTGCTATTTAATTTCACATGACTCAATCTCTTTTAATTAAAGTAGGTCCCAAGTTCAAGGGCTTCCCTTATAAATGCTTTTGATGTGCAAGAATGTTAAGCATGTTAAACATGAATTAACAATTTTAATTTAGATCATAAATTACTAAATAATTTAAATTAATAAACTTTAAATTAATTTATATAATATTTTTTAATAATTTTAAATTAAATCAAATATATAAATTTAATTTCATAAATTTTTTATTAGAAAATTAGGGTTTATGGTCTAAGTCAACAAAATTAATCCATGATATTAAAAGTAAATATACTACAATCTTTAACTCACACATGTGTAATTATACCAATCCCTAACAGTAATTATTTTACCGTTATTAAAAAGCTAAATTATTGCAAAGACACCCTTGAGTTACTAGACCTTGTTACAAGATTAAGTAGTAGCTAGTGTTCATCCATGTGTTCATTAAAGTCTTTAAATATATTGACACTTACGTCAATTAGAAACTATAAAAAAGCACATACAATAATGGAAGAATCATCTTTATTAATAAAGACTAAAAGGACTTGTATTTTCTATGTCATATGTAAATCCAACAGTAAATTCTCCCCATACCAAAATGTGAATTAGATAGTTAATTTAGGTCGTTAAAATCTTGCTTATTTGTTTTGAAATAGTATGGTTAGTAATTATAACTCTGGTATTGTTCCCTCTTTTACTAATGCTCATCATAATTACTAGAGGCCCATTTTAAGAATTATTATGAAAATTAATAATCTCAATAAAGATTTTTAATTTATTGTTTATTTTTTAAAAATATTAACATTTTTTTTTTTGACATACAAATTTACGTAATATGATAATTTTTTTTACTAATTTATTAACTCATGTACTTGAAATGTTAATTTATGTTGTTAATTTATTTTTAATTAAAATGTTACTTAAATATATTTGTTCTTACACAACACATTATTAAAATACATAATAAAAATAAAAAAATTCAGAATAACAATTAAATATTTTTTCTCACACACTGTACTTGAGCGACTCTTAATAAAGTATCTTATATTTGAGGTGTGTTTTTCTTATAATTTTTCAAGAACACTATGTTTTTTTTTTCTTTAATAATGTAAAAGAACAAGTGCAAACATCTGTATTTATTGTGGCCCACTTTGGTAAAACAAATTGGTTTATCACTAGCCATATCTTATTTAAATAATCTTTTAAATGCTGTTATAATTATGGATATGTCCAATCCAAGAGTTCATCCATAATTTTTAATAATTTCCATTGTTATATATGAATTCATCATTATCATATTTTTTTTTCCATTAATATTATGAAATTTATTGTCCAATCCAAGAGTTCATCCTATTCTTTTATCTTGTTCTTCTACTTCAAAAAATGTAACCATGTCAATACAATGTTTCCCACTTTACATTTTTTTTTTTAAAAAAAAAAAGGGTTTGATTGTGTTCCACACTCTTACATATTTTTTAAAAAAAGAATAAGTATATATTGGTTCATATTTCAAATTTCTTTGCTTTATTAAAACTTATGCATGCATGTATGCCAGTGTTACCTTACTTTACAATCCTAATGTAGTTTACATGTTATGGTAGGGTTTAATAATATTTTTATGTAAAATGAAGTCACAACCACGTCTTAATTGATTACTTATATCTTGATATTTTCAATGACAAAAAATTCGGTTTTGAACTAAGAAACAAAGATATCACCATCATAATAAAATGAAGCAGTTAAATTAAATATGTAAATCTTACATGGATAAGAGGGTTCTTATTCTTCCATGTTGCTTCACAAAGTTACTTTCATAATAAATCTTTGTTATAACTGGTTGTACAAAAAGGAGAAAAAAGGGTAATCATCTCATTTGAAAAAAGAAAACGAAAAGATAGTTATTTCCTTTTCCATATAGGCACAAACAACAATTAAATGTATGAAGAATCAAGCCCACTTGAAGAAACACTAAGTAACTTTAAGAAGCGTGCATTTAAGGTAATATTTACTTATTCACGTCACGTGCACACACATACTTTATGTAAACACATATCATTGAACACGAATATATAAAACATTATAGTTTTCTTGTTATTGCTAGATGTCTTCTTTCTCTATGATAAAAGAATATCATATATGTTTTATATGTTATCACTAAGGATGTATTATATATTTATATAAAAATCTTTTTTTCAATCAATTGTAAACATAAATATTCTTGATTTATTTAATATTAACAATGCAGATTGTGTTAAGTGGATTGAAATAAGTGTATCTGAAAATTTTATTGTAATAAACTGTCAA
Organism: Selaginella tamariscina; assembly: GCA_003024785.1. NCBI lineage: Eukaryota > Viridiplantae > Streptophyta > Lycopodiopsida > Selaginellales > Selaginellaceae > Selaginella > Selaginella tamariscina. The sequence continues at coordinate 30,777 of PUQB01000872.1, read as the reverse complement.
ATAAATAGTAAATGATAAAACACAAAATCCTTTATTATACCTTTGCTAAATGGACAAATGACTAATGTAAAGGTCATTTTATTCAAACAAGGGATAGTTTATGATTAGCATGCACTTAAGATACTGTTTAATTATGTATGTGTGACATATATACGCTATTTGCATGTGTGTTATGTATTTAATTGAGTTAGTGTATTGACTACATATTACATATAATGATTTTCTTGTTTTAAATAGAACACTTAATACATTGGGTGATATCAAAGTATAAAAATTTAAATATGTCATTAAAAATACTTAATTCTCATGCTTACAACATTGATGATAAGCAATAATTGTAATTAACTATATAGATGTATGTATACATGTTCATACATGGAAACATTATTCATATTAATTTATTGAGTTTATTTATTTTACAAATTATAAAAAGCATTAATTTTTCATTGAAGGTGGGTTACTAATAAGTATAAAAGAGGTGAGCGCATTTGCACCAGAAACATAACATAAAATATATAAAAATTATTTTATGTATTTTCCATTTGCAAATACATTTAATGTTAATGTTATGTGTGATTTTTATCTAAAAATATGATAAGTATTATTTTATGTATTTTCCATTTGCACATGCATTTAATGTTAATGTTATTTGTGATTTTTATTTTAAAATACGATAAGTAAATTACTTTTGCATATAAACATTACATAAATCATACATAATATAAAATTTACAATTCACGTGTTAAACACTGATATGATATGATTTAAGTTATTTAACTCATGTGAATGGTGAGATTAAAGTGTGAACGACATTTTTCCATAAGTTAACTTAACACATGTGTTAAGGGCAAGTGTGAATATAATCACACATAGTGTTTAATAGGCCGATCCGCACATAATACACAAACGTAAATTCGTTAAAACTTAGTTTTAAAATTTATGTAGTACTTTGATTCGCACATAATACTTAAAATTTAAGTTTATGAAACCATTTAAGTATATTTTAATCTGCACATGGTACATATACATAAATTTTGATGCACAAATTTTATGTCTAAATAGAGTTTGGTTCGCACATAGTACATAAACATAAATTTTAAAAACATGTTCATCCGCATATGGTTTTATACTTAAATTTCAAAATTTATAGCAACTGTAACAATCACTATAGCCTCAATGTCCGCCTTGCTACCGGCAATGTTTGGAGGTTGAATTGAAGCTCAAGCCCCGAGGAAACCACGCAGAACATTGTACAACTCGTCCTCAAACTTCACACCAAGGAGCTTCCTTCTTTGAGTGTTCGTCATAGAGAAGTAGCTCTATGCCTTAGTCTTGAGCTGGTTCTCTTGAACCTTCTTTTAGTAACTCAAAATGTTGAGCCATCTCCTCCAGCATGCATCAGCATCACAATCAATCCCCTGCTCCTAAAACTTCTTGGAAATCACCTCCCACCATGCATCATATGCCAATCCTCGATTGCAACCTGTAGACTCTTGTTGGTCGATGATATCTTGTCCTTTCAGCTGTGCCAGCATCAACGATTCATCTTGCATCCAGTTTTTTTCCCCTGTTTTTATCTTTGACCCCACCCCTTGTAGCACCTCGAACAACCTCAAAGTTGTCCTCTATTTCCTACACTCAGATGCAGCTAAAAAATAAAAAATGAAAAAAAAGCTTACCGGTGGATTTGGCAGGGATGGATTTGTTGTGGAAAGATTTGGTGTTGGTGGATTTTCCACGAGTGCGGGCGCCAATGGATTTTCCACGGCCGAATTTGCTACACCTGCACTACGCCATCGAGTCCCAGCCATGAACCCTAAAGAATCTTCAATAGAATATATTTTTGTGTATTTCGTAAATTTTATGCACTCGTGGGAAAGGTTGTTTAAAATTAGAACGGGGAATATAAATTTACGTTAAGTATACATAAATTTATATTCAAGTGCGGATTAGAATGGTTTTAACGTTTAGTACATAAATTTTTAAGGTACATAAATTTAAGTACTGGTTTTAAATTTATGTACTAAGTGCGGATAAAAAAATTTGCTAAATAGTACATAAATTTACGTTTGTGTACTATGTGCGGATCGGCCCAATGTTGCATATAACATTTTGCATATAACATAGCACAATACATATGTATATATGAGAAAATGTTTGTAACATAATGTAATAACACGTTTGGTACATCGTGTATATGTATAAAATTATTGAGAGTAAAACATATTGACAATAAATATAGATCAAACATAGATGATTCATAATCTGGCTGAAGTTTGTAAATGAGGTCTCAACAATAAAATTCAAGCTTTTAATGTTCAAGTAGTCAATAATGTTCAAGAGTTTAGATAGTGTCCAAGAGTTCAATGTTCGAGCAATAATGTTAAAGAGTTTGGTAGACGTCTTCTCGGATTTCATGAGCCAGCCTGCGAGAGATGCAGCCCAGTCCCATGGTAGCTTCATGAGGATATGGTATCACGTCAGCCATTTGCAATACAGAAACATGAACTGCGTAAGAAAACAAGATATGCTACTTTCGATGTGTTAGAAAGAACAAGGGAATATCTGGCATATTCTAAGAATTCCAGTATATACCATACATATTCTGGAATCTCAAACTTAAGTGCCTTTGGAAACAGCAGAATTCTTCTCAATCTTGTCTGGTAAATCAAACTTCTTCTGCCATCCACTCATAATCATTTCATCTGGTGAATCTGTCTTCCTGAAGCTCGGCCTCGACTCCATAAGCTGCATACTTACACACTTCAGCACACACACACACACACACATGTATGGTATAACTTACCTCAATGTATTTATACACAGCATCTAGGTTCTTCGGAATTTCAAAATCCATAAAGTGCTTAAGGGCAACACGGGCATGTCGCAGCTTCGGCACCAGAGCAAAGTCCGAGTCCGTTGGTTTATCTCCTGCTATGTAAGGTCCCTGTTGAAGCACCACATTACGTATGTATATAGAGCACACACACGCTATATATACATATAAACTACAGTTAACTTACGTGCGCTTTTAAGTGCTCGTTGAAAGAAATAAGCTCATTAACAAACTCCTTCCCTGCTGGATTACTTCGGTCCGTGGACTTTAACCAGTTTGTAAATGCCGGGAAAATCCCCTCCCCCCTGAATGTACAACAATAATAACTATTACTATGTACTCGAATGGGGTTTATTAACTTAACAATATATATTCATTAGTAAAGACTTACACATTCTTAAACTCGGGGGGTGTCTTGAGACAAGGCTCCTTGAACTTAGACTCCAGGTGTTCAAATATTTTATCAGAGTCTTGTATCCAGTTCGCACCATCACGGAGAACTGGCATTAACCCTGATGGATTATTCTTCATAAACCTGTAATAACAGTGTTAATCAAAGCGTGCGTGCGTGCGTGCGTGTGTGTTTACCAGTCTGGTTTGTCAGGCCCTTCCTCAACGTACGTCGCTTTGTACGGAATATTCTTCTCTGCAAGAAAGACCAGTATCAAACCGCAAACACCATGGATTAATAGAAGCTTACCTTCTAGCACCATGTAAATGCGTTGAGAAAAGGGACCTGTAAAACTTGAAAGTTTTTTAATAAATACCAAATAATAATCATTTAATTAATTAATAAAATCAATTATTTATAAAAAAAACTGATAAAAATATGTATTATTACTTACAGTCTCCACGCTGGTTGCTAGGACTTCCAGTACCAGTGGCAGCCTTGCCAAACACTTCAAGCTGTTCATTGGATACATCGGCCATGGCAGAAATTCTACACCTTCTTAATCTGGCTTGTTTAGAAAATGCCACCAAAGTTGCACTCGATTTTGCAAGCCTTGAAGAAGCAGCACCTAGAATACACACAAAATTCCCAGCCTGCATTTCCTAGAACATATAAGAATTGGCAATTTAGAAATTATTATAGAATCACAACTTACTTTAGATATTTGCAGCCAAACTTGCAACAGCTCTGTGTAGGTTAACACATTGCTAAATACGTGGAGATATCCCTGATGTCCACGTGTTGGAGGACACCTGGCATGAAAGAATATCCTATCGTCGTTCAAACGTGGCACTGCAACTAAGATTCCAGTTCAAGTCCTGTAATTGACACTTCGTATAGAGCCTCGTGCGTTCTGGGTATATACACAAAGCATGATAGTGATTTGTTAATACATTTCGGTTTCCAGTGATATATACATATCTAGATCTACAAAGCTATCTATGTACGTATTTGTGATGATAATGCATATTAGACATAAACACTATAATTTCTAATTTATATATCAAACTATTAACTAATTTATACTATTAAATTATAAAACATTATAAAAATAGATTTTAATAAAGTGAATAAAACAGTTGAATTTCAGATACTAAGAAGCTAATACTGGGGAGACCGTATTACAAGATAATGAAATGCATGCCTGTGAAGATCTGGGGAGATCCGTATACACGTCGGCATTGCAATCCACGCTGTCTTCTCCCTGTGTATATATATGTCCATGTTCAAAGTCTAGATGTACCCTGAATGTAAGTAAGAATAGAATGTGCATATATATATATATATATATATATATATATATATATCATGTCTTACCCGGAGGTAGAAAATCATAAGGTGCATAATATTACACTTATCTGCTACGGGCATCCACTGACTTGGTTTAGGATTTTGACTTCAATTCTTGTAAGTATAAACCCGTATGTATTATACTCTTGCAACCAAACATGTTCACGGTCGATATTAACGTTCAAACAGGTCATGTGTGGATATTCCACGCATTCTTTTGGATATCGTAGAAAAGGAGCAGCCGCTTCTTCTTCTCCATAGTCCCGTCCAGAAAATTGACTCGGCCATTCAACTCATCAGCAGAGCACCGAAGACAACCATCAAATGCAAGCTTCATAAGGTGTACAGGCACTTTGCTCACCAACACAATCTTGTCCGACCGAAGATGCCATATTGCCACTAATCATTATGTCCTGCAAACACCAATCAGCAACAAGGACATGAAGGGGCTTGTTCTGTACCAGTAACGCCTGCGATGAAAAACTGCTCTCTATATTCCAGCAATCAGGTGTTGGGCTCTCGCTGTGTACGTAAGAATACCATGCCCCTGTGTGCACCACTGCCGTCGACCACTAGCAGAGACGGGGAAATCGCGTAGGCAGTGGCCAGTTTTTGCTTCACAGTCCACAAACTACAAGGAGCTTGGGCTCCAAAGGAAGGTAGTGGCAAAGGGAATTTAGCGTAACATCAACCGTCAACACTTCAACGTACCTTCTAAATCATCACCCCCCAAAGCTTCGAGTATTTGGAGCAACCACCTACATGCATCTTACTAGACGCCTTTACATTCGACGAAGCGTAACCTCCGACGAACAGGCTTCTCCTTGGGTAGCTCGCTCACGAACCTCAGGCAGACACAGTTTTCGATTCGGACTCGGAGAGCGAACGGGACAACACCCCGGCACCAGTCAGCACTCAGTCACCACCCACCACGAACCCGGACAATTCGCCATCTCTATCTAGATAGTATTGAAACATCCGACTCTCCTGACAACTCATTCGAGGCGCCGGCAACCTCACCGTTTGACCGGCCACTTCGCCGCTCCACTCGCACTATCAAGCCCACGGACAAGATGCTGGCCTACCAGGAGGAGCTCTTCGCACCTCTAGCAACCTCTCATGGGTGCACCATGCAGACTTCAACTGCACGACTACTATCGACGAACCTGCAACCATTGACGAAGCAATCTCAGGACCTTATGCAGCTCAATGGCAAAAGGCCATCGACGATAATTCCACCTGGACTCTGACAAAGGTACCTCCGGGCAAATCTGATGTCAGCAGCAAGTGGATCTTCAAGGTTAAGTACGATGAACACGGACGGGTGGCCCCGCTGGCAGCTAGAGGTTTTTCACTGTCACCGGGACTCGACTTTGATAAAACTTTCTTAGACTTGCCTCTGCCAGGGTACTCTGGGCAATGACAGCAGCACTTGACTGCGAACTCCACCAAATGGACGTGAAGACTGCATTCCTCCAAGGAAAGTTGGACGAGGAAGTCTACATGTGTCTTCCTAATGTGGAACGACCATTGGAGGGAGCCTGCTGGAAGAAATGTCCTCCATGAATGTTTAGAAATCAGTAAGTCTGTAAAAGAGCAGGAACCTGCATTAACCATCGTAAAACTGTTTAGTGTCACTGTGAAACAACAGGGGACTATTAAGGATAAGTAAAAGCCAGCGAATTTTATTGGATTGCTTGATACAAAGCCCTGACGGGAAAAAACAAGACGCTTGGTAGGCTATAAAAACCAGCGACAGCACTAAAAACTGATTTGTTAGTTAAATTGATGATCATAAATTCGTTCATTGGATTGCTCAATACAAAATGGTATCACATAGCAGAGCAAGTAGTCGTGTGCGAGTGCCTGCTGAGCACTTGCAAACTCGTGATTCAGAAGCTTGGACTTGAAACTCGCGCCTGCAGGGCTGAGGTTGAGGACGATGTCCATGAGCTTGCCGACAAGGTAGAGATCCGACTGCACAGTGTACTTTCCTTTAACAAGACACATATCGTCCCAAACTCGAAGGGGGCAGCACTTGGGCTCGTGGTCGCGCGCCCACACAGTTTCCATATCGATGAGCATCCACTCGCCTTGCTCCGTGTTCAGGATGTTCTTCCACTTGACGTCCCTGTGCACCAGCCCTGCCTCATGCAGCGTCCCAAGCCTTTCAGCACGTCTCTCACCGCCCCCCGCAGCTCATCTTCAGTCGAAACCAGCCGCTCAAATCCCACGGGCTGCATCACCACCTTGTACCTGTTGTTCCTCCAGTGAGGAGCTGACTCTGCCTTGACCAGCCTTGCACCAGGTTCCCTGGCAGCTTGGAAAGCTCTCTGCACATACTCTGAGGTGGTGAACCCCTCATCCTCATGCTCCGACCACGGTTTAATCGTCTTTGTCACAGTTGGATAGCTGATTTCCAGCGTCCTAGTAATCTGCTCTCGTCCTCCATAAGTAGCTGGCTGCAGTACATCGAATGGCTTGGGCAGGTAGGTGAGCTTGTTGTAAACGCTGTTTGCAAGGCTCAAACACCCGGAGGAGATTAATTGAGAGACGTAAGCAAGTAGCCCTGTGCACCTGCGATCCCATGTTCAAATAGCCACTAAGGTCATCTGGTTGCTGCCCCTTCCTCAGCGCCCACACGCACATGTCCTCCTGTGCTAAAGCAACCCCTATGATCCACTGCACCGGCCCATAGTAAGCTACCGAAGGTTGCAGATCTTGTCTATCAAGTCCTGGAATGCTGCTGCCAGAGTGTCACGTTTCTCTTCAAACTTGGCGCATAGCCTGTTCATCACCCACAGCATCAAGTCCGGCCGGACAGACTTAGTTGAAGCCCCGAAGTGGTTGCGGTTGAAGCTAATGGCATGTACCTCGAGAAACGAGAGCAGCTTCTTCCACAGGAGAACAAATGCCAGGTCCCAAGTGCCCCTGTCACTGGCTTGTTCGAGGTCATGAAGGCCGTGGTGAGACAAGAGACCGTATCAGCCGGGTATGACTTGTGAGGCGTGAACAGTCGAGTAAGATCCGGTGCAAGACTTGCGTAAGGAGCATCGCCAAGGGGGATAGGAAGTGGTAGCGGCTCCGCCAAGGCTTGGCGTAAGCCTTCCATTTCTACCACAGAGTACGGAAAGGGTTGCAAGACGGTCCGTGCCCAATCCTGGCTGTAATCGACTCCTGTATGACGACTAGCTTGAAGTGAAACACCTCATTTTCATGGCAAACGTAGGACATAACCTCAGGTGTAACCGCTATCCACAACCCCTCCTCCGGGTCCAGGCCGTGAACTTCGGCAGCACCGGACCATGCCCTCAGCTTCTTCACACACTCAGATAGAAGCGTACCTGCTGAAACTGGCAGGCATACTGCGGTCTTGTGTCCCTGAACTCCATCTCGGTCGCCGGAATAGCCTCCCCAGGCTGGAGTACGCAGAAATGGAGGAGGCAAGGTCGAAAGCACGCCGCACCCTGTCCATGCCCGATTTTCGTAAGTGTGCCCTAAAATAGAGGCTAGACCATATATACACATACCAAACTATGTGTTTGTGTGTTCCCATGTACATATACATATACATATACATGTGTATTATACTAAACCATACTGTTGTTTGTATCCAGTCTGCATGCATGCATAATACGTGTATACTACGTACTATATTCTCATGTGACGGGTTAGATGATAACGGTTGTAAATATACGCGCACATTCAAACATTTGTGTTATGATTTTTTAAGCGGATATCAATTTTATGATTTTTTGCTTCTGTGGGGGACTCTATTTAAAAAGAATAAATTATTTAACATGCACAACACTAACCTGGAGGATTATAGGTTCTAAATTGTTATCCGATATACAGTTATGGTTTCATGGTTTTGTTAGTTATCACTTCAGTCTAACGGTTTTCAGTTCGAACCGGGATGAAGCCATAAGTTGTGAATTTATGAATTAAATTTTATAATCCTCGTTTTAATTCTAATTAAGAAAAAAAAACTATATTATATTGAAGTGTCCATCCATATTTATCTATGCTTGTAATATTTGCTTACTAAATAATACTAGAGACATGGTCCTTCACAACTAGCTTTATACAATGTATAACGTAAACATCATATACTGCATATACGATAATTTGTACACAAAGTATGAGGTAGATGTGTATGGTAACGTAACATAGTTAACTGGCCTTGTTTCTGTTGTTGTTGCGTCCCGAGTTAACATGCAATTGGAATGTCTCGAAACGTCTTGGGGCGATGGCGGGTCGTTCACCGGGCTTTGGCGGAAAGATAGGGATGAGGAGCCGGTTCCGAAGAGCCCAAGCCCAACCCCATGCCATACCGGGAGAGATCCCACCATGCAAGTGGATGAACGTGTTTGTCTTTTTATTCGAGTAACCTAACATCATCTAGTTTTCGTCTACAAAGGCATATTCAAAAGTTCCAAGTTGAGTTATTGAAGATTTAGATCCAATCTATCTATGGAGTTCTGTTTTATAGCCTCAGGTTAGAATATACATGTCTTAAGCATTACACCTCTTATAATACCGATCTTGATATGTTTCCATTTTGGCCTAGGAGTGAGCTCTATAGGATATATGTATGAGGTCATAGATGGTTCTAACTGTACTTACTGGAGAACATTTTCGATTTGTAAAAACCTTGTTCGCAAATGGGTATTTGCATGCTAATTTAAATGAATATTCTAAGTTAAATCAGAATCTTTTATAATCTTTCGTGTTTCTTTCCGCGGGCGAGAGGCAATTGCTGGCAATAGCTCGCCAAGCCACCTCTTCTGATTGTCCAGGGAAAAGTTAAAACTTCTTATAGGATTAATTCACTATTGGTGGTGCAGATTACGAGCAAGGCCACCTTATTAAATCTATCAATGTTTCAAATTTCTTTACACATATTTAGGGTTTTTTTAGGGTTTTTCTTACATATCTTTGTTTGTATTGAAAGTCTCCACATTTGAACACGTTGGCGTCTATTTAATTCATTTCGTTCCGCCGTTTACCAGTAAATACAGTTCTAACCATCTTCTTAATGATTATTTCTACTAAAAATACTGATTGTTTAATTCTATTTATCTAAAGTTGATGTATTTGAGTAAGGTTTTTATAGTGAAATCAAATCTATAAGATAATGATACAAGACCTACTAAATGCAAATGGTGTAGGACCATATATATTTAAGTGTATTAGTTCTTTAACTCTAGTCATTTTATACATATTATCTATTAAACCACTCGTCTAAATTTGTTGTTAACAATAAGATTCTTTATTACTTTGGCACTTCTTTTATTTTATTATAAATCGATACGAGTTGAAACCATTTTGAAAATATTGATAATCTTGTTTAAATAAGAAAATCATTATATATAACATGGTTAATACATTAATTCAAATAGACACATAATACACATGCGGATAATATATATATATATCGCATATACATAGTATATTATAAATATAATCACATATACACAATTAAATAGTACCTTTAAGAACCATACTAAAGTGAATCTAAATTATGTTAAATTAGTTAAAAAGACTATTGATAAATTATTAGCAGTTGAATTCAATATTATATATATAATAATAATATATAATTTGTTATCTTAATATATTGAAGTTAATACTGCTACCAACAATACGTTGAGGGGCTCATTAAAGAGAATATTCCTTCTGCAAATGTAGCGTCCGACGACGGCTGTGTTCGGCATTCGGTGACAATATATATCAAATATAATATTCACTTTTGTTGTTTTTACTCTTGCATATTATATTATTAATTTTAAATAATTTTACTTATTTAAGCATTCATAAATTAACAATAAACATAAACATATATCTTTAAAATCTTTATATGCATAGCATAATCAAATCTTATTTAAATTCTTAACTTCTACTTTTACTTAAATATAAATATATACATACAAATTATTAATAAAAATATGCTATAATAAAAATAGTTATAATTTTTATACATAAGTATATATGTTGTTTATGTACTGCTACACTTGTAAACTTGAGATGTTCTTCTAAAGGAATTAAGAGTTATCATATTAAAAATTTGATATAAACCCAACTTCATTTATATTCTTAATATCATATATAATAATTTTTTATATTTAAAACAGAGCCGTACAGATTATACGTCATATAACGTATACATGTCCAGATACTTGTATCCTACCTAGAGTGTACGGTAACATATTGAGTTGGCCAAGTGGATGACGTGGACGGTCTGACAATTTGTAACAAGCAGCAGGTGCATATTATTCTTATACTTGACATATCTTAATTAATATTAAAATATTAATAAATATTTATAGTATTGATTTTATTATACATATGTATAAAAAGGATTTTTAATTAAAATATTAATTAAGTGGATAAAAAATAATATCTTTTACATGTATATATATACATGTATAAGATATACAGTATTTACATTAATATAACTTAAATAAAAAATTAAGATATACATATATTTTAAGGTCAACATATACATGTGTTGGTTACTCACAGAATCAGGTTACCACGAACAGTAATATGTTAGTTATGCTGGTACAATGTCTTAATTCATTTTCAGAAACAAATCACGTACGATTTCGTGAAAATAACATTTCTACAAGTATATATACGTGTCTATACAGGTATACATATACGGAACATGCACAGTATATGCCATCCATTATAGAATATTCTCAGAAAATGTGTATAAATATGGAGTCCTATGTAACTCATCCTTCTCTTTGTTTTTCTTTATAGAAATGTCTAGCAACATGGCACAAGAGATCAACAAGAAAAGTGAGGAGGAGCTCAAGGACATGCCAAACGTTCCTCCAAGCTCCCAAGAAGATCTGAACAAGATCCACGGCAGCACTCACTAATCCCAATCCTAACAATCCTCTCAAGCTTTCGTCTGTATGTTTGTATTCCGTGCGTGCGTGCGTGTCACACACACACACACACCGAAATGTGTGCATGTGTGTGTGTGTTAGTGTGTTCTCAATACTTTATACCGCTTTTTGAGTCTTGTATGTACGTTCTTATGCTGTATATGAGTTCCCTGTCCAATGACTTTGCATAAAACATGTATATACTATATCGCAAATGTCTCTCTCTGTGTGTGTGTGTGTGTGTGCGTGTGTTCTCAATACTTTATACCGCTTTTTTGAGTCTTGTGTGTATGTCCTTATGCTGTATATATGTGTAATATGAGTTCCCTGTCCAATGACTTTGCATAAAACATGTACATACTATATCGCAAGTGTCTGTGTGTTGTGTGTGTGTGTGTGTTTAGTGTGTTCTCAACGGCTTTTTGACTCTATGTGTGTGTGTTTCTGTCTGTCTCTATATGCGAGAGCTTTGTAGGAGAGGAGAGTTGTGTGCGTGTGTGCGCACGCACGCGCGCGCGCGTGTGTGTAGAGAGAGAGAGAGAGAGAGAGAGAGAGAGAGAGAGAGAGCATTCATATTAATTAGTTTTGCATGTGTTTTAGCTGGGAGGTCAGGATGGCAACAAGGAAAGCGGTGGAACCAAGAAAGAGGGCTAAAAATATGGCTTATCTACGATTACTTAGTATTGGTTATCACATCTAATACATACACCATTATTTATAGTTTGCTAATGTCTTCATAATGCTGCTTATTTCTATATGAGAGAGAATGTTTTTCTGGATATCATTAACTGCTCATTCCGTCACACACACACACACACACGGAATTGTAAGTGAGTGCGTGGACCTACTCTCTATATATTTTATATGTATATGTTTCTCCACGTGTATTAGATAAATTACAATGGTATTATGCTAAATCTTGAGATAGAGTAGTTCCAGCAATAGTGATTTTTTAAACGGAGCGAAGAAAATTGTATATATCGTATATACATTGATTATAACACAGGCAATGTGTAAAAATTCCATTCTATGTATGTGTGCATCTGTATGTCTCTGTATCTGTTTACACGCAGATATAATGTATGTCATGAAAACACAGAGCATAGTGGAAAAAGCTAAACTCTTGTTAGAAATTGAAAGTTTCACTTAAATGTGCACATTTTGTTTATACAATAGATATTATTAGTGTAATGTTAGCACACGTTGCCTTTTAGAGCTCGCCTCCAAATCCACGTCAGGTTGACGCTTAACCATTCTTTTGAGGAACTGGCAGAAGGATATTAGTCACACACACACACACACACACACAAGAGCGAACATACCTCCCGAGCAATGTGAACAGCCATGTCAGTACTCAAATTGAGATGTGCGTCCCGTAGATGCGATGTAATCCAATTTGGTAGCCTTTGCCTTTTGCTAGCAAGGTTGTATCTACAAGACAAGTGTGTAATACATATATGTACATGAGACACACATACAAACAGGCACACACATTATATAGTATACACATACCTTTTGTCTGCAAAAATCATCATCCCATAATCTGCTTTCGAGCGGATGACTCGTCCTACGCACTGTGCAGCTTGTCTCTGAAAATTATGAAGTAAACAAGCATAACATACGCGTATATATATATATATACCATGGCATCGAAGTTGAGAAAGTCGTCCTCCTTGATTTGGAGCGACTCCCGTAAGTACTCCAATCGTGCATTAAGTACTCTAGATACAACAAACAATAAGCACACAAACTTATTAAAACACTAAGTAAAACAATCACTCACTTGCTCAATGTGTATTGAAACGGCATGCCGTACACTATAGCCAAACGTCCGTAATGCCCACCAAAGTCGATGCCTTCCGCTCCCTTCCCCTGCACACACATATATAGATACTCACGCACACACATCTACATTACATTTATATAAATGTGTACGTGTGTGTGTGTATAACATTGTGATGCAATACAAACCTTGCAACTGAGAAGAAGACTGCCCCTCTACCGACATCACATGCTTGACGATAATTTGAGAGGGCCAGACTTGTCTCAACAGCGTCCCGTGTTTCCATAAACACCAACTTGTACTTCATTACCTCCTATAATGTATAACACATGGTTAAAAATGGACACGCACACACACACACCCACACGTGCCCAATGTACCTCTAGAATTCCCATCTCGTTCCAACTGTCAATGGTTTCCTCCATGTATGAATAGCTAACAAAGAAACAAACTAAACCGTCGGGCACTGTAGCAGCCATGTCGATCAAGAGCTTTCCATAGTTTCTCACTACACCAGGATCACTTCGAGTGTCAAACTTGGTACTCACTGGAAGCTGATCACTGAAAAACACAGAAAGTCCAAAATTAAGTTACACAGTTTGAATATACACACATATCCGTATAAGCATATGTACAGATATCAAAAAGTTTACCTTCCTCGTGCTAAGACCATTGGACATAAGCATTCCCTGCTTAATGACATTGGCAAGCTCCGGCTAACTACAGGGGTAAAGTTAAGAAGCCGTGGATAAAGATCGAGTGGACTCAGTGTTCCCGAAGTGATTACCACAGATTGAAACCGGTCAAATACAGGTTTCATTGCAAGAGATGCATCCAAACATACTAACTGCAACCCAAAGTTTAGCAAATAAATCCACAGACAGACACACGCGCACACAATTAAAACAATACCTGTAAGACAGGATCTGGTACGTGTGGCAAGCGCTCATCAAAAGGTTCAATGATGATGGAGAATCCCCGTGTATAAGTACCAACAAGTGTCAAGAAGTCACATACAGACTGAATGTGTTGAAACTCATCGATCTCAGACACCTCAAGTGTAGTGAGTAGTGAATTTAAGCGGTCATAGCAGAACTTGAGAGCTTTCTTGTCGACAGCTATACGGCTGCACATTCCCTCCGTAAAAGAAACGAGCCCGTGCTTCTCTACTCTGTATATAGTTACACATATTTGTTACCATGCATATGTTCGAGTCTGTTTATGTATATTACCGTTGTACATTAAGCAAGTTGTCTCTTATGAACTCGACTGCCCTTTGAAGAAGTGAGATGAAATGTTCCGCTTTACGGATATTCCCTGGCACAGCCTCGCGTACTACGTCCTCTGGTAGAACTGGATTCGCTAGCCCCAATTCTTTCACTGTATGCATCCATCATATATGATCCGTATGTATGAACATATATATAAGCATACGGACACAATGAAACACATCCTACAGTGTGTAAAACTGTAATCATATAGATATATATGTAAACACGTGCACAAATCGTGCACACATCATATATGAAAACAAACACACACATATACATATCTGTGTAGTGACGTACCCTGAAGGTTCCCCGCACTTGCTAGACCATTTACAAGCCTGTTATACTCCTCTTGCAGGCGGGTTGCATCGGCCTCTTTGCATCTGCAAGTAGCACACATACTACATACACACACAACAATATATATAGAGAGAGATAACTCACTTGCGGGCAATGTTTCGGAGCTTGCAAATGTTGTTGGAAGCACCATTCAGTGTGTTGTCCCGAAGATTAACACTTAGAGCTTCAATGCAGACGTTATCAATGTTGTGAGCTTCATCAAAAACAACAATGCAATCCTTCTGGAGCATTTCGTTTGAAATAGATCCCGAGACCTGTCGGAAGCACATTGTAAGCTTATACATACAAAACACACACGCCCACAAACCTTAGGATCTATCAGATATTGATAGTTGCAAACCACAATGTTGGCAAACTGGATCATGTATCTAGCGAGGGCGTATGGGCAGAGGCCTTTCTTTCTCCCATACTGTTTGAGGTCGGAAAGAGAGTACGCACCTGGAGGCAACTGATGGTGTTGCTGCTTCTCAAACTCCTCATAAAACCCGCAAGTTTCAATGTTGTGGGGTGACGCTCGTACCCATGGAGCAGTTCGTTTCCGGCAAGCAGCATCGATGGTATCCCGAGAAGATTGAGACACTGTAGGATGAATGCAGAGGTTCTTCCTGGAGCTCAAGCCTAATGCGAGCAGACTGGAACGGTCTTCTCCGAGTTTGTTAACCAGGTGTCCGTGGAGGAAACGGAGCTCAGACAGGACCTTTTCCATTTCGTGCACGGTTCGTGTACAATATATGAGCTTGGAGACTGACCGACACGTAAGTAACACTCAGCATGATCTCTCTCTCTCTCTCTCTCTCACACACACACACACACACACACACACCTGGGTGTACGAGCTGGTAACTTGTGATGAGGGAGAGGAGTGTGATTGTCTTGCCTGTACCTGTGGGCATCTCCAGAAGGCAGTGTCCCTTGGCGTCCAGTGCTCGCTTGAGCTCCACCATGTATTCGTACTGCTCCGGGTAGATGAAGTCGTAAGGGAAATACACACGCAGATCGTCTACCTGGAGCTCCTGTGCGCTCCGCAGAGACTCCATAGCCCTAGCCTCTGTTTTAGGGCACACTTACGGCTATGTCCAAGTGGCAACCGTATAGCTATCTTAGAAAGTTATATAAACCCTAAATCAGTTTCTAGAATAAGAAACAGGACGTGTGTAAAATATACATACATTCGAATAGGAAAGCATATTCATTTAAAAATGCGTTAACCTTGGAGAATTTACATTTTAATACTTAATGTATTAAGAGTAAGACGTCCCTCTTTAAATTAATCAATTAAAAACAAATTTCTCTGGTAAGTTATGAAAATAAATAGTATATTATAATTTTCACAATGGAGAGGGACTTACAACAAGAAAATACGAAAAGACTTCGCATGTGCATTGGATTCAAACTCCTAGAGCTATAATCTTTATTATATCGAGGGGGTTTGCACTATAAAATGCCATATTTGTGTGCAATTCAGTCAATTATGTCACTTTAATCCATATAGTATATATACCAAAGTGTAAAGTAACGACTAATTCATTATTTTATAAATTATTTAAGTTAAAATTTACTTAGATTTAGGGCTAGTTGAAGGCAATGGTCATTCACGTTGAGCATGTTATTGAAAGAAAAGCATTACTTTGTGTGCACAAATGTGTATTTAATCCTGACAAGTGCCAATTATGCTGCTGCTAATATTGGTGTTACACAGTGGTTTTAACAATGTGATATTTGATATGATGAGCTATGTCAAAGAAGAAGCAAAGAGATGTTAGTGAACTCATTGTTATATAATTACATATACAATTGCATGGGAATCAACTTAAAAGGCTGTTTAAATATGTGGGACTTTACTAATAACATTGGTGATGATGATGGCGATGACAATAGGAATTAATAATAACATAATTCAACATTAATTAAATAGTTAATATAGGTATAATTGATACCCAATGGCTTATCTAAGAAAACAATCTTGTTAATATTTTTGAGGAAGAAAGAGCCAAATTAATGTTAAACTTATATATGTTATTACACAAAAGCTAAAAAGAAAATGAGAACAAACATGAAGTAATTTTTAATATCTTCAATATTTATAGGAAGGTGGAAGTGCCTTTAAGGCATGTAAGAAAAGTGCAGAATTATATTTTACTTCATCTTTGAGCATGTACGAAAGCACCATGAGTGTATCTGCATATACTTAGGAAGAGTAATGCCCTCCTCAAACAACTTTTATGCCACTCTAAACTCAACTATTTTTAGCGAGCTTCTGCTATGTTTTAGCAAATGTGAAGTTGGAGGACATGGTTTTGACCATGTATTAGGATCAACTTGCCCAAGACAGGCTAGTTTGAAAGAACTATAGTGGTAGTCAAGGATGGAAACTCCATTAAGTACTTCAAAGGTTGTACTACCACCGCCCATAACAAGAACTAACTACATTCACTAGTGGTGGAGCTCTATTATGTACCAACACCATGATTGTGTATTCACCACAATAAAGACAAAACAAAATATCTTTTTCTTTCTTATTTAATCTTTCAAAAACAAGCATCGCAAAAGTTGAAATGGTGTTATTGAACGATCTTCATAATGTTATTGTGAAAAAGCCACTCAACATTAATTAGCCCTAGGTTGAATTGAACCTTGGCTTGACTCAATACTTCTCGTAGCAGCATTTTACTTGCTTGAAGGAGCATAAACTTTACATTTAATGTGGAAGGATTGACATCCATCAACATTTACACAATTACTTCCAATGTGTCATCATAGCGGCAACCACATTAGATTATATTCATCAACATTTACACAACTGTTTTAATGTGTCATCATAACGGCAATCTACTAGAATGAGTGCCTTATGAACAAAACCTTTAAGTTAATATTTGTTGACAACCTTTAAATTACCTTTTCAAACAATTAGAGCACACGTAGAGCATAATGAAAAACGATTGGATGCACTTGCACTAAATTTTTTTTAAGAATTGAGTCATGTACATGTTTTTGTGGCCATAATTTCAATTACACAAGGCTTTGAAAGCGAGCCCTTTGTTGTTTATTATGATTATTTTGTCCTGGCTTAATCACTTTTAATTGAAGTACGTTTAAGTTGAAGGCCTTTCCTTGTAATTACTTTAGAATTTAGTGTGCAAAGATGCCAAGCATATTCAAAATATATATGCTAGCAATATTCTTTAACTTACACATGTAGAGCTCTCTATCCATAACATCCTTAGTAATAACTATTATGTCATTATTGAAAAGTCAAATTATTATTAACTTTTGAGTTAATGACACCTTCTTATAAAATAAAAGAGCAGATAAAGTTCATCCATACTTTCATCAAAGTTTCTTAATAAATTAATGGTAGTGTCAATTAAAAACCTTAAAAAAAACGCATAAAACAATGGAAGAATCATTTCTTGTTAGTAAAGAGTAGGGACTTGCATTTTTTATGTTTTATGTAAATTCAACAATAAATTCTCCTAATACCAAAATGTTAATTTAGGTCATTGGAATCTTATTTTATTTTTTGAAATAATATGGTTAATTATAATTTATTCCCATTAGTTTTTATAATAAAAATCTTAACATTTACCTTTGAAAAAGTAAAAAGGATTAAAATATCGATTTTTTGAGCTAAATAAGTTGTAGTCAATAATTAACTTATTTAACAGTTAATATAAAATAATAAACTCTTATTATTTAAATAAAATGACGTAACTTCTGTTTGAATGTGTATATATTTGGTTGTTTTGGTAATATACATATATATTTAATATTATTTTAAAGATTATATGTATTTATTTTGTATATTATGTGGTTTGAAAGGAGTAAAAAATGAAATAATATATAATAATATTGTTTTAATTTATTTAATTTATAAAGATGAGTCTGAAAATTTTAATATTATTTAATATTATATTTAAATTTAATTAAAGAAGTTCATTAAAAAATGAGATGTAATTATAATAAGAATAAGAAAGTTATCATAATGACAAGTTTGTTATAATGTACAATAAACACTTTTCTATAATGTGCAATTGTTAACACTATTGACATTGTGGTCATGTACTTAGTAAAGTTCACATATTTAGTGATATTTAAAATGATATATTTTTATTAAATGAATTTTATTTCTTTGAATGTTTATTATATTGTAGTCGTAAGGTGTGCATGAGAGAGAAGTGACTTATTCTAATTTATTTTTTTATACATGCAACATATAAAATGAATATGAACATATAATATAAAAAATAAAAATATTATTCAGAAGTTAAATATTTTTCTTTAAAGTTAAACATACAGCCTTTAGGAGCAGCTTTCTTTTATCAAACCTTTTATTACAGAACAACATTATATATAAAAATAATGTAGGTAAAATAATAATATATACAAAGATAAAGAAAGGTATCTATGTAAAAGGACATAATAGAGTATAATAAACTCCTTTAAACCACTTATTACTTCGATTCACATCAATTAGTTATTTAGCTTTTTAATTAATGATGAATTTGTATAACTCATACATCAAATAAATGAAATAATTTTATAAATGAATTTGTGTAACTCATATACTAAGTAAGCATGATAATCCTTATGAATGATTTGTATAGTAAACAATAACACATGATAATATCTAATTGATACTTAATCGTGAATAACTTTAACCTTTGATAAGGCCCTATTCACACCAATGATTAAGTTAGCTTAACGATTACCATTAACGTAAAATGTCTTTACATCAGCTGATCTTTAAGTTAAAATTAACAATCTTAGCTTAATGAACAAAATTAACGATTTCTTATTTGTTAGCTCTAACAACAAACATCACAAAATACCATTAACTTCCCATAAAATTTAACTATATAAAATTTGTACTTTATCTTATCATTAAGTTAAAATTAATAATCTTAGCTTAATAACAAAATTAACGATTTCTTATTTGTTACAAAATACCATTAACTTCCTATAAAATTTAACTATATAAAATTTGTACTTTATCTTATCATTAGCCTGTTAGCTTGGGCACTAACAAATCAGGGCTACGGCATTGACGGCTCAACGGCGGTGATTTGAGCGGTAAGAGAACCATGCAATGAGGATGAGGTAAGAAGCTTGGGCTTGGGCTTGATGCTTAGTTGTATCTTACGTTTTCACAATGTTCTTGTTTGTGTGTCATTGTTCAAATCTCACGGAACTATAAAGTTAACAATACAGTGGTGTGAGACTGATTTAATTATGTTAGCCTAATTAAACGTAAAGGAAGCATGTGTGAAACCAATATGGTTAGTCATTTATAATTAGCCAACTAAAAAATAATAGTTTAGCAATTTAATTAGGGTAACTGATAAGGTTAATTTAACTTAACTTAATCACGGCCGAAACAATATAATTTTTCATTATTATTGTTATAATTTAATTACTTTTGCCCTAGTTTATCTTTCATTAATTATCAATTATTTTTTCTAATCACTATTTATGTTACATAATGTAGATAAACTATACAAATATTTATTTATAAACCTTTACAAAATTTAATTTTAAATTCATAAGGAGTAACTCAAAACTCAAACTTGGCCACATTTTAAGTATAAAATAAAGTGTTCATTTATTTAGTGTTTACTACAATTTATGCTTTAGTATTAAACTTATTATAATCAATTTACAACTCAAAGATATTAAACCCATGTTTAGTCTTTAACGGTTAAATTAAAATCACTATATAAGATTTATATAAATATAGCTCGATAAATTCTACATAAACAATACTTCCTATGTAAGCTTCACAATTTCCAATGATGATATATCTTTTCCTTGTTCGTGTCATCAACTACTTATTATACACGCAAACCATATAAAATAAATAAATAGATCCTGAATCATACAACTTAATGACTAGAATACAAAGATATAATTCTATATAGTTTAATAACACCTTATTCCTCGCACAGTTTGCAACCAACCACAGTACACCAACAACCGTGCATATTTTTCCATTGACAAAATACACAAACTTTGAACAAAGTGGGAAAAGAAAATGCGGTCTGTGTTTTGGTGACATCATTAAGGGAAACCAGATATGGTGTAGATATGCGTGGATCCCACACACACCCTCACAATCCCATCCGTCCATTTTATATCCACCGAATATTTAAAAAATTATTAAATTACCCACTGCCCCAAGATTTGGACACCTTTATATTTATTAATTAAATCATTAAATATTTGCTTCCCAAAGTCCACATTTTATATAATCTCTGCCAAATCTCCACCCGTATCCGCGAAGAGCACCACGGAAACGACGTCAGACGCGGAATATTCTATCTCCTCCGTACCAAAGCCTTCACGCGCAATCCGAATCGAAATCCGATCCGGGGCCCGCCACGCCCGTACGATGCGCCGGAATATACCGCCCGTCCGACGGAATATCCCTCGAATATGCGGGGGTTACCTGAATTAACTATGTACTGGTTTACCAAACGTACTGTTTTACCAAATGGGGAGAGAGATTTGACTCAAATATAAAAATATATATATAATAAAATATATAGGAAGTTTCTGCAGAATCAGATACGTGTGTGGGACTTCGATATTTGATTACGATTCGCATTTTGTTTGGGCGGCTCCATATATCTGTTTGGTTTTATATACGTGTTGCTTTACATTCAAGGAAGAAATCCCATATGTTCTTTAGGCGATTTCTCTATACAGTTTGGGATTGAGGAGATTTCTATGGGATTGAGGAGATTAACATAGATTGTGTATAGAAATTGGGGGAATTTTGTGGAATTTTGGATTCAATGGTGACATTGAAGAGGAAGAGTTGTGATCTGAACGAAGAGATGGGTCAAATTCATGTCCTGGCCGTTGATGATAGCTTGGTTGATCGGACGGTCATTGAGAAGCTCCTCAAGACTTCCTCATACAAAGGTTTGTTGTAGATTTGTATTTGTTTTATTTAATTAATTAATGATTTATTTATTTATTTTCAGTGACAACTGCAGACAGCGCATTGAGAGCGCTGGAGATTCTGGGTATTGTTGACGAACAAGCTTCTCCAACTGCTGATGTATGTGTGTGTGTGTGTATAATACACGTATGTACGTATTTATGATGTATTTATGATGGTATACAGGGAATACGAATCAATATGATTATAACAGATTACTGCATGCCTCAAATGACTGGATATGAACTCTTGAAGAAAGTAAAGGTGAGTGTTTCTATATATTATGTGTGTGTGTATTCACACACACGTATATGCAGGGAGTTTCAGCTTTGAAGGAGATCCCTGTTGTGATTATGTCATCAGAGAATGTGGAGCAAAGGATAACTAGGTTAGGAAAATTAAACTTAATTATTATTAAACTTCATTAATTTAATTAATCTTTGTTTATACAGTTGCTATGAAGAAGGTGCGGAGGACTTTATAATAAAGCCAGTGAAGCCAACAGACGTGAAGAGGATAACTAGGCATCTTAGAAAGACGGAGACTGAAGAAGTATTAAACAGAAAGAGAATACGGATTAACAAATCATTAAGTTAGCTTTGGTTAACTTAAACCCCACAGGTTTTAGTTTTCCGGTATATACCACCTTGTTTTTCCTCCTGTTAACCAGGGGATGTTTTCTGATAAATGCACAGCCAATTCACTCTATACACGTGTCATAAAGTATATCCTCGGATATTCCATAAGCGCTGGTATATTCTGGCATTTTTTCTTTTAGGTTTTCTGAAAATTAGGGTTTATGGAGGAGAGCGAGGATCCGTATGAGCTGCTCGGCTGCCGCGCGGCGTCGATGGCGCCAAGCTGGATGAATCTGAAATTCGTAAGGCATACAGAAGGCGCGCCCTGGAATGCCATCCGGACAAGCGCCCCAATGACGCCACTGCAGGTATGTGTATGTGTAGAGATTTAGCTCAAGAGTAAAATGTATATGTTTTAATTTCTTTCCAGCTGCTCAATTTAATCGTATACAACATGCCTACGAGGTTTTATCCGATGCCAGTGCACGTAAGGCATATGATGAACTTCAAGTTGTCAGGCATCAAAGGGAGGAGAAAAGGAGTCAAATGGACGCCAAAAGGCGGAAAATGGTAGATGAACTAAGACAGAGAGAGGCTGTGTTTGAAGCTCAGCGTAAACAAAAGGTTAGTGCAATAATATTAATATATTTTTACTGTATTCACATATGTAATCTGCTTATTCTTTCAGTTCGACTTAGTTATACATCTGTTCATTTCACACATATCTAGCCGTAAGTCTGTGCTGTTTATATACACCTCTTATCGTTTCTATACGTTTTTATACACGTATGTACAATAGATCGTGTAAATACTTAAACTCTATATATTTTTATACAGACGGCAGAAGACAATGCAGCAAAGCGGCTACAAGAGGAACTCGCAAGAATACGTGCAAAAAATGCACAGAAAAATGCGACTGCTGCTGCAAATGGAGTGAATATACCGAGACAGGCTGAGAGTATACTCAGTGAAGAAGAAAGTGAGAAAACACTTAAGGTTACATGGGATTTAATGGGAAAACCGGGGTACGACGGGAATAGTTTACGTTGGATTTTCGAGAGGTTTGGACATGTTGAGGATGTTATAATTTTGCCAAAGAAGAAAACTGCAAAGAAAGGGAGTGCTTTGGTGGTCATGGAATCCGCTTCTGCAGCGGTAAGTACTATTTTTAATTATTTCTAATATATATACATATATTGTAACATAATATATTGTATATATATATACTAAAAATGTGTCTGTATGTATACCATGTTTATGACACTACATATACATACACAACATATGTATTTGTTAATCGAGTCTAATTCAATTCCAGATAAAATCATAAATTTAAGTTAACACGATTTACCATCTCTCTCACATTTGCAGAACGCGGCTACGCAGATGCAGTGTGGAGACAGGTTAAACCGCTACTAGTGATACCATTGAGTCTGACATCAGAGAATATTCCACGTCCGGAACCTGCATCTGCACCTGCACCAGCACCAGCACCAAGAGCTTCAGATTTTGAGGACACTGTACTCCGCAAGCTTAAAGAGGTATGTTTAAGCGAGTTCTGTTTATTTAAGTTAATGCTTATTATATAATAAGTTTAGAATAGGTATTATACCTGAATTTAACTAGTATATAAGTACTCGTATGGTATCTGTGAGGACTAATTTAAATAAAATTTACATCATCATCAATCATCATATATATATATATATATATATATATATAGATATATATATATCTGTGTGTGTGTGTGTATTGACTCTTGGTTTCATATTTAATAGGCAGAAGAGAGGAAAAGAATACGAAAGCAACAAGAGGAAGCTGCAAAGCAGAATTCACAAGATCAGAAAACAGCAAATGTATAATATGAAATTTGTAAGTCTTAATTAATACTAATTAGGTTTGGAGCATGATTAAACCATGCTTCGTGAAACATAGCCATTTTACTTCTCCAAAGACATGAATTTCATGGTGCAGTCTCTATTTTATGTTGATATGCTGAGATAGAGATATGTTGATATGTGTGTGTGTGTGTGTGTGAGAGAGAGAGAGAGAGAGAGAGAAACTCAACTATTTATGCAGGGAAATATAGACAGACAAACATCCAAGGTTTAACATATAACATATAACATGTGCGCAGTTTTGCAGTAAGTAATATTCACCATGTCATTTTACAAAAATCTTTCAATGTTAATTAGTATGTTCTCATAATTCTCTAGCTTCCTCACTGCATACATGAAAGTAAGATAATTATATAAAGGTGTGATAATATAATATTATGTTGATGTAAAGAAAAAGCTATTAAATGACTTACTTGCAGTCCTCGGTGATTGTTTCACACAAAACCTTGTCAATAGAGCCAGCCACCATTTCCCCATTCTTAATTGTAAATGCTATCTGCGTAGAAAAAATATTACACAATCTGTATCCACACACACGCACGCACACATTTTTCTCACCTTGTCCTCATGTTTTTCAAGTAGCCTGCCACAATAAGAAGTGATAGCTTTGGAATGTGCTTCAGCCTCCTGCTTCTCTGAGGGATGGTAATTCATAATAAGCTGACTATGTTATACTATTACCGTAATCGCTTTTCCCATTGCCATCTTTGTCAATTTAATCCACTCACCAGTGTTCTGCATGTAAAGAACATGGAAAACTAAAATCATATAGCTATGTATATGATATATGATATATTTGATCTATAACATCTCTCTCTCTGGACGCACACACACGCAGGTTGTCCTTACCTTATTCAGAGTGTAGTCTTTCAGTTTGGTGCATAAATCTTCAAGGAGCTCGAGTACTCTAAGCTCACTAAACCTGATATGGATAAAAAGATAATTAAACACACATATATATAATGTATGCTACATGTATATTTATGTTGATATGCTTATAGTTCTAACATTTTAATTTATACTCACTTGTACTGAATCACTCGTCCCTCTCGCTGCCCCTTTGAATCCAACCGATGCCGCAAATCTATATTGTTTCTTGGCTTCTCCTGAATAAGAACATAGTATGTATATATATATATATATATATATATATACATTCTGTGTATGTAACAAGCTTATTACTTACTAACATTGGCAAGAGACGCCTCCAGCTCCGCCTGTAAACAAGATGTAGTCACTCATAAAATTTAGTATAAAAACTCTTTTATAATATATATATATATTTAGTTTATGTTTGTATCACCACATATACATAAACACACTAATTTCCCATTCATTTGAATTAATGAAAATGTTACAATACTTCAAGGGATTATCTGTACGCAAAAATTTGTCATCTATATATATGTGTGTCATGAGCGTATAATCACACACACACATGCATTGATCTATGGGAATATATAGCTTACCGCGACCGCTTCGCAGGCAGCACATTTCTGCTGGATCGCATTGGCCAGATCCATAGCCATGAGAAGCGCACACATCAGGGGAAGAAGGCGATTGAAAGCCGCCATGACATAAACCCTAATTCCTGGGTATATTCTGTCTTGGGATTTAAATTTAAGTATTTTTAACTTCAGGGTTTAGGGTTTTTGGCGGGGATTAGGGTTTTGGCCATGGCGGAGGAAGAAGGTCGCAAGAGAGGGCCACCGAAACCAGCAGAGGTGATTGCATTCTATAAATCCAAGGGATATGCCCATGAGCAAGCGTGCGAGAAAGCAGTAGAATCTCTGCAGCACGCACTTGCATTCACTGTAAAACGCAGCCAGATTCAACCGGAACGCATTCAGATTCTTGAGGCGCATGTGGTTAATCTGGGCAAGTCCGTGGGTGATCTGAGTAGTAAACTATCGAGATTAGAGATAAGCTTGATGCTAAACCTGGTTTAGGCGGGGTTTTCGCTGCTGGGTTTACTGCTGGATGTGTAGTGAGGGGTGTATTCGATGTTGTCCCTCACGTTCTTCGTGCCGTTGTTCAGGTTTCTGGTAATCTCAAGGATTCAATTCAATCCTCAACGGTGTAATCTTACATTATCAATTAACATAAGACATTATAAATTTAAGATTATAATTAATTCTGTATTAATTCATTAAAAATTCTGTACAATACCTATGTATACGTACTGGCCCGCCCGTACACGTGGACTAACAGTTTTCAAATATCTCTGGCGGGACAAAAACACGCCTATTACGGATCAAGACCGTAGATCTTATCTCGATCCAACGGCCAAGATAAACGATCCGTGTCGTTGACGCTGGTTGGCTCCCTTCCCCGCGGGTAAGTATATAACGAATACCTTTGTCCTATGTTCCTCATCATTCACTCAATTAGGTTCTTCGTTTGCGCTTTCGGTTTCTCTATCAGGTTCTTGGGTTCTATTGAATTCTTGCAATGGCAGGAGGAGGTCGTGGTAAATCCGCTGGTAAGAAGGCAGTCTCACGGAGTGCGAAGGCCGGATTACAGTTTCCGGTAGGCCGGATTGCGCGGTTTCTTAAGGCTGGGAAGTATGCAGAGCGTGTGGGTGCCGGTGCGCCTGTGTACATGGCGGCAGTAATGGAGTATCTTGCCGCAGAAGTCTTGGAGCTCGCCGGAAATGCTGCCCGTGACAACAAAAAGAACCGGATTGTTCCAGGCATATTCAATTGGCTGTGCGGAATGATGAGGAGCTTAGCAAGCTTCTTGGGCATGTCACTATTGCAAGCGGGGGTGTTCTTCCGAATATTCATTCTGTTCTCCTCCCAAGAAGACTGGATCTGCTGCTTCTGGCAAGGGCGCCGAAGATGAGTAGGTTCTGAATCTGTACGGCGCGGCTCAATCTCTGTTTTGTACAATAGTAGCCATAGTTTGACAGTATTGACATTTGTACAAGATTTTCTTTTTTAACAAGAATGTTCTCTTATTTAAACATGTTTTGTTTTAAAAGAATCGGCCTAAGGGTTTTACCGGTTAGGTGGTTTTTGAAAAGATACGATTGGGGTTCTGGGGATATTCTTTTCTGACCTAAAAAGTGCCGTGCAGGGCTATGGGAAGTGTACAGATAGTTCATGGCGATGGTGTGGCTGCCACATGCGAAGAGCATGGCGGCGGCTAGGTCTTTCCGCATTCTCGGCCGTTGCGTATGGAGCGCTCAATCTGCGTCTTCTAGGGCGGTGATTGATCAGGTTAAGCATGATTTTCTTGCTCCGAATCACTCTTTTCTTGATCCTTGTGTTCATTTGCGTTCTTTCTTAAAATCAGTTCTTCAGAAATAATATTATACATTCCATACAAATAATGTAGAATGCTGACAGTCGCGGTTTTCTTCTCAAAATCGCTCCAAAGTTGCATTTTTGTTGCTGAACATCATTGTGTTTATGGTGAATCTATGTTTTCTTGCTCAAAAATGACTCTTTTCATCTTAAAATCGATGTTTTGCAGTCGGGGTTGAAAGTCTCGAAAACGGCTTGACGAATTCAAGGAGGATGACGAGCGAGGCGAAGAACAACGGGGAAGACAGTGAAGTGCGGCCGCATCACAGGCCCCTCAATTTGTGGCCGGGTATGTATCATTCTCCTGTGACTGCCGCGCTCTGGAATGCGAGATCGACTTTGCTGGAGAGAGCGGTGGATACATCCAACAATGGTCCGGCACAGGTGAAGCTTCTCAAAAGAACGCCTGCAGAAAGTCGGACTAGCGTCTTGTATAATTTCTCCACGGATGCTGCTCTCCGCGAGCAGTACAGGAACCCTTGGAATAACGTTCGTATGGGAAAGCTCATGGAAGACCTTGACGCTCTTGCCGGTACTATTGCCATGAAGGTGAGCAAATTCACACGTACACACACAGCGTCCAGATGTGGGTGAAGTGTGTGCTTGTGTATATAATACGTCTATATAGGTTGGAACTTAGAGTTTTGATTCTTCTGTTGCCGTTCTCTTATATATCGGGATATATAAGAGAAACACACTGAATATATTATATTTTTTTGCATGTTAGCTTCTGACTGTATTATGGGACTCAGCACTGTGCAGATGATGATAGAACGACAAGGCCGCTTCTCCTTGTGACTGCGTCGGTGGATAAAGTTAGTCTTAAAAAGCCTGTGCGTGTTGATGCCGACTTAAAACTAGCCGGTGCAGTCGCATGGGTTGGAAGGTCTTCAATGAAAATTCGAATGCAAGTTATACAACCTGCAACAGGTAGAGGTGTGTGTATGTACGGGTTGTAGGCATATTGGTCATACATAACATATTGACGATTATTATAACTATCTACCTTCAGAGATAGCCACAGAGGAGTCACTTGCACTAGTAGCCGACTTCACGTTTGTTGCCCGTGATTCTAAAACGCAAAAATCAGCACCCGTGAACCATCTTTCACCAGAAACCGATGAAGAAAAAGAGCTTTTTGCTCAAACGGAGCAGTTAGAGGCCAAGCGCAAAGAAGAGAGGTAAAAGTTATAATTAGCTTTAATTGTTGTATATTGGACACACACACATTTATATGCATCGTTTTCCGCAGACGGTATCTTATATACACAATGTGTGATCACAACAAATTGTATTATAAATCGGTGTTTACAGGATTCGCCAACCTGACCATGTTAACGGTGGAAATAGCAAGAGGGTACAGGAATTGCTGGCTGAAGCTAGAGTTTTGATCGATATGCCTGCTTTAGCAGACAAAAACAGCATTTTGATTCAACATACCAAGCTGAAAATGCGATAATTTGCCAACCTCAGCAGCGAAATCTACA
This sequence comes from Selaginella tamariscina, assembly GCA_003024785.1. Lineage (NCBI taxonomy): Eukaryota > Viridiplantae > Streptophyta > Lycopodiopsida > Selaginellales > Selaginellaceae > Selaginella > Selaginella tamariscina. The sequence continues at coordinate 1,679 of PUQB01000872.1, read as the reverse complement.
CGGTATTATTCACATAGACAATAGTCTACGATATGTATTTATATAGAGAGAGTATACGTACATACATGCTACTGAGATATGAGCAAGATAATATCTTGTCGTGGAGCTTGCTGAATGCTCTTTATACATACATATATATACTTTGTTTATGTACATACTTTGTTTATTCGGTGTGGTTCTTGACTGTCTGTGTCAGGCCGAATATTCGGAGGGTTTCTGATGCGGCGAGCTTTTGAACTAGCTTTCTCGACTTGCTATGTTTTTGGTGGGCATAGACCGGTTTTTCTAGAAGTGGATCATGTGGATTTCCTGCGTCCAGTAATCTCTTAATCTCTCTCTCTCTCTCTCTCTCTCACACACACACACACACACACACACACAGGGGTTGTACTTTCTTTAAACTAATCTAATCAACTATTTATATCATTTATCGATTGTGACGATATACAGGTTGATGTGGGACCTGTTACGGTTTAGATCTTGCGTGTTATACACGGAGGAAGAAAAATCTTCAAGGCCGGAGATTCACGTAGAGGTCCAAGCCATTGTTACACGACCTGAAGTACGGTCAACACAGGCAAGTTTGAAAATCTTTGTTTTCAAAATGTGCACAATAGTATGGTATTTGTTAATATACGCATGTTAATATACCAGTTCTCTAACGTAGAAATGTTTGAGCAGCTGTCAAACACATTCCATTTTACGTTCACACTGGACCCTTCAAGCTCTAAATCTGGTGATATGTCAGTAAGAAGAGTTCTTCCTGCGACAGAGGAAGAGGCAAGACGGTGCATTAGTCGTTATGATGCTGATCATGTAAGTAAAACTAGACTTTCTAAACTCTGATTGTGTGTGTGAGAGGGAGAGAGGATTATACATACAATATTCCGTTTGTATTATGTAATGTACTTAATGAAATATGTCAACTAAATTAGATTGTCTGCTAACATCTGATAATTTTTTCCAGTAAGATGGACACATAAACAGTGCGATAAACTAATGGAAGAATTTTCCCATTAATGCTTCATGAATAAGGAATGTAAGTTTTATTCAATAATAACTGTTCGATCGTATTACATATGTTATATTGTGTGAAGTTACTTACAAGGTTTGTCTAATTATTTAGAATTAATATATAAATAATCTTGTCGATTGTAAACACAGATACATAGATACATACATATTGAATATAGCTATATATAATGTATATATGCAAACAGAAACATATGTGTATGTACATACATACTGAATATAGATATATATAATGTGACGTGATATTGGCATGCCTTCTTGAGGCGTGCTTCTCCGAGTGTTATTCTGAAGTATATTCCGCTTATGCGGTGTTTGATGCTACCTCGTTGTGGCTGAGGCATAAATAAACATTATTACACGCACACAAACACACATATAAACACACGCGCACACAGATTTACATCGGACAGTTCAGCAGCGCCTGTACTGGACATACCAGAGCATTGAGGTCCCAGATAAGTCGGTAAGGACGCATGCTTATCGGGCAGCGAGTCATAAAATACAGAAAGTGTCCTCGTGAGAGAGTCCGAACCGCATCAAGGTTTGTATCTGTGAATTATAATGTACATTACATATAGTAGATAATATGAATACTTGCAAACAGTAGCAAGGTTTGATTGTGAAACGCATTCTCATCAATACCTGAT
>PUQB01000871.1:81159-82602 GCA_003024785.1 Selaginella tamariscina | reverse complement strand
GGTTGAGTGGCCTGTAATTGAAGTTTGGGTTGACGCTGCAATATTTAACCCTACAAGGATAAATCTTATCATCCAACATCATTTCCTTGTGACTTATTGCAGCATGAGATGCCACAGGTGCAGCTGACAAAACGATTGATGATTTTCTTTTGCGATCCGAATCAACATGTGTGATCCCCGACTGCAGCTGTTCTAGTGTTCTCGGCACACTCCTCCAGCTCCCGAAGCTTCCTAAGCAAATTGAACGTGATCTGTAGAGAACCTGAGACCGAGCCACCTTCTCAATCTCCCTTATGATGTCGCTGTGTTCTTCTTCAATGTCAAGAGGGAAGATTGCTCCACTTGCTGATTTTCTGTATTGTGAAACAATATCTCCTGACAATACACCTACTCGATGAGTCTGAAGATCTTCGAAGTAGACATCCAGATGGATTCCCCTCCATAGATGGGCTTTCGTTGAGTTGAAGAAGAACTCCAAGGTCAACATCATTAGTGAACACGTGAACGTCATTATCCACAAGTCGACAAAACCACCCGAGATTAATGTTGTAACTGACGACCTCTGGATCCGAGAACGTGACATTGGATGGAACAAGGCATATCTGTCGAGCATCGTCCAATCTGGGTTCGCAGCCTGCTTTCGGGTGCTTGACTAGCGAATCAACTTTCCATTGTTTTGCTTGTCCATGAGATGTGACAGAGGTTAATTTGACAGCAACCATGGTTGCTCCAATGCGCTTCCCATTTATCTTAAAATATGGCCAAGTTGATTCCAGAATCCCCTGCCCATCTCTTCTCCTGCTCTTGTCTTTAATGTCACTCAATTCCACATCTGAATACAAAAATGATTAGTTCAAGTATCCGAGTATAACAGATTTTATTTTAATTCTTACCCAGAATTTGACGACGACTCCATACTAATGACTCGATCTCCTTGTTTGATCAAATCGTCCTTCTGCAAAATAATACACTATAAATATAAATTATATAAAAACGCACACACACTTGTATAAACCCGAATATACAAAAATAATACACAGAGAGAAGTAGACGTAATTAACTGTCCGAAGCTCACATTTGTGTTAGTGCAAAAGAAAGATAACATTTCGTTTTAGAACCACCACAAATGTGAGCTCTGGACAGTTTTACATAGATTCCTAGCTTTTACTCGAAATATATGAAAAGATGATAAAAGTAAATAAAATGAGATATGCAACTTATATATACTAATACACATATATATTCACATGGAAGGTGCGGCGGGATTAATCTCGCCACCCCTTCAATGCCTCCTGAAAGAGTGGGCGGGATTAATCTCGCCACCTTTCTGGAGGCCTTGAACGGGAGTGCGGAATTAATCTTGCCACCCTTCTCGGTCTCAGAGAGAACTGGGCAGGATTTATTTCTCACACCCCTTCAGTGACTCCAGAAAGGAGGCGGGAT
>PUQB01000871.1:16159-76159 GCA_003024785.1 Selaginella tamariscina | reverse complement strand
ATATATTCCGTTAGGGATTTATCACGTTTAAATATCCTTTTAACTTAATATTCTAGGTTAACCGGGGCGGCGGGATTAATCCGGCCATTTCTTTTTCGCCTCTTTGAAGAAGTGGCGGGATTAATCCCGCCACCATCTCCCGGGCAATGCTTCTCCGCCACTGAAAAAGAGTGGCGGGATTAATCCCGTCGATAACCTTCTCAACTGATGAAGAGTTACCAGAATTTATTAGAAAGAGTTGTCGGCGGGATTAATCCCGCCAACCATTTTAGGAGGCAGGGAAGGGGTGGCGGGATTAATCTCGCCACCACTTCCTGTTTTAAAGATTTGGGGACAGGATTTATCCCGAGATCTCTTTGAAATCATAGTTTTGGAGAGAGTTATGTGCGGGTTTAATCCCGCCACCCATTCCCCGTCGTAAGAATTGTGGGCGGGATTAATCCCGCCTTGGACTCCCTCCGACAAGGAAGAGCCGGCGGGATTAATCCCGCCGCCTCTTCCTCCGACGAGGAAGGGAGTCCGGCGGGATTAATCCCGCCGACTCTCTCCGGCGAGGATGAGTCGGCGGGATTAATCCCGCCGGACTCCCTTCCTCGTCGGAGAGAGTCGGCGGGATTAATCCCGCCGGACTCCCCCCGAGGAGGAAGAGGCGGCGGGATTAATCCCGCCGGCTCTTCCTTGTCGGAGGGAGTCCAAGGCGGGATTAATCCCGCCGACTCTCTCCGAAGGGGTTGAGTCGGCGGCGGGATTAATCCCGCCGGACTCCCTTCCTCGTCGGAGAGAGTCGGCGGGATTAATCCCGCCGGACTCCCCCCGAGGAGGAAGAGGCGGCGGGATTAATCCCGCCGGCTCTTCCTTGTCGGAGGGAGTCCAAGGCGGGATTAATCCCGCCGACTCTCTCCGAAGGGGTTGAGTCGGCGGCGGGATTAATCCCGCCGACCTTCCTCGTCGGAGGGATTCGTGGGCGGGATTAATCCCGCCCATCAGTTGTATTAATCAAACATGAGATATTATCTCTAAACATAATTATGTATTATTGCATATGCATATTATTAAGTAACCGTAATTCAGATTTCTTAAAATATTGCATAAACAGATATCATAAATAATACAATTATTTATGTGCAGGACAATATGTTTAATACTGGAGATAAAGTATGTCTTCTTCGGAACAACGAGATAGTTGGCACTGGAACTGTGGAAGTTCGAGATAATAATGCATCATGTCACAATATTGCCCAAGGATCTTGTGTGTACGTATGGGTGAACACCATTTTCAAGCATGTTGAGGTTCTGGGAATGGAATTTGAGGAGGGTTCTCCTGTATTGTGGAATTTGGATGAAGTCAAGGCTGACACAGAATATGCAGAGTCACAAACAAATAGTAGCACGAGTTTACCAGATGATGGCTTGCCTGCTGTGATGGATGAGGTGATTCTCTTTCTTCGTGAGATTGAAGTCGGAAGAGGCATCATCACAGCTATAAATCCAATGGAAGCAGTGTCAGAAGAGAAACTAGGGTCCGACTTCGTGGGTGTAGTTGTGACAGAGGTTTCACCTAATGGCACATTGTATCCTGGATCCCTCGTGAGGTGGCGAACATCTGAATTAAGACGGCAAGATGGTTCAACATATTCTGGGTTGGATTTCAATAATAACAACCCGGAAGAACAACTCCATATTTGAAGAGGTTCCTTGCATTGGTCCTATTGTAAGAAAAAGGCGATTCATGGGTTGTAGATCTTCCCCTGCAAGTTTCAGCAAGAGGGTAAAGATGGATCCTACATCTTCCGAAAGTGTTACGAGCATTTCCACGATTGACTGTTGCAAGAAGAAGTGTTGTCAGATGGCAGACCGGAATGAAATTACCCAATGTAGACATGTCTTTCGTATGCTCACCCAAAAGCAAAGGCATGAGTTTGTATATGCTGCACTAACTGGGTGTATTGATGGAATGGCCTCGGACACAGGTTATCAGAGTACATCCATGGTATTTAATAAGGTGGCCATCTGCTTCAAAGCTTGGTACAGTATATACGGGATCCCAAAGACCACGTTCTACCGTCGGAGGGATGAGTGGCTAGATGGAGCGCGAACCTCAGTTCATGGGAACACTGGCTTGGTCAAAACCCGCTCTCACATCATGGCAGCCATAGAGATACTCAAGGCTTTTGTGGAAGCAAATGCAGACAGGATGCCTCACAAATGCCGAACCACAAATGCAGGGGTCAGGGAAAATCTCAAGGTTTTACCTTCAATCTACACTCAATTGAAACTGTGTGAACATGTGAACAAGTGCCTCAGTTTGATGGGGCTCCAAGCAATCTGCACTGGTACCTTCAACAACATATGGAATACTCATTTTAAGGATGTGGAGATTGCAAAACACTCTAGCTTTTCTAAGTGTGACACTTGTACATCATTGAAGGCTGCAGAGGCTTGTGCAAAAACCTTGGTGGAGATCACTACCATTCAAAGGAAGATGGAGGCCCACATGATTGCACAACAAACTTGCCGGTCTCAGTACTATGCACACCGCATGCTTTCTGTGTCACGCCCATCAGAGTACCTGTGCTTGATCCATGACAAGATGGATCATTCAAAGACCAGCATTCCAAAGCTCTTTGCAACACCAAAGTGCCTTGGAAATGTCATGAAACTTCCGATTTCATTGACAGGTGTGCTAACACATGGACACGGTTGTGAGTCATATGGACACTTTTCACTTCCACATTGGTCTAGCGACTCCAATTTCACTATTGGGTCGTTAGCCATGTGTTTCAGAAACCTTGAAGCCCACTCACAGACAAGTCCTATCAGTGATCTCAAAGTGAAGAAACAACACCTTCAACCTTTACATAATGCTCTCATGAACACGTCTGCACTTGAGGCTACTTGGGAATATGAGAGGCATTGTCAGCAACCTGCACAAAAAACAGATGGCCCTGTTGAGAGTTCAGGTTCAGTGGAGGGATCTAGCTCAAATAGTGTACATGTGTCCTCAACATCAAATAAGCTTCCTCGTCATTTGCTTTTACAGATGGATAATTGTGCAGGCGAGAACAAAAATAGGTAAATCATTTTACTTAAGGGTTTCTCAAGCTCATACTTACTTTTATTTTCTAGATATGTGCTAGCATACTTGTCAATGCTTGTTGCCAAAGGTGTGTTTGAAACAATCACGCTCAGTTTCCTTATGGTTGGTCACACTCATGAAGATATTGATGCGTTCTTCAGCAAGGTCTCCAACTCTACAAAAAGGACAAGTGCACTTACCTTACCGCATATGATGAATCTTTTTGAAAATTGCATCTCCAAAAAAAGTTGTGCTTTGCTTGTGACTGAGGTGCCAGACTTCAAAAAATTTCTCAAGGAGTATATAAAAGAAGGGAGTGATTCTTTAGTTGGTCACCTTGTGCCGCTACAATTCTTTTTCTCCATACGAGATGGTATACCTATTATGCAGTACAAGTTACGGCCATCAGAGCAGGAGTGGTTACCGAAAGAGGGCTTAATGCTCTTCAAAAGTGGAGAGGATGGAAAGCCACTTCTCCCAGAAGGACAACCAGACCCTATTCCATTGAGTGCCCAGCTCAAGGAACAAGAGGTTATTATTGATGGCATCAAAAAATATGTGGCATGGGTTCAAAAATCGATGCCAAAGAATTCTGATAAGGCAACTGGTTACTCAGAACTATATAAGCATGTGGTCAACTATTGGGAGACTGTTGTTCGAGAGTTGGAAGGGCCTACTGTCACAAGTACAGAATTGCAACACCCTTTCTGGCCTAAAACAAGGTGGCGAGAGGAGATTGAAATGACATCACTGAGCACAGACGACATAGAAGCCAGTAGTGATGTGGAAGTGCAAACCCCACACTTTGTTGGACAAAGGAACCAAAAACCTAAAGCATACTTTGATTGCTGCAAGGATCTTCAAAAACTAATGATGGTTCTCATTACTCCAGATGCGTCATATAATCAGCCTATTTGGATGGGTCAAATTATCGACACACCTGAAGTAATCACAAAAAATAGTATTGTTAAGGTTGCATGGTTCAAACCACAAAAAAGGCGACACGAGAAGGAGAGCGAAAGATATAATGGATGCCTAGAGAAAACATGGTCTCCCAATCAAAAAGACCCAGCATGTTTTATAAATGTTAAATCCATTCGATATGGGTGGATGTCAAGAAGCGTTGATAAAGTCACGATTAACAAAACTGCAAGGGAATGTATGTTTTCTGAAGCTTAAAGCAATTACAAAATTATAAAATATCATATATTTAATATTCATAATTATTATAAACTCTTTAATAATAGTACCAAATTGTATACTTAACTATATAAATTTAAAAAATGATATGGAAGATTGACTATATTATTATAGGATTTTATATATATATTATTACTACTACAAATTTTTAATTAATAATGTTATATTTAAATATTAATATTTTAATAACAACATCAATATTTATATAATGTACCTCTTATGCTCTTCCTTAATTGTTATATTAGGCAATATATTATATAATTTAATACATCTACTTTTATAATGTTATTAATTTTTGTTCAATGAATGCTATAATTTATTAAAGGGTAGAATAAAAATAGAATATTCTAAAGAATATTCTCTTTTCAAACATATATTCTAAAGAATATTCCTTTAATATTAGAAAATGCTAATTAAATAACTAAAATTACGCACATTTGAACATAAGCCTTTCCCCATTTGAACATCATTGTCAATCCAAAACTCAATGGACACTGTTCATTCCCAAATCATGTGTATCCCAATTTTCATGCACCTTAAAGGAAAAAGAAAAATTTTCAATAATGTGCAGACTTAGCATATCACATGATTCATTTCATAAGACTTAATTTGTGAACCAGAATAAACTAACTCGCCATGTCTTGTGGAAGTGTTTGGTAAATTAACCAGCACAAACATAAAATAAAGTAACATGGCATGTAACTTGGAAGTTGCCTTCTAGGTGCTATCCTTGATGTTAGAGTCTATAACCCACACCCACTTACTAAGCAAGTGTTCTTTAAAGAGTTATATATCTCAGAACCAGCTCTCCGTAAAGAATTTAGACATGTTAACTGAGAGTGATAGAGTACTTCAAAAACTTAGAACTAACTAAACTCTGAAACATACTACACTTTAGGTGTCCTATTGACCGTAGAGAATAGGCTTCAATATCAATTGTTAGAGTTTTAACCTACACATGGTTGTCAAGTGGCCATCCGACATCATCACCCTATGTGAGCAACACTAAGTCTTTTCAAGACAATCATAACAATCTAACTCAATTGCCTAAATAGGCATGAGAATTAAGGTCCTACCCTAAGTCCTTAGAATGACTATCCCCTGAACCCCAAAGGACAACCCAAGTAAACTTTAGGACTTTACCCTAGGAGATCTAGACAGGTTCATGCCTTAACCCCACCAAGGAGATGTGTCCCACACATACCCCCGTGATGAGGCTAAGGCATTGTCACTTATCCCTTAAGGAATCACCTTTGTTCGGAAGTACAACCAATATAGGGCGACAAGGAGTACCCTGAACCATGACTAACCCTTAAGGGTTTGAGTGGCCAAGTCATACCTTAGACCTAGTAGAACCCCTCAATGAACCCTCAGGAATTAGGTAATGTGAACCTGTCAAACAAGATCCCACGCCCACAGATGTGTCTTACTTGGCTGTGAGTACTACACCTAGCTTGATATGGAGGAGGAGGCTGGAGACACCCTTAACCTCTGCCTCTTGGAACGTGCATTCCGACAAGACCTTTAAGTATGGATTCACCAACGTTAAGGATAAGCTACCCCAAAAGTGGGACATACCCCTGTCATTTGGAAGTTAGGGCAGCACAACAAAAGGTTGTGCATTGATGACACGAGCTAGAGCTTGCACCGGGAGAAGAGTAACGAGTTCAGTCATGAACTTAGGAACCCTCACTCCTACCTACTCTACCTTATTTATGTGACAAAGCCCCCCCTGTTTTCCTATTTACATAAGTGGGCTGGCACGGAATCTCATTCCCAGAGGGAATATACTTGATAAGTTATCCATCGACGACCTAAACCCTAACTGTCAAACTTAGGGGTATTTCTAAACATATCCGACATGTCGAACTCACCGAAACTAATATTAACCTAAACGGGACATAAAAACCTAGGGTAAGAGTTTTCTAAAAGGTAAGTTCTAGCTTTACTTAGAGTTTTCTGCAAATACCTAATGACACTGGTCAAACCATCACCAGATACCCAAGTGCACTAAGCGGGCCTGCTTTCTACTACATTTAGAGCTTATCAACATAGTACAGTTAGTAAAAACTATGACAGTAAGTCTAAGCACATTTGCCTACCAAAATCTACAACTCGATGTTAACAACTCCAAAGGTCGTGATTTGGGTGTTGTACCATGCAACATCCATTCATACTTGTGAAACCGTTTCACACTAGTATTGTTCATATTATATTATTGAGTACAACCTTACAATTTAAATATGAATTTCAATACCAAAATTGATATTATTCATATTTTATTTTTGGTTACAACCTTGATAGTTTGAACATGAATTTTAACATAAAATTAAATATGTATAACATAGTCAATGGTGATGGTAACTTAAAGGAACACCAGTATCAAGAAATGGCAAAATCAATAAGGTTATAAATTAGAATTAATGAAGGTTGAAAATTTTAATACAACAAGTTAATGAACCCACACAACATATATAACAATGATAAAGCAAACCATCAAGCTTAAACTCCTCATGAACCCAAGGTTAACTTATCAAATAAGCTTAATGTTAAGATATCTCAAATTTGTATATTCATATATTAAGCACACTTGATTATTCGAATGAACTCTAATGTTATTCTAATGACTAGTCTAAGATGGGTTTGATTTGTATACTTCTTACCCTTACAAAACAATTTAAACAATGATAATAATACTTCAAATTATGGTTTGAATTTCATAATATCCACATATTTTTGTTGACACATTATTATTATTATTTTAAATATTGCTTTTCACACATTTTGGCATGTGCATGAAATGTTTTTGAAATATCTCAAAGCATATTCTAATATCAATATTAATATATTCAATAATAATTATATGAAGATTAAAAATTTATATAATTATTATTGGTATACTTTTGTTGAATATATTAATAATTATGAAAATTATTATTTAATAAGAAAATTTTAGTAGTATATTTTTAAAGTAAAAAGGTGATGCAATTTATTTTAAAAGTAATTTTTAATTGAATGCATTCATGTGTGTAAATCATTTAAATATGTTATATGTGCATCAATTTGATTTAAGAAATAACATGAAATAAGAATGTATAATAATTAGTATGCATGTACATCATTGGTGAATTTAATTATTTAATAATACTTCATTAATTAATAAATTCTTAACTCAATTATTATCTATAACTTAATGAGTTAAATTGTACCTTTAACTTTATGAGTTTAGCATAATTGTTAGATTGAGATAATGATCGAAATGAAAATTATGATAATTATGAATGGGATGTTATAATAAATAGACAAACTCAATAAACTTCTATTTAAGATTTAATTTTCAAGGTAACATGACTATGTAGTTTATAATAGAGTATACATCAAATATCTAATTTTATTTACTAATAAGAAGAGAAAATAACTAATCACAAGGTTGACTTATACAAGATGTTAAATTAAAAATTAATCTTAACTTCAACTTAACACATGGCAACACGTGAGTGATGACAGTTTTCTTTGTGCTAACCCACATGTAATGTAGAAGTTTTAACCATTGAGATTTCATATGTTAAAACATCACCATCGTTGTTGCATATCACACTTTTTATGATTTTGAAAAACCTTGTCGATATATACATTATTGAAAGCTATCATGGATCCTTTAGTACGGACATGGTTTGTAATAATCAAAATAAAATTAAAAAAAAAGGTATATAAACTTTTTTTACTTATTTTACTTTGATTAGTACATGTGGTTTATTATACTCTTATTATCCTTTAATTAACACACTTGTTAATCACGACACACGTGTACTGGTAAGCCGTGTATTTAGGGGGGTACCACGATTGGATAACGATGTTCCCACGTACTTAACCAAACTAGTCAGTCAGCTAACATATCTTTTTATCTTTTTATTTAAAAAAAAAGAAGTAAAAATTCATATATAGTTTATATAGATATACGGTTATATATTTGACACATTAACAAGGATTATTATATAATGCAATTTAAAAAATAATTAATTAAGTATTGTTATTTTATGTGTCTCTCTCTCACATAGCTTACTGAATGGCTACATTTACCACACAGCATTTTTTATACACTGTTCTTAAGAAGTCAACTGTTTTCGAGTGTTAAATCGGGACTGGTAATCTAATATTCCTTTGTGGTTTATGAAAAGCCCATACAAATACATAAACGCATCTGTATGTAAATTAATATACATATGACATGTACTTGTACATATGTGATATAGGTGATGAAACATATGCTATAATTATAATTTTGAAGGATATTACTCATTCATAATGGACAAAAATGTCATACACCTTTGAATATCTTATCCACACACGTATGGATGATGTTAAAGAAAATGACCTATAATCAACATTCGTATTCAAACAACTCTGGTAAATAAATAAACAAAATTTAAACATTAATTAATTTAAAACTTATAAAAGAAAATCCTCAACTTTGTGATATAGATATGATTTAACATATGTATAAAGTATATACGAATAAACAGAGATATATCATTATACGGATAATGATGTTTGGATGCGGTTTACAAATATACATTAGAAAGTTTATTAGTATATGCCCACTTTTTTTAATGCCAGTAGTTCACCTACACGTCTATATTCTGTCACAATTGATAAAGTCTGGAATACCCTTTGTGCTTTCTAAAAGCCTCTTACATTGTTGGCTTATTAGTTGTAATAAGAATAAATCAAAACTCAATCGTGCAGGACATTTAAATGTTTTTGACTGGACTTAGCAACACTGTCTCGTCTCAACCGTTCAATGATTTAGGCGGCTGTTTAAATTAAATATTACTTAGTCTAACAATTACAATTCATTATTAGTCTGTGTTCAACAGTTTTCAATTCATGAATATGACCAATTCAAACACTGTATTGTATACTTCATTTAAATGAGCTTATAATTAAAAAAAATTAATTAATTTAACATTTGTGATTTGTAAATGGTGACTTGGCAGTATTTCTATCTTCACATTGGGATTTAAAAACTGCCTATTTCGTCCCATCGAAAACAACTATAATAAATTACCAAGGATACTAACAATAACCTTCAATGTTTAAGTTAAACATTAAATCTGAATATGTTAATAATAACGATCATTTGTATATATGTATAAATAAATAAGATAATGCACTATTAAGACTTAAAAAGATTAAAAATAGCTGATTAATATTACAAAACTATCTTACTTAAGACATTGACTGCCTCAAAATTCGTCTAATTAGGCGAGTGTATTATTTTGACGGCTTAACGTTCCGTACAGATCATACGTGGTTAGTTTAAATTACAATCAAAAGTATATGAATTAAGAAAACAATTCTATGTACATCCAATCAGCACTGGAAACGTGTACAATAGAGACTGGAAGGTCACGTACACGTATATATGCCGTCATAATGAAAAATTTCTGGGAGGATAACAAAGTGGCTTTTATTTAACATGTAGTATAGATATAGAACGGTTAAAATTATTCAGCAAACAAAAGAACACCCTTATAAGTCTGGAAAATCAAACACGCACGCGCATGCACACATACACAAGGTTCCGACAACTAGATAACTCTGATCTTTGCATTGCAAGTTCTTCCAGCAAGAGTTATTTTGAGTTTCGAGGGTCGACAGGGCTCGACATTCTAAACCTTGAAGTTCTCATTGACATTACTTGTGTGTGTGCCATTCGTATTATTTAAATGCAATTTCTTGACGTATGAACATTTCTATCGTTTATCCTATCAAAAGAAAGAAATTCTTAACACCTTACAAGATAAACGAGTTTTATATGTAAACGTACCAGGTTACTATCCTACGGAAGAAGATAATCAGTTGATATAAACATAGTGTGACTGATAGAGATTGTATAAGTATAATAAAACCAACTATCTCAGCTAATTCTCCTTAACAAAGCTTGTTTGCACCATCCTGATCCACTTTCAATTCCTCGTTGAGAGAGACCAGTGTAAATTAGACTTAAATGTACATATGTTAGACATCTTATGCATCGAGTTGAGTTTTAAATTAATTCTAGTGAATTTAGGTTAGAGATGGGAAAAACATATTTATATATTTTTAAAGAATCTATATATTTTGTAACTGGGTATTTAAGATACTAATAATCTAACCTATTATTATGTTTTAAAATAAAATAAATTAATTAATTAAAATGATTAACAAATAATCATAGATTAGAGAAAATAAAAAATAATCAATAAATACATATTACGAAACAGATTATATCAACGTATATTCCAAATTTAAAATGTAAGTTTATAAATTTTACATAATAAAAAACCGTTTGCAAAATTTTAGAGTTTTAATTTTAAAATTAGCTATGTGTTTTTTAATATATAATATTCATATTAAATATAATGCAAAATGTACAATATTAATTAATATAATATAGTAATAATATATTATAGAATTTAAAACATATAAATAAAACTATATAATATATAAGTTATATATATTATGTATTTAACGTCTTATTCTGCCCTGTCACATGCCTTCTTCCCTCGGTCACATATATAATACTTATTATTTTATTAAAGACAGAATTTTAATTACATTTAAACACATAAAATGTACTAATTACTATTATAACACACTGTAACAATAAAGTCAAATGTTATAAATATAAGTTGTATGTATTATATATTTTAACATTTTGTTTTGCTTCCTTTACATACATAAGACATTATTTTACTACAATAAGAACTTCTAATTAGATTTTGAACATGAAATTATAACACACCGTAATAGTAAAGTCAGACGTTATAAATAAAAAAATATAATTTCTCTTTAAGTTTAAAATTGCATCTAAAATAAGATTACATCCTTCAAATATATTATAAATTAAAACCTTTTAAAAGTCTAATTGACCCATAATAAACCCATAATATATAAATGGTTAAAGTTATGATGTTAACTTAGCATAATTCGATTTCATCAAACAAAATTTTCATGCATCGTTGAGATTCGACTTTTGAACTAAAAAGCATGTACATGTTCGATTCCACATTTGGTGGTGATGGGTCTGTTGAGGTATTTTAAAAAGAAAAAGAAATTACTTATTTTAAAAGGATAAAGATATAAAAATGTAAACATTAAGTATATTTTAGCTAAAAACAAAATTTTATTAATAATTGTGACATAATCCACATCTATGGAGGTGGATACGAGAATATAAAATAAGAAAAGTTAGTATAAGAAAAGGTAAAGATGCTCAAAATTATTTTTATATTGACTATTTGATTTGGGTTGAATATATATTTGATTTAACTTATTTGAGCGTCACTCATGGCTATGGTTAATGATGGTACTGATTATGTAAGTTGCAGCGTTAAACTTTAAGGACATTCTGAAGACCCATAAATGAAAGAAAATTTTGATGTGAATCCAGTTTATTCCGATTAACATTAACGATGATCTTTATAACATGGTCATCCACTCCGGTGCACCGCAGCGTATTGTTGAGCACGCCCATGTTCTTGAGTTTTATCAACACATTACTACTATTAATTTATGTTTTTTTTTTTAATTTAATTGAAGGTGTCCGATCTTGCAACTTGGCACAAACAACGGCTATTATGTTTCTCACGATTCGTATCACCTTCCTAGAATACAAGTCTATATTGTATTCTGGTTGTCGCTCGTGCCATAGTTTGAGTAATTTATTTTTAAAAATTATTAATTTTGCATTAGACTTTATGTAATATATTATAGATTGACGACATGATATGCTGCTGACATTGAAGATGCTCACGTCCACCGCCCTCTGTTGCTCGCTTCCTGCAGTTCCAAGGTGATTGAACACGGGGTGACATGCCTCTAGGTTTTTTAATGTTATGTCTACTCCGAGCTAACAAGTTCACCAGACAACTGGCCTCGGCATGACATACGTCAAGAATCCAACTGCATCAGATGCCTCAGCATGACATATGTCAAGAATCCAAAAGAGTTTGTCGCTTCTAACATGTTTGAAGTGACCATTCCAAAGCACGCGGAGTGCTGGTTGATTTTTTCTCATGATGGTGTGGAAAGCTTCAATTCTCATTGCCATTGCTACTGCCCAAATAGTTTTGAAATGACTATTGATATGCCAGACACCACATGCAGCATGACGCTTTGCTCTCTCTACCCTTTATTCGAAGAAAGAAGTCATGGACACTGAAGGATTGCATATAAACAAGATGTCTGACATAATCTCTTATAGATCGACAAGATTTTGGCAGAACCAAGTCCAATTCTTGCTAGGCCCTCACCATCCAAACACCCTTTGTAAATGGCCGTTGAATGGGCTGCATCAGCCGTGGATATGGAACGGAAATGGGCAGCAGCAACTTTCCATGCATGGAGAAATGTTCCTCCGGGTGGCCATGTACGAATGTTGGGCAGTCCTCACTATAGTCCGTCTTTATGCTGGTTGATGAAGATATTAAAGCTGCAGTTCTTTGAGATGTTCTCCTCGACTCTGAACGGGCAAATAACATATATGTTTAACGGCTTGTTGTCTTAAAATGTTAGGGCACAAAGGTTTGGATTGGATTGAATAGCTGCTGAGTGTACTATTGACTTCCTCTTTGGGAACCTAATACATACCTTGAGACGCGCCTGGACACTTATTGAACTTGTGTTTAAAGTTGTATTTGAACTAGGCTTACATATATCGTGAAATAACATTCATATTAAATCTTCAAAGCGTGCAACATAAGTTTTATTTTAACAGTCTAGAAATTATATACATTTATAATAAAGTGTATATATAGTTATAAGATATAAAATTGATATATATATATTTTTTTAGTATCCTTGGCAATTTATTATAGTTGTTTTCGATGGGACGAAATAGGCAGTTTTTAAATCCCAATGTGAAGATAGAAATACTGCCAAGTCACCATTTACAAATCACAAATGTTAAATTAATTAAATTTTTTAATTATAAGCTCATTTAAATGAAGTATACAGTACAGTCTTCATATTCATGAATTGAAAACTGTTGAACACAGACTAATAATTGTTAAACAAGAATTGTAATTGTTAGACTATATAGTAATTAAGTAATGTTTAATTTAAATAGCCGCCTAAATCATTGAACGGTTGAGACGAGACAGTGTTGCTAAGTCCAGTCAAAAACATTTAAATGTCCTGCACGATTGAGTTTTTATTTATTCTTATTACAACTAATAAGCCAACAATGTAAGGGGCTTTTAGAAAGCACAAAGGGTCTTCCAGACTTTATCAATTGTGACAGAATATAGAACGTGTAGGTGAACTAGTGGCATAAAAAAAAAGTGGGCATATACTAATAAACTTTGTAATGTATATTTGTAAACATCATTATCCGTATAAATGATATATTCTCTGTTTTATTCGTATATACTTTGTATACACATACATGTCTGAATTGGTTTATACATATGTTAAATCATATCTATGTCACAAAGTTGAGGATTTTCTTTTATAAGTACTTAATGTTTAAATTTTTGTTTTATTTATTTACCAGAGTTGTTTGAATACGAATGTTGATTATAGGTCATTTTCTTTAACATCATCCATACGTGTGTGGATAAGATACTCAAAGGTGTATGACATTTTTGTCCATTATGAATAAATAATATCCTTCAAAATTATAATTATAGCATATGTTTCATCACCTATATCACATATGTACAAGTACATGTGTATATATTCATATGTATATTAATATACATACACATGCGTTTATGTATTTGTATGAACTACAAAGGAATATTAGATTACCAGTCCCGATTTAACACTCGAAAACAGCGATGGACGCTACTAGAGTTTGACTTCTTAAGAACAGTATATAAAAAACGCTGTGTGCAAATGTAGCCATTCAGTAAGCTATGTGAGAGAGAGACATAAAATAACAATACTTAATTAATTTTCTTTAAAATTGCATTATAATAATAATCCTTGTTAAAGTGTTAAATATATAACCGTGTATATATATGAATTTTTACGTCTTTTTTTTAAGTAAAAAGATAAAAAGATATGTTTAATTTGAATTAGCTGGGGAACATCGTTATCCAATCGTAGTACCACCCCCTAAAATACACGGCTTACCAGTACACGTGTGTCATGATTAACAAGTGTTAATTAAAGGGATAATAAGAGTATAAAAAAAAGTTTATACGCCTTTTTTTTTTTTCGATTATTACAAACCATGTCCATACAGAATGTACTAAAGGATCCACGATAACTTTCAATAATGTATATATCGACAAGGTTTAAAAAGTGTTGATATGCAACAAAGATAGTGATGTTTTAACATATGAAATCTGAATGGTTAAAACTTCTACATTACATATGGGTTACCACAAAGAAAACTGTCATCACTCACCTGTTGTATAAGTCAACCTTGTGATTATTTATTTTCTCTTCTTATTAGTAAATAAAATTATATATTTGATATATATTCTATTATAAACTACATAGTCACATTACCTTGAAAATTAAATCTTAAATAGAAGTTTATTGAGTTTGTCTATTTATTATGACATCCCATCCATAATTATCATAATTTCCATTTCGACCATTATCTTAATCTAACAATTATGCTAAACTCATAAAATTAAAGGTACAATTTAAGAATAAACTCATTAAGTTATATATAATAATTGGGTTAAGAATTTATTAAATAATTAAACTCACCAATGGTGTACATGCATACTAATTATATACATTCTTATTTCATGTTATTTTTAAATCAAATTGATGCACATATAACATATTTAAATGATTTACCACATGAATGCATTCAATTAAAAATTACTTTTAAAATAAATTGCATCACCTTCTTACTTTAAAAATATACTACTAAATTTTCTTATTAAATAATAAAATTTTCATAATTATTAATAAGATTTCATAATTATTAATATATTCAACAAAAGTATACCAATAATAACTATATTAAAAATTTTAATCTTCATATAATTATTATTGAATATATTAATATTGATATTAGAATATGCTTTGAGATATTTCAAAAACATTTCATACACATGCCAAAATGTGTGAAAAGCAATATTTAAAATAATAATAATAATGTGTCAACAACAATATGTGGGTATTATGAAATTAATTTGAAGTATTATCGTCATTGTTTAAATTGTCTTCTAAGGGCAAGAAGTATACAAATCAAACCCATCTTAGACTAGTCATTAGAATAGCATTAGAGTTCATTCGAATAATCAAGTGTGCTTAATATATAAATATACAAATTTGAGATATCTTAACATTTGATAAGCTAACTTTGGGCGCACGAGGAGTATATTAGTTCTTAAGCTTGATGGTTTGCTTTACCATTGTTATATATGTTGTGTGGGTTTATTAACTTGTTGCATTAAAATTTTCAACCTTCATTAATTCTAATTTATAACCTTATTGATTTTGCCATTTCTTGATACTGGTGTTCCTTTAAGTTACCATTGCCATTGACTATGTTATACATATTTAATTTTATGTTAAGATTCATGTTCAAACTATCAAAGTTATAACCAAAAATAGAATATGAATAATATCAATTTTGGTATTGAAATTCATATTTAAATTGTAAGGCTATACTCAATAATATAATATGAACAATACTAGTATGAAACGGTCTCACATGTACAAATGGATGTTGCATGGTACAACACCCAAAGCATGACCTTTGGAGTTGTTAACATCGAGTTGTAGATTTTGGTAGGCAGATGTGCTTAGACTTACTGTCATAGTTTTTACTAACTGTACTATGTTGATAAGTTCTAAATGTAGTAGGAAACAGGCCCACTTAGTTGCACTTGGGTATCTGGTGATGGTCCGGCCAGGTGTCATTAGGTATTTGCAGGAAACTCTAAGCGAAACTAGAACTTACCTTCTAAAAAACTCTTACCCTGGTTTTTTCATGTCCCGTTTGGGTTAATGATTAGTTCCGGTGAGTTCGGCATGTCAGATATGTTTTAAAAATATCCCTAGGTTTGACAGGTTAGGGTTTAGGGGTCGATGAATAATTCACTAAGTATATTCCCTCTGGGAATAAGATTCCGTGCCAGCCCACTTATGTAAATAAGAAAACAGGGCGGCTTTGTCACATAAATAAGGTAGAGTAGGTAGGAGTGAGGGTTCCTAGGTTCATGACTGAGCTTGTTACTCTTCTCCCAGTGTAAGCTCTAGCTTGTGTCGTCGATGCACAACCCTTTATTGTGCTGCCTTAACTTCCAAATGACAGGGGTACATCCCACTTTTGGGGTAGCTTACCCTTAATGTTGGTGAATCCATATCAAGCTAGGTGTAGCACTCACGGCCAAGCAAGACACATCTGTGTCCTTGTCCAACTGTGGGCATGGGATCTTATTTGACAGGTTCATGTTACCTAATTCCTGAGGGTTCACTGAGGGGTTCTAGAGTTAGCATTTAGGAGTCACGTTTGTGGCACTTGGTGCAACTCTTGAATATAAGGGCTATGGCATGATAGCCTACAACGTGGAAGGCAGTGTCACATGGATATGTGACACTAGGCTAGACGTCACACGATGCAATGCCTGAGGCATGCCCTTTGGGGTGGTGTCATGGGTTTGTCACCAAGGGGTTGGATACTCTAGTAAACAGGCATACTTGTGCTCGCACTAGGGTGTTAAACCTTAGACATCTGTTCAAGGGAGGTTAGGTCTAGTAACTAGGTGTGCTTTGGCACACATGGTTAGGGGGTGTTCTCCTTACGATCTAAGGGTTGAACAACCTGAGCTCTTTAGCAGAAGCCCTATCATGAAACACTTCAAGGTCATGTACTTAGGGTTATCCAAACCTAGCCTTAGGGAGTTTGCTTAGTAAAATATTCGTGTTCGCCTACGGCACACACTTATGTTCTCACTAAGTACTAGCCCTAGGTTTAGGGTATGACTTGGCCACTCAAACCCTTAAGGGTTAGTCATGGTTCAAGGTACCCCTTGTCCCCTAAAGGGGTTGTTCTCCCAGATGAGGGTGATTCCTCAAGGGGTAAGTGACGATGCCTTAGCTCTATCACAGGGGCATGTGTGAGACACATCTCCTTTGTGGGGTTAGGGCATGAGCCTGTTTAGGTCTACTGGGATAGAATCCTAAAGTCTATTCGAGATAACCTCTAGGGTTCGGGGGATGGTCATTCTAGGGGGCTTAGGGTATTATTTTAAGTCTTCTATTTAACTAGGTATCTAAGTCAAACTCTTAGGGTCATCTTGAAGACTTAGTGTTGCTCAGATAGGGAATTGACGCCGAAAGGCCACTTGGTGGCCACGTGTTGCCACGTGTTAGCCCTCTGAGTTAAAACTTTGACAATTGATATCAGAGCTATTCTTTATGGTTAGTAGGACTGCATAAAGTGTGGTGTATTTTAGGGTTTATAGTTCTAAATTTTTGAAGTACTCTATCACTTTCAATTATTGTCTGAATTCTACGCGGAGAGTTGGTCCTAAGATCTATAACTCTTCAGAGAACACCTATTTCATAAGTGGGTGTGGTTATGAACACCAATGTCGAAGGTAGCACATGAAAAGCAACTTCCAAGTTGTATGCCAAGTTACTTTACCTTATAGATGTTTATGTTACTTTACCATATACTTCCACAAGACATGGCATGTTAGTTTGTTCTGATTTATAAACTAAGTTTTGTGAGGTGGGTATTATGATATCTTAAGTCTACACATTATTGAAATTTTTCTTTTCTTTAAAAGTGTTTGAATTTGGAATAACACATGATTTGGAAACAGATAGTGTCCATTGAGTTCTGGTTTAGGTCAAGATTTAATATCGAGTTCAGTAATAGTGTTCAAATAGGGAAAGGCTTATATTAAATATGTGTTTTTGATTTTGAAAGAAGAGGCATATATCAAACATAAGAGTGAACACTACATTTTAACATAAAATGTAAAATAAGATCTCATTATAGTGCATGTTTCCAACTCTAAAAGCAGACTATGGTGATGAACTTATAATACAATGGAATGTCAGATATTAACATATAATAAATATGTTAAGCAGTTGATTCGGAGATCTAATGTAATCAAAGTATTATCCAATGTTTGCAATATTTTGATGATGCTAGTTATAAGTAACATTACGTGGAATAATTTACTAAATTTAAATCACTTAATTTAAACAAAGTACAACTTGAAACCTTAGTTAATTGTAAATGTGCACTTTGTATTTAAGTTAACTAGTTCGACTAACTTGATTATGAAGTTAATCATGTGGAATCATAAGAATAAGATAAAATAATAAATTTTGGCAGTAAACGGATTTAATATTGCATCCCTATCAATACAACTTTTGAGGTAGATGGCACGATCTACCATGTTGGAAACATATGTTTATAATTTCAATTTACTATGCAAGCATGTTTAAAGTTTGTTAATAAGGGCCTTTCTTAAAGCACATGCATTGTTAGCTCTGATAAATGGGGTGCTCATGATTGTCTAAACCTTACCCTTAGGGGATGAATAGTGATGGTTGTATTTGATGTAGTCATGGGTTTAGAATATAGTTGGCCACACAAACCGTCGTAGGTTATCTCTATAGTAGGTTACTCGTAATTATGTAGGGATTGTATTACATGAATCAAGTTAATGTTATACTTTGGGGCGAGGGTGATTCCTTGTAAAAGCAAACAAAGACACATTCTATAAACACATATCCTTATCACTTTTTACCTTAAGTAGCTTAACACACATATAGGTGCAAATTAACATAAACATAAACAATTGAGTTAAAAAAAGAAAGGATGATGCCTTTATCTTCTAGCACATGCATGGAGAACATGACCGATGGTAAGATTAGGGCACCAGCTTGTCTAGTTTAGCAGGGTTAGGGCAGGAAACATATTTATGACTAGACACGCTTGTGCATATTTGAGCCTCACCGGAGAGACTTAACATTACTCACATCACATAGATAGGACTTAATATTACTCACATAGATATGAACCACAAGTTGCTACTTATGGGTTGTTTAATAATTATATTTATATGTTATTAAACTTTACTTTTAATCATGATATATAGATACACATTTATATACATATGAATATATATATCAATTTTATATCTTATAACTATATATACACTTTATTATACATGTATATAATTTCTATGAGGGTACAATGTGTGTTGAAGACTGTTAAAAAAAACTTATGTTGCACGCTTTGAAGATTTAATATGAATGTTATTTCAAGATATATGTAAGCCTAGTTCCAAATACAACTTTAAACACAAGTTCAGTAAGTGTCCAGGCGCGTCTCAAGGTATGTATTAGGTTCCCACGTAGAGGCAGAAATGGGAACGGGCTGAGGAAGTCAATAGTACACTCAGCAGCTATTCAATCCAATCCAAACTTTGTGCCTAACATCTTAAGACAACGAGCCGTTAAACACATATGTTATTTGCCCGTTCAGAGTCGAAGAACATCTCAAAGAACTGCAGCTTTAATATCTTCATCAACCGGCATAAAGACGGACTATAGTGAGGACTGCCCAACATTCGTACATGGCCACCCGGAGGAACATTTCTCCATGCATGGAAAGTTGCTGCTGCCCATTTCCGTTCCATATCCACGGCTGATGCAGCCCATTCAACGGCCATTTACAAAGGGTGTTTGGATGGTGAGGCCTAGCAAGAATTGGACTTGGTTCTGCCAAAATCTTGTCGATCTATAAGAGATTATGTTACAGACATCTTGTTTATATGCAATCCTTCAGTGTCCAAGACTTCTTTCTTCGAATAAAGGGTAGAGAGAGCAAAGCTGCCGAAGGCATGTCATGCTGCATGTGGTGTCTGGCATATCAATAGTCATTTCAATGAGTAATGAAGCTTTCCACACCATCATGAGAGAAATCAACCAGCACTCCGCGCGCTTTGGAATGGTCACTTCAAACATGTTAGAAGCGACAAACTCTTTTGGATTCTTGACATATGTCATGCTGAGGCATCTGATGCAGTTGGATTCTTGACGTATGTCATGCCGAGGCCAGTTGTCTGGTGAACTTGTTAGCTCGGAGTAGACATAACATTAAAAAACCTAGAGGCATGTCACCCCGTGTTCAATCACCTTGGAACTGCAGGAAGCGAGCAATAGAGGGGCGGTGGACGTGAGCATCTTCAATGTCAGCAGCATATCATGTCGTCAATCTATAATATATTTACATAAAGTCTAATGCAAAATTAATAATTTTTAAAAATAAATTACTCAAACTATGGCACGAGCGACAACCAGAATACTTGTATTCTAGAAAGGTGATACGAATCGTGAGAAACATAATAGCCGTTGTTTGTGCCAAGTTGCAAGATCGGACGCCTTCAATTAAATTTTTTTAAAAAAACATAAATTAATAGTAGTAATGTGTTGATAAAACTCAAGAACATGGGCATGCTCAACAATACGCTGGCTGTGGTGCACCGGATTGGATGACCATGTTATAAAGATCATCATTAAAGGACATATTTGCATTTTCTGTATAGAAATTCAGTTGTCCTCTATGCACAAAACTTAAAGCACGCATTTGCTTATCCAAATATCAAGGCAATTGTTAATCAGAATAAACTGGATTTACATCAAAATTCTCTTTCATATTTATGGGTCTTCAGAATGTCCTTAAAGTTTAACGCTGCAGCTCACATAATCAGTACCATCGTTAACCATCGCCATGAGTGACGCTCAAATAAGCTAAATCAAATATATATTCAACCCAAATCAAATAGTCAATATAAAAATAATTTCGAGCATCTTTACCTTTTCTTATACTAACTTTTCTTATTTTATATTCTCGTATCCACCTCCATAGATGTGGATTATGTCACAATTATTAATAAAATTTTGTTTTTAGCTAAAATATACTTAATGTTTACATTTTTATATCTTTATCCTTTAAAATAAGTAATTTCTTTTTCTTTTTAAATACCTCAACAGGCCCATCACCACCAAATGTGGAATCGAACATGTACATGCCTTTTAGTTCAAAAGTCTTTATTATATAAATTATAATTATTTATATTTTATTGTTTATACATACGCCGTTCAACTAACTCTCACGAACGGATGCATGAAATTTTTTGTTGATGAAATCAAATTATGCTAAGTTAACATCATAACTATATATTATGGGTTTATTTTGGGTCAATTAGGGTTTTAAATTTATGATATATTTTAAGGATGTAATCTTATTTTAAATGCAATTTTAAACTTAAAGAAAACATATATTTTTTTATTTATAACGTCTGACTTTACAATTACGGTGTGTTATAATTTCATGTTCAAATCTATTTAAAAGTTCTTACTGTAGTAAAATAATAAGTCTTATATATGCAAAGGAGGCAAAACAAAATGTTAAATACATATATATATATAACTTATATTTATAACATTTGACTTTATTGTTACAGTGTGTTATAATAGTAATTAGTACATTTTATGTGTTTAAATGTAATTAAAAATTCTGTCTTTAATAAAATAATAAGTGTTATATATGTGACCGAGGGAAGAAGGCATGTGACAGGGCAGAATAAGACGTTAAATACACAATATATATAACTTATGTATTATATAGTTTTTATTTATATGTTTTAAATTCTATAATATATTTATTACTATATTATATTAATTAATATTGTACATTTTGCATTATATTTAATATGAATATTATATATTAAAAAATAAAACTCTCAATACGATTTTTTATTATGTAAAATTTATAAACTTACATTTTAAATTTGGAATTATCATATGTTTTATTTGCACTAATTATATGTTGATATAATCTATTTCGTAATATGTAATTTATTGATTATTTTTATTTTTCTCTAATCTATGATTATTTGTTAATCATTTTAATTTATTTATTTATTTTATCAAACATAATAATAGGTTAATTATTAGTATCTTGAATACCCACAAGTAATGTAAGTTACAAAATATATAGATTCTTTCAAAATATATAAATATGTTTTTCCATCTCTAACCTAAATTCACTAGAATTAATTTAAAACTCAACTCGATGCATAAGATGTCTAGTCTAATTTACATTGGTCTTTC
Organism: Selaginella tamariscina; assembly: GCA_003024785.1. NCBI lineage: Eukaryota > Viridiplantae > Streptophyta > Lycopodiopsida > Selaginellales > Selaginellaceae > Selaginella > Selaginella tamariscina. The sequence goes on along the minus strand of PUQB01000871.1, from coordinate 53,784 downwards.
TCAACGAGGAATTGAAAGTGGATCAGGATGGTGCAAACAATCTTTCTTAAGGAGAATTAGCTGAGATAGTTGGTTTAATATTATACTTATACAATCTCTCTCAGTCACACTATGTTTATATCAACTCATTATCTTCTTTCATTGAATATGTTTATGATAGTAACCTGGTACGTTTACATATAAAACTCGTTTATCTTATAAGGTGTTAAGAAATTCTTTCTTTTGATAGGATAAACGATAGAAATGTTCATACGTCAAGAAATTGCATTTAAATAATACGAATGGCACGCACACAAGTAATGTCAATGAGAACTTCAAGGTTTAGAGTGTCGAGCCCTGTCTTGCTGAAAGAACTTGCAATGCAAGAGTTATCTAGTTGTCGGAACCTTGTGTATGTGTGCATGCGCGTGCGCGTGCGTGTTTGATTTTCCAGACTTATAAGGGTGTTTTTTTGTTTGCTGAATAATTTTAACCGTTTTATATCTATACTACATGTTAAATAAAATGTAAGCCACTTTGTTATCCTCCTTCCAGAAATTTTTAATTACGAGGCATATATACGTGTACAGTCTCTATTGTACACGTGTCCAGTGCTGATTGGATGTACATAGAATTGTTTTCTTAATTCATATACTTTTGATTGATTAATTTAAACTAACCACGTATGATCTGTACGGAAAATAATACACTCGCCTAATTAGACGAATTTTGAGGCAGTCAATGTCTTAAGTAAGATAGTTTTGTAATATTAATCAGCTACTTTTAATCTTTTAAGTCTTAATAGTGCATTATCTTATTTATTTATACATATATATATAGACACACATATACATACAAATGATTTATTATTAACATATTCAGATTTAATGTTTAACTTAAACATTGAAGGTTATGGTTACTATCTTTGGTAATTTATTATAGTTGTTTTCGATGGGACGAAATAGGCAGTTTTTAAATCCCAATGTGAAGATAGAAATACTGCCAAGTCACCATTTACAAATCACAAATGTTAAATTAATTAATTTTTTTTTAATTATAAGCTCATTTAAATGAAGTATACAGTACAGTGTTTGAATTGGTCATATTCATGAATTGAAAACTGTTGAACACAGACTAATAATTGTTAAACAAGAATTGTAATTGTTAGACTATATAGTAATTAAGTAATGTTTAATTTAAATAGCCGCTTAAATCATTGAACGGTTGAGACGAGACAGTGTTGCTAAGTCCAGTCAAAAACATTTAAATATCCTGCACGATTGAGTTTTTATTTATTCTTATTACAACTAATAAGCCAACAATGTAAGGGGCTTTTAGAAAGCACAAAGGGTCTTCCAGACTTTATCAATTGTGACAGAATATAGACGTGTAGGTGAACTACTGGCATTAAAAAAAAGTGGGCATATACTCATCCAAACATCATTATCCGTATAAATAATATATTCTCTGTTTGATTCGTATATACTTTGTATACACATACATGTCTGAATTGGTTTATACATATGTTAAATGATATCTATATCACAAAGTTGAGGATTTTCTTTTATAAGTTTTAAATTAATTAATGTTTAAATTTTTGTTTTATTTATTTACCAGAGTTGTTTGAATACGAATGTTGATTATAGTTTAACATCATCCATACGTGTGTGGATAAGATACTCAAAAGTGTATGACATTTTTGTCCATTATGAATAAGTAATATCCTTTAAATTATAATTATAGCATATGTTTCATCACCTATATCACACATGTACAAGTACATGTGTATATATTCATATGTATATTAATTTACATACACATGCGTTTATGTATTTGTATGGGTTTTCATAAACCACAAAGGAATATTAGATTACCAGTCCCGATTTAACACTCGAAAACAGTTGACTTCTTAAGAACAGTATATAAAAAACGCTGTGTGGTAAATGTAGCCATTCAGTAAGCTATGTGAGAGAGAGACACATAAAATAACAATACTTAATTAATTATTTTTTAAATTGCATTATACTAATAATCCTTGTTAATGTGTCAAATATATAACCGTATATCTATATAAACTATATATGAATTTTTACTTCTTTTTTTTAAAATAAAAAGATAAAAAGATATGTTAGCTGACTGACTAGTTTGCTTAAGTACGTGGGAACATCGTTATCCAATCGGGGTACCACGGCTTACCAGTACACGTGTGTCGTGATTAACAAGTGTGTTAATTAAAGGATAATAAGAGTATAAAAAAAAGTTTATACACCTTTTTTTTTTTTCCATTATTACAAACCATGTCAATTCAGAATGTACTAAAGGATCCATGATAACTTTCAATAATGTATATATATCGACAAGGTTTAAAAAGTGTTGATAGGCAACAACGATGCTGATGTTTTAACATATGAAATCTGAACGTTAAAACTTATACATTACATGTGGGTTACCACAAAGAAAGGTGTCATCACTCACGTGTTGCCACGTGTTAAACTGAGGTTAGAATTAATCTTTAATTTAACATATTGTATAAGTCAACCTTGTGATTATTTATTTTCTCTTCTTATTAGTAAATAAAATTAGATATTTAATGTATATTCTATTATAAACTAGGTTACCTTCAAAATTAAATCTTAAATAGAAGTTTATTGAGTTTGTCTATTTATTATGACATCTCATCCATAATTATCATAATTTTCATTTCGATCATTATCTCAATCTAATAATTATGCTAAACTCATAAAGTTAAAGTACAATTTAAAGATAAATTCATTAAGTTATGGATAATAATTAGGTTAAGAATTTATTAATTAATGAATTATTATTAAATAATTAAGCTCACCAATGGTGTACATGCATACTAATTATTATACATTCTTATTTCATGTTATTTCTTAAATCAAATTGATGCACATATAACATATTTAAATGATTTACACACATGAATGCATTCAATTAAAAATTACTTTTAAAATAAATTGCATCACCTTCTTACTTTAAAAATATACTACTAAAATTTTCTTATTAAATAATAAAATTTTCATAATTATTTAATAAGATTTCATAATTATTAATATATTCAACAAAAGTATACCAATAATAATTATATGAAAATTTTAATCTTCATATAATTATTATTGAATATATTAATATTGATATTAGAATATGCTTTGAGATATTTTAAAATATTTCATGCATATGCCAAAATATGTAAAAAGCAATATTTAAAATAATAATAATAATGTGTCAACAATAATATGTGGATATTATAAGATCCAAATCACAATTTAAAGTATTATCATCATTGTTTAAATTGTCTTCGTAAGAGCAAGAAGTATACAAATCAAATCCACCTTGGACCAGTCATTAGAATAGCACTAGAGTTCATTTAGATAATCAAGTGTGCTTAATATATGAATATAAAAATTTGAGATATCTTGGTATTAAGCTTCTTTGATAAGTTAACTTTGGACTCACGAGGAGTTATATTAGTTCTTAAGCTTGATGGTTTGCTTTACCATTGCTATATATGTTATGTGGGTTCACTAACTTGTTGTATTAATTTAAATTTTCAACCTTTATTAATTTTAATTTATAACCTTCTAATATTACCATTTTTGATACTAGTGTTCCTTTAAGTTACCATCTCAATTGACTATGTTATAAATATTTAATTTTATGTTAAAATTCATGTCAAACTATCAAGGTTGTAACCAAAAATAAAATATGAATAATATCAATTTTGTATTGAGATTCATGTTTAAATTGTAAGGTTGTACTCAATAATATAATATGAATAATATTAGTGTTGATAAAGACTTGATTTGGTGTTAGAATTCATATTTAAATTATTAAGATTATGACTAAAAATAAAATATAAATATGATTTATGTTCAAACTGTTAAGGTTATAATCAAGAATAAAATATGAATAATATCAAATTTGGTGTGTTATAATTCATGTTGAAATTATTAAAGTTATAGTTAAAAATTAATATCAATTTTGGTGTTAAGGTTCATGTTCGAAGTATCAAGGTCATAGTATTAGTTTTGATAAAGACTTATGAAGTTTTAGTGTTAAGATTTATGTTTAAACTATCAAGTTTATAGACAAAAATATAGTAAGAACAATACTTATTATAATTTTTATCATGATTACTTTAGAGGTTGAATGTCATTACTCATTATTAATGGGTAAAAAATAGGTTCACTTAATGCAATTACATATTTAGTGATAGTTCACTTAAGTATCGTAAGTATCTTTATGAAACTCTAGGTAAAGCTAGAATTTATCTTCCACAAAACTCTCCCTTCATTTGTTGTGTTCCAATTATATTCCTAATTAGCTTCAATGAGTTTGGTGTATGGAATATAGCTAAAAGCATCACTCGGGTTGACCTAAACCCTTGGTAAAATATCACATAATTAAGTAGTGTATGTGTGGAGTGAGCATGCTAGAGATTGAAATGTCTCTAGGTGCTTCTTTCCCATCAACATGAGCCTAGCTTATGTTGTAAAGGCACACCCTTTATGTCGCCCAACACCCTAAGGGTAAGCCTACCTTTAACATTACTTAATCCACACTACTGTAATTGGACACATCGCATCCATGGGTTGACTAACTTCTTTAGCCCAGTAACCCATTTGCACATTTGAAAGGTCTTGTTAAAGTACATGTTCTCTAGTCTAAAGGTTGAGGCATTATTTCCAACTTCTTCATGTCAAGCTAAGAACAGCACTTACAATTAAGTAGAGCACGCATCCTAATTCATAATGTAAGCATTATTCGTGACATGTCCAATTGTGAACATGAAATGAGTTCCCTTTATTATATTCATGAGGGTTTCTCTAGGGTTGACATTTGTGACCCAAGTTCATGCACTAGTTGTAACTCTTGTTCTTAAGGAACTACAGTGATAACATATGTCTTGAGCATAGTTACCGCGAACTTTTCCGACCTACAAACCCGACCTAGCCGACCTAGGTTGCGACAGTTTAAAAAAATTCCCGACCTAGGTTGGAGGTTTCAAAAGATAAAAGATAAAGAAATGTAAAAGAAAATAAATTAACATAATTCCAAATACAAAAAAAAATTAACTTACATCATAAAAAAATAAAAAACTAATAATCTAACTCGGGCTCAGCCACTTCTTCTTCCATGGTTTCTTCATCATCCTCCTCTTCATGTTCTTCTCCTTCTATTGGAGCTTGAGGAGTAGTCACTACTTCAGGATTCATTTCCATATTTTCAAGATAATCTTGTAAATCAACAAGTCTCTGCCACTGAGGTTCAAGTTCAAGTGCTTCTAAATCAATCTCAGTATATGTGCAACCATCTCGTTCAACACGTTCTAACAAACGTGTGTTTGCATGAATAAAAACCAACATTTTCAAGTTGGATGGTAGCAATCGATTACGTCGTTTTGTTTGTATCAAGTTCCAACTACTCCAATTTCTTTCACAAGGAGAAGCACACACTCCTTGGCTCAATAAACGAAGAGCACACTTTTGTAGCTCTGGCATAGCATTCCCATATCTTTCCCACCAGCTCACACCTGTTCTCATCATCTTTGAACGCCTAGCAGCTTCATCACTCATACTAACATTCTCACGTCTTCGAAATTTCCCCCATTGGTTATCAATTTTGTCATAAAGTTCCATATCCCCTTGACAATATCTACGTAAGTATTGAAGCCAATTTTCAGATGCCATCCCATTCAATGGTGTGATATCCATATATGCAGGATGCACTGCATAAGCTGCTCCATGCAAAATAGAATGCATCATATCCCAACGTGCAGGTCGTCCACCATGACGTTCCTTCATAATGGCCTTGATGCTTGCTATTTTGTTAGCACACAGTATATGTTCATTAGCAACATTATCTAGTCCTTCCATCATACGTTCCATCGCCTCATAAATTAAGCCACTAGTAGCACCCTCTCGATCAGCAAGCCTCAACACCTTCAAGATTGGAGCAGTTAAAACAAGAATCTCTTGACAACTATCAAGAAATGCATCATCTAAAATTCGTCGTCGGATGCGCAATCCAGTAGCTGTTTTTGACCATTGTGAAGAGTTCCACTCATCACTAACAACCATCTTCCGTAAACCATTCAAAATCTCTGGGTGCATCAGTTGTGAAATCACTATAAACATATATGCAAATCGTGTTTCTGCAGGTTTCAAAAGCTCCCTTGAGCTGAATTTCCGGAATAAGGCAAGCAACCGTGGCTTTTTTGTAATGTACGAAACAATCTCTGTACAACTTTCTATGATCGGAGTTGCCCAATCCAATCTTCCAATATCCTCCAATGCCAAATCCAACACATGGCATACACATCGGCCATGTAAGATATGAGGGAATTCTTGTTGCATTAAATTCCCCATAGCCACACAATTTGATGCATTATCCGTCACAACTTGCACCACATTTTCCACACCAACTTCCATGATCACTTCTCTCATTTGTTCCCAAAGCCAAGCTCCTGTTTTCTCGACACCACCACTATCAATAGCTTTCCAAAAGACGCTACCTTGAATAGATGTCACCATGAAGTTGATTATAGCACGCCTCCGAATATCAGACCATCCATCTGTGACAATGGTGCAGCCATACTTTGTCCATCCCTCTCGAAATTGACCAAGTTTACGATGAACTTCTTCATATTCTTCCTTAAGATGTCTTGTTCTTAAGGATTCGTAACCAAGTACTCGTGCAGAAGCTCCTGGGCCAGCTTCAGAAATTGCTTGCACCATTTTATTCATGCTTCTACTCTTAATGACATTGAATGGAATTGCATTGGCATAAAAGAACCTCCGAATTGCATTATTCATCAATTTATACTTTTGATCGTTGAGCATACTAGGGACAGTTCCCTCCCCAAAGCTTCTTTTTCTAGATCCAGAAGGGTTGCTTGTTGTTGAAGGCCCAACTCTATCAGATCCCATGCTTGATGCAGATGCCTCTTGCATATGCCCACTCTGGGCATCTGCTGTTAACTGTGGAAAAGTAGATCTTGCTGCATTCTTCACATTTTCTGGCACATTTGGTGAATGACAACAATCAATACTATAGCCAGGAACTCCTCCAAGGTGCGCTTTGATCCTTTGTGGCCCTCCTCCATACTCATTTCCACAAAAATTACATGTCCATCTAGATACACCTTTACCTTTGGCAAATTGCCTTACTTTTTTTACATATTCCCATGCCCAATCATCCTTCATGATGGTTTGAATGCACAAAAGTCCCTAAATCCTGCTCAAATTGCTAATTTTTTCCTTGCTCCGTTGATTTCTTTAGGGCTTTTTTTTAGGGCATTTTTTAATTTCCAAACAATTCCGACCTAGGTCGGAAAAGTTTAAAAAAACCACCGACCTAGGTCGTGTAACTATGGTCTTGAGAAACAGTCTCACATGTATGAATGGATGTTGCATGGTACAACACCCAAAGCACGACCTTTGGGGTTAACATTGAGAAGTTGTAGATTTTGGTAGGCAGATGTGCTTAGACTTGCACTAGGGTGTTAACATGACTCATTGACACACTTGGCTAGGGGAGTTCATCATGGAGTGTGTGAACATGTCCAAGGGTGGAATAACCTATAGGCACTTTTGTGAAACATTCACGTAGTCTTAGTGTTGTCACTAAATACTAACCCTAGGATTAGATACAAATCCTTAGGGATTAATTATGAATTAAGTTGGGGTTGTACTCTAAGGTCAGGGCAATTACTCAAGGTGCTAAGATGATGTCTTATCCCAAAGCTATATGTGTAAAACACATCTTTTCCTACTTTGTGAGGTTAAGCATAAGTATGTTTAAGTCTCATGGGCAAGATCCTTTTATGCTCCTGAGGTTAGTCACTTTGGGTGATACCTAAGTTTCTTGTTTGTGGGTTAGAATTGGAATGTCTTGAGATACTGAGTGTAGGTCACACATGACAATAATGTCGAAATAACCACTTAAAGTGTGGACATTTCAAGTCAAAATTTCAACAGTACCAATTTTAACAGAGACTTTTATAGGTAAGAATAAAACATGACTCAAGGTTTAGTCAATAATAAACTAAGAACAATACCAGTTTTGGTGTTAGAATTCATATTGAAATTGTTAAGGTTCACTTCCTCAACCTTAAGACCTTCAAATTCTTATTACATCTCCGCGACAAAAAAAAAGATATAACAGTGTATTGTCTTAGTTAAGAGGTGCCAAACATGACCATATGTGTACGAGCTTAATAATATCGTTTGTACGTAATGTAAAAAACAACTGGTCACATGCACACTAAGTCAAACAAGACAGCTATCAGATAGTCCACAGATTGAATGCTTGTCGATCTTTATTTTTCATTTTTCACACATATAACATATGGTGTATGTATATTCGATACTATCCAGATATGCAACCTATTCATATACACACATCCCCAGACGGACTCCGTTTGGATAAGGAGATATTTTCAATATCCAATGGTCACGAACTAATGAATTTTTATATTTCATATTATTGAATTATATTTCCATTTTCCGAAATATGTATATATGCAAATTGACTTCAGAGATCCCTCTTGATTTGATATTCACTAATAAGGACACAAGTGGTGGAAATTTAACTAAAGGACACAAGTGGTGGGGAAATTTAACTAAAATCAATGAATAAATAAATAAATAAATATAATCAAGCATGTATTCCGCGTTCTAGAATCAATTACGGGCAGTTCTAAGAAGGAGATTAAACTGCAGCGTAAGGGAAGCTGCGAAACAGTAAGATTCTGTATAACATAAACATCAGATACTCTAGGTAGTGACAACCGCAGGCTGTCGTGGACGTTCCTGTGCCTCAGTTTCTTAATATTTCTTCACATAATTTCCCCATTATTATCTGTTCCTATTCAAAATGAACATTCAACATCCCAGCAGCCGAATTTCGATATCTGACCGCAAATTCTTGCAGATGAGCAACAGATCAATGAAGATTCAGCATGGGTAGATTGGAATCGATCGAATTTCTTGCATATTGATAGAAATTCTTGCTACCCACAAGGAGATTCAAATGAACACCGCCCGTGAGCAGATAAGTGCATTAGATCTCTGGGTAGGCCAGAATTTCCTGCATATGAACGCAGCTCGCGAGCAGATACCTTACTGGGTCGATGAGCTAGGTCATACCCAAGAGCGATTCAGTATGATTCGTGAAGAAGAATTCAACGCCAAGAGGAGCAGGCAGGAGCAGCATCATCCCCTGTTCATGGGGACATTCTTGAGCAAGTGTTCAAGTACCTAGACAGCCCTGAAGACAGAAGAAGTGTGTCGGAAGTCTGCAAACAGTGGTACGAGAAGGACAGGGATACAAGGAAGCACGTATACATTGCGTTCACTTACTCGGTCTCGCCTTCTGCACTCACCAGGAGGTTCCGGAAGATCACCAGTCTGAAGCTAAAGGCCAAGCCTAGGGCCTATGAGTTCAATCTCCTCCCTCAGAACTGGGGCGGACATGTCGGTCCGTGGATACAACACATCGTTCCTGCATATCCCAGACTCTCTACCCTGCACCTGAGAAGAATGGAGGTCTCGGACGAGGATCTGATGGGATCGCCCGTGGTTTTCTCAGAGCCTGCAAACTCTCAAGCTGGACTTCTGTTCAGGTTTCTCCACCAGTGGCCTTCGTGTGATTACAAGTTCTTGCAGGTAATTCATCATTCTGTGTATTCTGTACGTATATACATACGCATGTACGTTTGTATGTACACGATAAAGACGAGGTGTACCTAATTACAGGAATCTCAAGGTGCTGTATCTAGAGAACAGTGACGTGAGAGACGAGGGAGGAGAGTGGCTTCACGAGCTTGCATTGCATAACAAGCATCTCCAAGTATTGAACTTCCAGATGGCCAACGGTATTACAAATGTAAACGGGGAAGATATCAAGTCCATAATCCGGAACTGCCCGAACTTAACCTCCCTCAAACTGGTAGAAGGGGACCTCCTCGGAGACGGTTTAAGACAGACCTTGAGCACCTCCACCTCGGTAAAGGAACTCGGGGTTTTCTTCACTCCGGAAGAAGATATTAATAATATCAATAATAATAATAATAATAATCAGACCAGGTATCAGTTACCCAAGAGTCTCACCTCCATCTCTGGGGATATTCCGCTTGGGTTGTATACCTCCGTTGCTTCTCAGCTTGTTAAGCTCGACTTGATGACGGTTACATCTATTAACAGCACCATGCACCATGAGCCATTCGGAGATGTCCCAATCTGAAAATCTACAGGTAAATACTGCGTTGTATGTGTGTGTGTGCGTGCGTGCGTATCAGATTAACTTGCGTTATATACAAACATGTTTACCCGGGTAAGTTTTTGTTCTTTCTTGTTGAGATTTGGATTTTTGTACATGACAAAGTTATAATAAGTTTGATGACAGCTTTATCTAAGTAAACATGAAAATACTTTATATGTAGGTTCGAACCATCATAGGAGACGAGGGACTAAACATAATAGGAACACACTGCAAGAAGCTGAAGAAGATCCGTGTGGAGGAGCAGGGAGATTTAGAGGGCACGTGACGCACGTGGGCCTGACATCCCTTGCAATGGGTTGCAACAGCCCCAGAAGCTCGCAATCTACGTGTCCGACATGTCCAACTCGGCCCTGGCGGCAGTCGGCAAGTACTGTCCGGATCTCACCGACTTCCGGTTCATCCTCACGGAGACAAAGCCATTTGACGAGCTGTCGGAGCTACCGTTAGACGCAGGATTCGAGAGCATACTGGAGGGATGTAGGAATCTGTCGAGGGTGTGTATATACCTGAGACGTGATCAGGATATGACACGAGCGGTCCTTTCTGACCAAGGTCTGGCACGTATAGGGTGGCACGCAGGTAAACTGAAGGCGCTCCTACTGGGTTGCGTTGGGAGTCGGACAGGGGATTCCTTGAGCTTTCGAAAGGGTGTCGGACACTACAACGGCTGGAGATGCGCGACTGTCCACATTCACCGAGCATGCAGTTGTGGAGGCGCACGGTGCATGTCCGAGCTGAAGCTCTTCTGGGTTCAGGGTTTCAAGACAGAGGACTTCACCAAGTTCGAGGCGCTTGCTTGTGAGCGGTTCAGGGTTGTCGAGTGCACGAGGAAGGCTCCTGTGCAGTGCCTTATATACAGGTCACTCGCTGGGCCTCGCTTGATTGTCCGGAAGATGTCATCTCACCCAGTGCCAGTGGCTGCATTTCTTCTGTGGAGCGTGTATGTAAAATGTGTATTTTGCTTGGTGTATATGAGTGATTTGTTTGTATGCAATATGACCTGTTTGTGGATCGTTTCATGTGGCCTATTAACCACATATATATATACAGACATAGACATACGTGACAAACATAAATACAAATAAATCAATATATTATGACTTTTATGGATATAATATACAGGATATCCAACCCTAACCCAAAATATAATTTGATAATTGGTAGGGTTGCAAGGTTCTCTGTTCTTAGGGTTATTAATTTAGGGTTCGTCAGCGATGGCAGATTTAAGCTCGATTGCGCCTTTGCTGCCGCTGCAAGACGGCTTGGAGTGGCCAGTGGGTTAGCTATGGCACTCGAGGAGCTTGCGAGAGGACCGCAGGCAAGCGGTGTTTGTACCGATGAGTCGCTGTTCGATTACATTGTCGATTTGCGGCAGCGGAGCGGAATGAAGGATTTCGGGCTCTCATCTCGTGCTTTTCATGGTCTTGTCTTCTTCTTTGAACATGTAAATCTTGTATCAAAAACTTCAATGCAATTCAACTGATATATGTTTTTTGCTTGCAGTTTCTCCCAAACGATCTTTCACAAGGGTTTTTTTATTCCCTCTTGCCGTTCATGGCTAATCTAGCCTCGAAGTTATCTGCACTCTTGAAAGAACATGTACAAAGCAGTCACTTTGATCAAGTTTCACACTTGCGCATCTTATACCCTGGTCAACCTGGTATCGTGGTCATCAGTCAGGTGTGTCTGTTCTTGACTCTCTCTCTCTCTAGATAGATATATAGTTGTAGTCAATGCATTTACATACGGTGTGTTGAGCTAGTTAGTTGTACAATACGTGTATATATGTGTTTGTAACATTATGTATTACATGTATGTGTATACATGCATGTACTTATTATCTTGGTAATTCTCTAATATTTGCAGATCTCAGGAGCTCGCAGCATCGATTCTAGCATGTGCATTCTTCTGCCTTTATCCTTCTGTGGAAAGACAGAAATATGATCTTCCCGATGTAAACTTTGACAAACTTTTCATGTGAGCGTGATTCATTTTACTTTTTTTTGTTATTAATATTAGATGTATATGTAGGCTTATTGGTGATGGTGAAAATCAAGCACACAAGTTGCTTTGCATATTGCATTACTTTCAGCGTATTTGTGAGGGAATGCCACAAGGAATGATCTCTTTTGAGCGTAAGGTTTTGTGGCTCGACGAGATGGAGGTTCCTGATGCATCTTTTGGAGTAGCTCATCAATTCCATTGTGCGAGTTTGTGGTAAGCTATAGCATATATAAGTCTCTCTCTCTCTCTCTCTCACACACACACACACACACACAGATCACTTAGTTATGTTTTTTGCAGGTTTTGGAAGATGGCACAATTGAAAGCAGCGAAACACCGGCTTTGGAAGTTGACTTTGCTAACAAATACTTGGGTGGCGGTGTGCTTCGTCACGGCTGTTTGCAGGTGTTTTGTCTATTAATTTTTTTTCAATGGACCATGCATATATATTTATCTATGTAGGCTTACACTAAACTCTGTCAACTTATTCTGTTAGGAAGAGATTCGGTTTGTTATCAACCCAGAGTTGATCGTGGGACTTCTCTTTCTGCCTGCTATGCAGGACCATGAAGCTATAGAGATCGTGGGCAGTGAACGCTACTGTCGTTATCGGGGTACGTAAACATGCATATTTAACTTGCGTATGCACACGAACTCATATCTGTACTCACGTTTATCCACACGTGTGTCTATGTATGTCTATATTATGCTCGTGGTATTAGGTACGCTTCAACTTTCAAGTTTGATGGCAACTTCTGTGACGTGAAACCAAGGGATGCGTGGGGTCGCAAATCTACACACATCATCGCAATTGACGCGCTCCTTTTCCAGGAGAGGAACAATTCGAGCCAAGTTTGATGTTAAGGTTGGTATATTATTATAAATACTGGTTATCATATTATCTATAAACATATTGAGTAGATTTAGCATTAGTCATTTGGTTACTTTAGGGAGCTGAACAAAGCGTTCTGTGGGTTTTTGGATAAAAAGTCGAATAATAAAAATGAAACGAATATTCCTGGGATCGCTACCGGGAATTGGGGCTGTGGGGTCTTTGGCGGGGACCATGAAGTGAAGAGTATGTTACAATGGCTGGCCGCTTCTGAGGTATTATCTTTACAATACGAAAACACACATGCACATATTAATTGTAAGTCTGTGTTTCATATAGGCAGGCAGGCCATTCTTACTGTATTACACGTTTAAGGATCCACGGACAAAGAAACTACAAAGAGTGGCAGATTGGATTTTACACGAGAAATGGTGTGTGTGGGATCTTTGGAGCGTGCTCATAGAATACGGTACTAAACGCAAGAAGATTAACGTGGGATTCTTTGACTGGCTTCTTCCAGACCAGTGTATATAGTTCTTATATTACTGTCACATTTTGTTAATGATGATGTGACCGTGTGTGTGCGCGTGTTGTGTGTGTAGTATATAGACATTGCTGTATTATACGTACATACAAATATACACATTAGTATCCATGTTTAGCTTCTTAACTATTATAGTTTATTATATTTTAAATATATTTCTTCAAAACCGTGGGGTTTTTAAGACATATTTTCCTTATTCTTTTTTTTTCGGCAACTAATCTTGGTATAACGACGATAAAATTATTTCATAAATACGGCAATGGTACAACTAGGACAATTAATTATAAGAATTTATGTGAGTTAATTATAGTTAAAATGTGAGTTTAAATAAATAATTATTTATTTATTTATTAGTTAATAAGAATATAGAAAATTATTAATATAATAAGTAAATAACATGGTTTATAATACTTATGCTAATTGGAATGATGTTATGCAAGTCACCGAAGGAGGCTTAAAGCATATTGGGTTTATTCTAAAATACTCTAACCATATTCCAAGAATATTTTTAAAGAAGACTTATGTAAATTAACAAATGAATTCAAATCATATTGGCCGACTAAGATTATATTGCCACACTAAGATAAAGTAATGTGAGGCATTTTTCAATAAATTATATAAAAATGCTGAAGTCATGCCACCCACTATAGTCAATATAAGAAAACATATTCATTGTAATACAATTACAAAAGACTAAATACATATCTATTAAGATTCAATAAGGGGGGTTCATTATTCCTTACACAACCAACAAACAAAACTATGAATCTTAATGTTGCTCAAGATATGTCAGTGGAGGAAGTAATTGATGTTTGGGTTCAATCGAAACACATGGCTATAAATGAAGTAGTACTATGATACGTATTCATTACTTTGATATTTTTTACAATTTCATATTATTAATAAAATATAAATAATGTTTAATAAATATTAAGAATGTTTTACAAAAATTGCAAACGCATTCCAATAGTTCACATTAATTCTATATTCATATAGAAAAAGAAATTAAAAATATACATTTTTAATTTAACCAATACTAAATAAATAAAATAATATATCAAAATTCATATATAGTTCCAAATAAATGAATATGTGATAATGACAAGTTAAAATTGAATTTACATTGTGCAAACATAGGTTTTATAATTTTTTCTTTTTTAAAGTCTTATATAGGTATAAGATAAAAATGTTGTGATGATAACTTCCATTGTTTGAATCATATAAAATGAAAATGATAACTTTCATTATTTGAATCTTATATCACATAATGAATGTTTTTAATTTCGAGCCAAGGCCAACCAAATTAATGTGTGCTCTAAATATTAAAATATTCTATAATTTTTTTTTAAGTTACACAAGAGGAATAAATCAAAATTAAACCATCATCAACTACACAATTGCAATTGTGTATATCCATGAAATAATGTGGACTTAGGTAACTTGTGGATACATGCGACAACCACCATGTACCAAGATGGAGTGAAGACATGAATGATATGTATCTTATATAGTATATGATAACCGTTAAATAAAATTTAAAATGGTTGTTATTGATAACACTAACACTCATACTTATACTAAACACCAATGGTTATCTTAAATATTAAACATCAAATACCATTCTAAATCTTATTCAACAAACCGTAGTAAATATTAAACATCAATAGCTATCTTAATCATCTTAAATATTAAACATTAATAACCATTCTCATCATAAATCTTAAATAATGCCATCTTAAATTCTATTTAACAGTCATCATAAATTTTAAACTCACGTGACACTATTAGGCCAGACATGAATCATTCATAACATAAAATAACATACTGATTAAAAAAAAATTCACTTAGGTAAACTCATTAAGTTAAAGATAATAATAAAGTTAAGGATTAGTAAATAGTTAAATCCAATAAAATGTTAAGAAGGTTTAACTTAAGAATAAGTTCACCAATAATAATTGAATTAAAAATTTAATTTAAAGATAAATTAAGAATAATAACTATGTTAAGAATTTAATTTAAGGTTAAACTCACTAATTAAAAAATAAAACTAAGTTAAAATCCATTAATTAATAAATTATTATAAATAATTAAGCCCATCAATGGAAGACGTGTACTAATTTATGCAAGATGTTTTCATTGAATAATATATAAGCATTAATAATTTTAATGTATGATATTTATGCAAGTTCTAATATATATAACTTTGTATATGGCTGCAAAATTACATTCCACAACGTATTAAAGGAATTTTGTTTTTGAAGACTTGATTCACCGACCATGGAATATTCTTGTTTAAAATTTCCTAACTAGAGAATATTGTATCAAATTCTAAAATATTTTATGAATATCTCTTAATACAAAACTATTCTTCCTATGGAGACACATATTTTAAGTTACCACTTAAATCAAGGACATGAAATGCAATATAGATGAACAGATTACAGTTACGTAAAGTGAGAAATAAATAATTATTTCTTTATTTAATTAATTAAATAAGCATGACTAAGTTTCAGATTTAAATCTATCTTAATATGAATAAGAAAAGATGACATTAACATTTTTGATTATTGATGCAATAGAAATAGAAAAGAAGGGTGTTAATGAGTTTGCCTTCAGGGTTACATTGAAGTTTTTGATACAAGATTTACATGTTCAAAGAAGAAGACAATGTGTATAGGTACAGCCTTTCTCGAGAAAGTGGTTAAGTTCTCTCTCTCTCTCTCTCTCTCACACACACACACACACACACACACGGCGTGTGCAATCATAATTTATATAGGTGAACTGGCTGCTCCGACAGGTTCTATTGACGGTCTAACGTATGTAATTTATTTAATGTCATAAAATCTCGTCATCGTTGATGTTTGATGCATACATGTTTCATATATATAGAGAGAGAGAATGCAAGAGGAGTACTAATGTTTATAACGTTCTGGATACATAAATCTTTGCTTATATAATGGAGTACGCGTATAATAATATTCAATAATTACTATGTATCCACCTGATGCATTTATAACAAACACGCACGCACAACACACACACACACACACACACACACACACACATATATAATATATATGCCTCTTATCTGTAGTCTCGGTATCACAGATACACATTCACATATATGTATATTTACACACATAGAGCTTATCGCACTACTTGTTTAGTTATTATCAGTTTTCCTAATAAACTCCAACTCTGTTACCCTGTAGCTGTATGTGTGTGTGTGTGTGTGTCTATATGTATATGTATGTGTATATATATGTATGTATGTATCTAATCTCGAAATTAAACGTTATTTTTTCAAATTACATAATAATATCTAATAGGAATCAATATTGATTATCTATAATTGATATAACTATTTTACATTAGAATTATACACTTGTTTCGTAGGATTAAATTGCCGCAAATATATAACTGGGAGCAAATTTGAATAAACAATTTTTAGTGTGTGTGGTAATATACATTAATACACACACACACACACACACACACACACATAGAGAGAGAGAGAGAGATAAATACACACACACATATATACATACATATATATAAAGATAGCTACACATATTATGTTATAGTCATACTTAGTGATGCGAAGTGTGATCATTAAATTTACAACTAGCGTGATATATACTTTGTTATTCTCAATGTTTCACATTTTAATTTTGTCCTTAATAAGTAGCTTTAAGATCAATATGTTAATAATTTCTTATAATTCATAACTATGTGTATAAACATTCAGTACCTAAAAAATTAATATAACTGGATGACATTCTGCTTTAACCTCGTAATTTTAGCAAGAGAAGGTCTTAATCTTTTATATATGCATATATAATAATTGCTTAATGCATTTTCCAACTAATATGGTACTTGTATGTTTAAGTATTACGTTTGTGATGAAGTTTATTGACCCCAGACTTATAGTATATATATAATGATAAACTTAAATACGTATTATTGTGAAACCCTCACTATGCATAATATATAGTATAACTTAAATACGTATTATTGTGAAACCCTCAGTCTAAAACTTAAGAAGAGCGATGAAGCTCAATCAGCTTTACCCTTAATAACTATTTAGTACATTGAAGGACAACCTTTTGGAAAGTTCTTAGCCGCTCGTTCGAAAGACCTTACATCATCGAGCATGTAATCACCACTCTCTGATTTTAAATCATAGTTTTATAATCCAAGTTCGATAAGTATCGCTCATCAGAACAAGCTTCGATATTGCTGCTGAATGATTAAAATGTAATCTATCGTCTATGATAAAAAACAATGTCTTTAACCTTTTAAATCATTCTTGTGAGAAAACCATACACATGAACAGATACGTATAGATAGGTCCGTATCCGTATGGGAGAGAGAGACGTTTCAAAATGAATCTCCGCTCGTACGGTGAGAATGGACAAGAAAAGCCTGTAAAATACTTAAAAAGAAGGAACTTTGAGGTACAGACACAGACACATTGTATAGTGTGTGAGCTAGCTATTGCCTGAAACGATCATGGGATCTTATAGTATATATACACACTAAAAATCACAATTAAATTGCAAACCCAAGCTTGGCTAGATCTGATTGGTAGTATTATATGTATCTTATATAACATTGTTTTAGTCTTCCTAGGTCCTCACCCAAACAGGCTGGCAAGAAACAAAAGCTCTTAAGCACGCAGACACAAAGATATTCCCCTGGTGGGTTTCAGGACTATATATATCCCTTTTACCCTTCTCATATAACAAACACAGGTTCGGAGAAAACCCTAAAGCAAGGCAAAGCTCTCTATAGCTGTCACTGACTGTTCAGTTGTTGAATCCTTTCTAAGTCTTAATGGCGGCTGGCGGGATCAGACGGCTACAATCCGCATTGCACAACAGGAGCTTCAGATTCATGGTCCGGCTCTGCAGCTCATTCTTCCTTGTCATTTCCTCCATTCTTCTATTCAAGTCTCTCGCACCGCTCCTTTCGTTCGTTCGTCAGGAGATGCTTCCCCATCTAAGAGATTCCATCTTCAACTCACACTCTTTTCTGTTCGTGCTCATCAATCCGATCATCTTCGCAGTCCTCTTTCCATCCGGTCTCTTCAGCACTTTCCGCTCCGATAACTTAGTATGTCCTTCACCAGATCCAGACGAGTCACCGCCTGTGGTAGTAGAAGAGGCGCCAAGTTCGTCAAATTCTACAGAAATGCCAGCTGAGCCGTCATCAGAAGCACAAGAAACACCAAAAACACAAGTAGTTCGCAGGAATAAGAGTCCGAGAGTGAAGAAAGTGAGGAAGATGAAGAATTCTTCGACAATCTCCTCCAAGATCGTCACAATGGGCATTGTGGAACCCGATGAATCTGCAGGAAATCCCAGAGATTCTGCGAGGAATCAACGAGATTCACTCAAAGATGAAGATTTCAAGCAGTTCATCGACACATTCATTGCCCGTGCGCACCAGCAGATGATCCGACAGGAGCGGGAGCTCGCCAGAAGCTTCAGCACCCCACATTCTTCTTGAAAAACCACGGCTGGGCCGGAATCCGTACACGTCCGTACATTTATGTCCGTACAAGTTAAAAAAAAAATTGTCGACCGTACGTAGTTAGATCGATCGTAGTTTTGCAGCCTTGCTACTTTTTTAAAAGCAAGCCACTGCAGAATTAGTGTAAGGATAAATAAATAAAAATATAGTTAGTGTCTTAGTGAGTAAACTCTTGTGTATAAAAAAAAAAAAAATATATATTATATATATATAATATATATATATATATATATATATATATATAAACTAAATGTAAACGTTAAAGGTGGCTGTCAAAACGTTATTCCTCTCCTTGTCATCTTCAAGAGCGTGGGGCTATCAGCTATCAAAAAATGGTTCAAGAAAGCTACGTGAAATTTGTGTTGATCGCCTTAAAAATGAAATTTAATTTAATTTAGTATAATTAATTGATATTCACTATGGTTTTCCCAAGATTTGAGCATGAAACTTCCTATAACGCTCTCTTAAGCTTAAACGATTTTTGATTAGGTACTTAATATGTAAATATAAGTGGGAATAAAACATTTGGAAACAAACACACACACACACATTTTCTAACTTTTCACACGTGCGTGTTGGATGGAGAGGCGTCTGGTTTAGTAATGTTCGTAGTCTTCAAGTCCCGTAAAATTCCTTGATATTAATGCTCCGATTCCAGATAGATCCTAGTTTAATTAATAATTACGTATGTATACACATAGTCATATATGTGTGTGTGTGTGTATTTATATCTACATTTTTCCGCCATTGTGTATAAAGAGCTATAAGGTTACATATTTATTTTAGAGTAAATTATTTCTTAAATGTGCCACCTTGTAATGTAGTATAACTAGGGTTTATTTGTGTTTTCAAAGTCCAGAAATATAAATTTTAATTAAAAAACTTGATCAAGAACGTGTTTTCTTTAATGTTTTTTTAAAAAAATCCACATGAATAATATTTTTCTAAAGTATATAAGAGTATATCATGTGGTTTTTTTAATTTTTTAACTTTCTCTTATTAAGAACATGTTCTAGTAATTCACTGTTTTTGTGTTTTTAAAATTTTTTATTCAGTTAAAACCCTATATAAACCACTATAACATAATTATTATTGATAATCTGCTAATAAAAGTGGAAGGCTGCCGATGCAGAGTGGAAGGCCCGGAAGGGGAGTGGAAGGCCGCCGAGGCGGAGTGGGAGGCCAGGAAGGCAGAGTGGGGGACTCCGAGACGGAGTGGAAGGCCGCCGAGCGGAGTGGAAGGTTACAGAGACAGTGACGGAACTTCAAAAGGCTGAGGCGAAGAAGGTCGCCGATGCAAAGTGGAAGCCCATCAGGCGAAGTGGAAGGTCGCTAAGGCAGAGTTGAAGGCCCGTGAGGCAGCCATGAGGCAGAGTTGAAGGCCACTGTGGCCAAGGCGACAGCGTTTCAGGCACTCAGATCCATCTGTTGATGCATTTTTGAATGAGGAGGTTTCATGTTGCTCTAACACCTCTCATTATTTCCTCGGTTTAAGATAAGTTTAACTTGTGAAATGAAAACGCATGAAAATAATATTAATAATATTGCTAATTTAGTTTTTATGGATTTGAGCTTATTACGTTTTTATTGATGTCCGTAATAGTTTTGTTATGAATTATCAATTGTTTATTAATTATTGAAATATTGTTGAACTTTTTAATAATAAAATAATTTATATCAATTTATTGTGAGCAATATTGATTTTATAATAGCTATAAAAGTTATTATAAATCAATATCTTAAAATTATTTTTAATTCTTTTTCCCTCTATTTAGGTCCACAAATCACCGGACGTGTATCCAATTAACTGATACACTTAACAAGCCTTGTTTTGTTTATATCAATATAATGGTTAAGTCATTTCAAAGTATAACGATTTAGACTTTGTGCCACATGGCTTGCACTAAGTTAGAAATAGAATTTAAATTTTTGATAATACAATTTCTAATATGAATCATTGTAATTAGTTTTTAAGGATTTATAACAGGACATTTTAAGGTTGACATCTAAGTACTAAGTAAGAACTTTAATATTATCATTTTTTTTTTATGAATTCACAATAGGAATGTAAATATTTAAATATGATTACGTCTGGTCATAATGTTCAAAGAATATTTATTATATGTTTTGAGGTCAACATTGTTCATAAGAAAATGTACAAAGAAATAAAATGTTTGAGTTTCTTATGAAATACATTTCAATTTTATTTTGATAAAGAGCTTTATTAATATTCTACCATAATGAAATACGTATAGCATAAGTATTGAATCATTAAAAACATAACAGAAAAACAAGTTTTAAAGATTAATATGTTATAATTTTTATTTAAGATTTACTTTATTAAGTGATTATTATTACTTATTCAAATTCATTAATGTTATTGAAAAGCATTTCTAAATGTAATAAAAATAATCACGTTTAATGCACTTTAAGTATTTAATAAATATTATGCTTGTGCTTCTCGTCCTTGTCTCCCATTAAATTTATTTTAGAAATTTATAATTATAGAAAAATTAAAATATAATAACAGCATCGTAGAATATATATTTAGTTGGATAGTTTAAATTTTATTTTAATTTAAATTTATTTAAGAAATAATAATAATATAAAACTTTAATAAGTTAAAATATCTTAATAATGTAAATATTAAGGACATGATTTAATTTATTTATTTCAAGAAACAATAATTTAAAAAAAAACTAAAGTATTTAATAATGCTGTATGTTTAAGTATATATATATAGTAACTTGATAGTAAGAGTTATTTTAATTGAATGGGTTCATTTTATTTTAATTGAAATGTCATTCAAGAAATAATAATTTTAAACAAATAAATTATATTTCATTCCTAAACTTCAACACATGCCTGTTTATTTTAAATTATATATAAAATTGTCTCACATAAGAATAAATCCTTCATCATTAAGATCTTAATTAATATATATATGTGTATATTTTAACACATGCATGTTTATAATATTTTTATATATAAATTATAACATTGAAAAGTACAAGGCTTTTTATGTTAAAATATTAAAATATGTTGCACTTTTTATTATGTGTATTTTTATCATTAAATAATATATCATTTAAGGTGTTAAGGTTGCATCACACTAAGAAGTATTATACAATTTTGATAAATTAATGTGTCAAAAAATTATTTGGTAAAATGAAAAATTAAAATATGTTTCATGTCAATATGAATTACATTTTGTGCTCTTAGTTATACATATATATATATATAATAATATATATATATTATATAATGTATTAAAATGGAGCTAAATTATGCTTTATCATTAAATTTTAATATGAATTTCTAAACATATAAATATATTTTATTATTATGATTCAAACTATGTGTGAATCATAAAGCTTGCTGTGTTTATTTTAGATATTTTATTCTTAAATAATAAATCAGAAATTATTAATATTTTTAATCAAAAGACTCTTATTCAAATCAAGTTATGTTTAATCAAAGAGTTATATTATGAAGATGAAATGAATTATTTTTATGAAATTTATAAATGAGAAAATGTAATTTTATATTCATCATGTGTGATGTAATTATATTTCCTTAAAATTCATTATTTTTACAATTAAGGAAGCAAAAGTATTGTAAAATAAAATGTACTAAGAAAATGTATAACATATTTAAACCATATAAATATATATGTTCAATATTATGTTATGCATATAAATAGTATGTTATGTGTCTATATGCATTTGCCTAGATATATCATATGTGTAACGATGTGATTATTTAAATTTTAGCTCTTTTTAAAAATTAATTTATAATATACTTATTTAAATAATAATACTATAAATTTAAAATTATTTAAATATCATATAAGACTTTAATATAGTCTAAAACAAGATTTGATTAATTTTTAAAAGAAAAACTCTCACCCAAAGAACATTGCATTTTGTTATGAACAATTATAATATATTTTTAAAATTAAAATATTCTTGTATATTTTATTATCTTTAAATTTTAAATAATCTCTCTAACAGCATATTCAAATTACATTATTTTAAAAATTATACGATTTTATTTAAAATCATGTAAACTTTTTATTATGTTTAACATAATATACCTTCACATAAATTAAGATTAAAAAATTCAAACACCCTAAAAGTTTTTAAAAGTAAGTTTTCAAAAAAAATTCTTTATAGAAAATTCATATTTTTAAAAGTTCATTTTTCTTAATTTATTTCTATACACAAAAACACTTTTAAAAATATTTTAATGACATACAACCTTTCCCAATTTATATATATATTTTAAAACTTTCAAAAGTTACTAAAATATTCTTCTAAATATATTTTACAAAAATATTCTTTATAAAAAAATTATACCACTAGCTTATTAAAGTTTAATTATGTTTATCTAACAAAGGGAGTTCCATACATTTATTTACCAAGTGTCCTCACAAAACGAATGACATAGCATATGCACTTCAGAAAATCAGGTAGTAAGGAGGCACCACAGTGAACTCAAGTTCATCGCCAGTAGGAGTGTGAGGTACCTTTGCCGAAAGCATTTCATAGCAAGCCTTCTAATCAACTACATTCTCAAGCAATGTCCGAACTCGTTTCCTTGTCCCTTATGCTCTCACCCTACTTAACAAAGCCCTAAAGATTAACAACCAAGGAGTGGCTTCCACCAAACAGCTTTTCCTCTTTAAAGACTAGGAGAGCCCTTAAAATGTCCCTAGCCTCCCACTCCTGCAGGTTATTATCATTAAAGCCTAGCTGGTGACACTTCTGTAAGTAGTTGCGGAGCTATTTCTTTGTATCATTATGTGTCAAGTTGGTCTACATCAATAACACCACAGTTGAAAATAACACTTAAAATATTTTTAAGACATATTCTTAATAAAATATTCTTAAGTATATCTATAGCATCATCTGACAAAAACACATATATGTCATAATTTATATTAGTTTATCATTTATGTAAATATATTTTTATTTACCAAATAGAGAACAAAAACCATTCTATAAAAATTGATTTTATGAATAATATTTTCATGTTCTAGAATATCCTTATTTTGCTTGTAAATATTAAGTTCAATAAAAATTATGATTTTAATATTTGATTCAAACCACTTGACCAAGCCATTATTAAAAATAATATAAATAATAATGTTCTAAATGAATGTTAAACCATTATTTAAAATGACATGATCAAAGCAAACTTTATAGTTTTTATAAAAAATAACCTATAAAAAATATGTTGTAACAATAATAAATTCCATATAAAAGTTTTTCAATTATGCATTATATGTTCTATTCGTAATACTTTTTATGTGTTTATATTTTATTTTACTTAATTTTAATAAATATTTATTTATAATATTTTTTATTTAATAATGCATTTGAGTTCTAAAGTATTAAAGAGTGTTTAATTATGAATTTTAAAAAATTTAAAATTGTTTAAATATCATATATGACTTTAATATAGTCTAAAACAAGATTTGGTTAAATTTTTTTTTTTTAATTCTCACCCAAAGAACACTAAAAATACATATTGTATTTTGTTTTATGAACAACTATAGCATATTTTTAAAATTAAAATATTATTGTATATTTTATTATCAAATTTTAAATAATCTCTTTAACAGCATATTGAATCACATTATTTAAAAATTATATGATTCTATTTAAAAAATCGTATTAACTTTTTACTATGTTCAATATAATATACCTCCATATAAATTAAGATTAAAAAATTCTTGAAATACCTAAAACTTTTTTAAAATAAGTTTATTAAAAAAATTCTTTAAAAAACTCATATTTTTGAAAGCGCTTTTTCATTATTTCTCTACACAAAACATTTTAAAAATATTTTAATGATATACAACCTTATATGTATTTTTTAAAACTTTCAAAAATTACTAAAATATTCTTTTAAATATATTTTATACAAAATATTCTTTATAAAAAATTATATTACTAGCTTATTAAAGTTTTATTATGCTTATTTAAATTTTTTATCACACTCATTTAAAAATAAAAATAAAAAAAAAAAATAAATGTGAAAAGTTTTCAATATTTTATAAAATAAAAGAGAATAAATAAATGGTCAAAAAATCTCATATAGAGACTTATAATTTCTTATGATAATTGATTTTATTAAATATTATCATAAAAGCAATTTATGGAAGATTTTGAATCATATAAGTATATTTCTTAATTAAATTGTTTAAATTTGAATTTAGAAAATGATAATTATAAAAAAAATTAAAATATATTAATAGCATCTTAAAAATATATATGAAATATATTTCTACTTGGATAGTCTAAATTTTATTTCAATTTCAAATTTATTTAAGAAATGATTATAACATAAAACTTTAATAAGTCAAAGTATCTTAATAATATAAATACTAAGGACATGATTTATTTTATTTATTTTAAAAAATTATAATCTTAAAGAAACTAAAGTATTTTAATAATTTTTATGTTTAAGTATATATATTGTTGATAACAAATGTTATTTTAATTGAATGGGTTCATTTTATTTCAATTCAAATGTCATTTTAAAAATAATAATTAAAAAAAACATTATTTTAGTCCTAAACTTCAACACATATCTATTTATTTAAATTATATATAAAATTGCCTCACATAAGAGTAAATTCTTCACCATAAATTCTTAATATAAATATACATATGTGTGTATTTTAACACATACTATTTTTATACATAATTTATAACATTGAAAAATACAAGGCTTTTTATGTTAAAAAATTAAAATGTTGCACCTTTTATTATATGTATTGTTTTTATTATTTAAATGATATAAAATGAAAAATTAAAATATGTTTTATGATTTAAAGCCTCAGTATGAATGTACATTTGTGTTCTTATTATATATATATATATAATATATATATATATATGTATTAAAATGGAGCTAAATTATGCTTTATCATTTGATTTTAATATGAATACACATATATGTGCATAAATTCTATTTAATAACATAATTATATGAGATTATTGTTTGAAAGTACAATAGATAATATAAATTTTTAAACATATCAATATTTTATTTATTATAATTCAAACTATGTGTGAACCATAAAGCTTATTATTTTTTTTTAGTTATTTTATTCTTAAATAATAAATAAGAAAATTATTTAACATATTAAATGATAAGGTTCTTATTCAAAACGGATTATATTGTGAAGATGAAATGAATTAGATTTAATATTTTAATAAAATTTATAAATGAGAAACTCAGGTTTTATGTAATTTATATTCATTATGTGTGATGTAATTATATACTTCTTTAAAATTTATTATTTTACAATTAAGGAAGCGAAAGTATTGCAAAACAAAATGTACTGAAATATTTAAACCATAAGAATATATATATATTCAGTATTTGTTATGCATATAATAATATGTTCTGTGTGTATATGCATTTGCATAGATATATCATGTGTGATGAAGTGATATATTTAGATTTTAGCTCTTTAATTTAAAATTATAGTTATTTAAATAATAATACAACAATTATAATATTGTAAAAATTACACTTGATAATAATTTTGATATGATTGTACTTTTAATTAAATCTCATATGTATTTAATATTATTTGTTCCACAACATTTTATGTAAATCTTCTGGAACCCTAAAGCAGAGTATTAAACCCTAAACAACAGGGAATGCGGGAGTGATAGCTATGGCGCGGATCACAGAATGCGAATGGCGGCAGCGGCTCATCGTTGCTCGATCTCATCTCTGCAGATCCGGCGCCATCCTCTTCCCCGGCTTCTTCCGGATCCATACCAGGTACTGTTGCGTAGGCGTGTGAGAAAACTACATACATTCTTACATCTATATTCTGTCCAATTTCGCTCTTCAAGAGATCTACATATATATGCGCGTACGCGTGTGTATGTGCGTGTAGCATGTATCACACACTCACAGATCTATGTATATGTGTGTGTCTATATAACACACACACACACACACACACACATTGAGGAATGTATGTAAGTGATATACATCACACACACATGTATCTTTATATGTGCATATATACTGGCGATAATACATTCATATGTATCACTCTATATACATAAATATTGATGGTAATACGTGGAAACACACAGAGAAGTTTCCACTAGTAACATGGTTGTAGATCACCTACTAACACATGCATATATAAGATATTATACTAACCCAATGACGCAGGGATCGCACCAGGGAGGAGATCCTTCAAGAAATCTAGCTTGCCTAATCTTCTGCAGCTACCTGGAGATGGGCTCCTTTCTCTAGCAAAGCCCTGCCTTCGCCCGTCAAGAATATCATCCCCAAACAGAAAAAAAGTGTGAATATGAATGCATTATGTGTATATATATGTAAATGTAGCATACAGATATATAATCTCTTTTTCTTTTCAGCCATTGTCATATTCTCAATTGGCAAGAACACTCCACGAGCTTGCAGCCACTTCCGACCAGGTATGTGCGTTATGCCTCTGTGTGTATGTGTGTGATATGTTGTTTCTACATATCATTAACCAGTACCGGTGAATTCCTTAGTTTAAATGGTGAATTATAAATTCGCCTCCTGTTGTTATCCTATGTTTTTGCGTGTGCTGTATATGTTGCAGAAATTATAGGATGGGTCGTGAGACACCAGACGTTAATAATGTTAACAACGTGCATCATTAACAGCGTTAAAACACATTTTTTTTGTTAATCACTTAATACAAGTAGAGAATATGCTAGAATCGCATCCTTTATGCTAATAACATTTAAAAATTGTTACTTATGTTATTTAATGTACGTTTTAAACGTACCATCTTTAGCTTTTTAAATAATGAAATAGTAGTGAGTATAAATTCCTTCATCAGGAGACCTTCCATAAGAATAGATGGTTCGAGAACGAACTAGTTTACAATTATTATGATTTGTCTGTGTATACGTGTGTGCGTGTATTTTTTTAATCTACTGAATTTGAATAAACTGAATGTTATATATTCATGCTTATCAAATTAAACGTCGGTTTATTTTAGCTACGATGCTCATTTCTTTTGACAGAAAGCGCCTCAGAGGCAACTTGTGAACCATGTATTCCCCAAGCTAGCAGTATACAGTTCAGTGGATCCATCACTAGCTCCATCTCTCATCATGGTACGCATTTATATCTATATACATAAACCCATATACGCATACATACATACACAGATAAATAGCTTGATACTCACACACATACTTTCGATGTACCAATAAGGTGAAGGCAGGCAAGTATGTACATTATTTTCTCTCTAGTATTAGGTAGATGTATCCATATGCAGCTAATTAGTTATTTGTATGCATATGTATACATTTGCATGTGTTATGTAGGTATGCATGTATAATGTTTTGTTTGGCAGCTTCACCAACAAGCCGAAGACAGGCAAGTGTTGCGATACGTATATATTTCCTTGCAAGAATACTAGGAGAGGCTGATGCACAAGGTGTAGTACCTGGTGGTGGAATACCCACTCCTAATTGGGACGCTTTAGCGGATATGAGTGTTGCTGGTGGCGTTACACGGGCTGATGTTGTTCCCAAAATCATTGATTTACTTGTTAAAGAGGCAGCTAATCCAGACCCCGCAAGTAAGTTTTCATAAAAGTAACATATGGGGTATAGCGTATCTATTTTGTAGTATTTACATTGGCATATAGTATAGACATTGAACTATGTACACACCATTCACGTATTTGCAGTTTTCTGTTAGAAACTGATAGTTTATAACGTATCGTAGATAAACGATATACATACTATATATAGATATGTTTTGACTAGGATTAGTATTAGATATTTTATGTTTATTTTATTACACAGTACATGCACGGCGGATTGCCGCACTTAAGGCTTTAACTTGCGCTTCAAATAATAATGAGGTTGTTCCCAAGCTTTACGAGATTGTTTTTGGCATTCTGGACAAGGTATGCTAATAGAAATCTTTGTATATGAACAAGTAGTATTTGTTAATAATTATATAATTATCTGTCGTATGTTATGTGTGTTTGTGGTGTATTTAAAGTATAGCATGTGTATCATATACATAGACAAAATTCATCCATCATACATATACATTGATGCACACGCATTGTTTCTTGATATAACAGAAGCATGATCATATATGTTATAAAAACACAATGATGAGAAGCATTTAATTTCAGGTTGCAGATGCAGGAAAGGTTAAGAAGAAAAAAGGAATGTTTGGCAGACAAACTCTGGACAGAGAGGTGACTTATCTTGATTAACTGATTAATTAAACTACTTATACATTATCTATTTACGAGTTTTCATTTGTTTCTTATTTCATTTTCTTTTGCAGTCTGCATTACGCAGCAATTTACAATACGCTGCATTGAGTGCATTGCAAAAGCTCCCCATAGACCAAGGAAATCCTGCTTTTTTCACCGTGCAGTACAAGGGTAATAAGTGATTGAACGCTGAATTTAGTAATTAACTTTTACTTAGATATATAAGTTGATAAACCTACATATAATGATCATTTACTAGTTGTTTTTTTTTTTTTTGCAGTATTGCCTGTGCCGACCCAGTTGGTGTGAGGCATGCTTTAGCAATGGTTTCAGAAATGGCTCCAAGAGATCCATATGGGGTTGCCATGGCCGTAGGTATTTATTTAACATTATACATGTGTATAATACTAAAAGTCAGTTGCATTCATGCTACATTCATATAATTCATACACCAGCATAAACAACACCCATTTTATTCTAATGCTCTTTTATTTTATTTGATTTTGATTAATGCAGCAAAGCTTGCACTTGCTGGAGGTAAGATAAGTTTAGTTCAAGACGATGTGTCAGAGATGATTAACTATTTCTTTTAATAGGCTCATTACAGGAGGTTTTACAACTACACGATGTTATGGCACGTGTGTATCTTGCTCGGCTTTGCTATGTCCTTTCTAGAGCACGAGTGCTTGATGGTAACTATTCATTTATTGAATACACTTGTATACACGCTTTCGTGTCTTTTTGGATATAGATAGATAGGTGTGGATGTACATGTACGTGTACAAAGATCTTTTTCTGCATACATATCTATATGAGTTTAAGCTTATTAGGCTATCAAATAATTAAACACAGTATTTTAACATGAACTTTGATTAACATGCTCTATTTTGTAGAAGCACCAGATTTAAAATCCCAGCTTAACAATATCCTGCAGCATCTTTTATTAGATCCAAGTGAAAGGGTGTGTTTTGAGGCAATTAGCTGCATTTTGGGGAGGTTTAATAAGAATGAAAGGTTAGTCACATGTTATGTTGTTGATTATGTATACATATTATATGTACGTGCACTTACATGTTTTTATTTTGTTTTTTATTTAATTTTTTGTTATACAGCTCTGTGGAACGTGCAAATGGATATGTTACTTTGGTAACTGAAGTTCTGAAGTTTCCAGATTCATCGTATATTCCTCCGACTAGCAAAGATTCTCAGAATGTCCCTAGCAAAGATTCTCAGGATCCTAAACGAGCTCTGCCCAGGCCACGTAGACCGCAAGCTCTCATAAGACTTGTCAAAAGAAGGTAAACCTCCTGTTGTGGGCGTGCTGTGGGTGTGGGTGATATATATATATAGACACACACACACACACACACTACACGTCTATTATGTGGGTACACATTGTCCAACTGCGACTGTTAGACGTGCTCCATGTTTAGGATATTATGTATATTAATTATTTTATGCAGACTAGAGTCAGCATTAAGAAGCCATTCACGACCTGTTTTGCACGCTGCTGCGAGAATTATTATGGAGATAGGGAAAAGTCGGGCAGCGGCGTATACTCACGGAATATCAATAAACGAAGATGCTTCTCCTGAGAACTTTGTGGACAATGAAGATGCTAACGATGTTGAAGGTATATTCCATTGAAATGAAAACTAGTAAATTCTGTAGAAAATAGTAGAATCTGTTGTCGATCATATAGTCAGCTATACATTGAAATAAAATTATAACGCATTATGACTGGACGAATATATATATAAGCTTATATTTACCTATAAGTTATTTAGAATGCATATAGTATATATATATGAGGCACAATAAATAGTTTCAGTTTAAGTGTATGTACATAGCAAAGTATATTTAACTATATATTTACCAAAAGTAGGTATCTATATGTTTCTCTACTCTATATGTGAATTCTATTGCTACATTACACACGCACACACAAAGTAGATGTATACATATACGTTTTACAGGTAGCCGGTCAAAGATGTCATTAGCATCTACAGGGGAAACCATATCTAGCATGTTTGTATCCCTAATGGAAGCCGTGCGTACGACTGTTGCGTGTGAGTGTGTGTACGTGCGTGCAGCTGCCATCAAAGCCATGGTCTGGATACAAAGGTACACATCTATAAATATACAGATATACATAAAACATACATTATATATATATGTACATGATGCACGATGTTCCAGTCCATATACATATACCTTACTGCTGTACATGTATAAAAATGCATATAACATGCTATATACGTATGTATGTTTAGTAAATTGTATAAATCAAGATTTTTAAGCATAAACGCACATATATTTGTGTACGTGATAATTTACATGGATTCATGCACGAATATACACATTATTACGTGCATTATAAAAGAATTTTAAGTGATTATTACAGGCCTGATGAATCTGTGGAAGAGCTTAAGGCTATTATTTCTGGGGAGCTGTCGGATCCTACATGGCCTGCTTCACTTTTAAGTGATATACTTCTTACATTACACGCTCGTTTCAAGGTGCGTGCGTGCGTGCGTGTTGTGTGTGTGTTGTGTTGTTAGGCGCATATAAGCCTGAGCACTAAGCGACACACATGTAAATTATATATGGTAGTTAGCACATCTTAATATATAAGTTGTGGCTGTGTATCCATGTGTATAAGGTACGTATAAGGTGTATGCTTAATGCATGTATGTTTTAAAGTGTAAATACTCTATACAACTAGGTATGTTATGCATGTGAGTATGTGTGAACTGAAGATTATTTTTAAGATTACAAAAAGTAACTCATAGAAATTATCAGTAGTCATATTTTCGTGAAAATTAATTATTAAATGTTTTAATTGATTAATTTAAATGTTTGGATAATTTTTTTTCAGGCTACACCGGAAATGGCTGTTATATTACTAGATTATCTCGGCTATTGCAACTAAAGTCCCTGGAAAAATAGATGCAGACGGTTTTGCAGCTCCTTTGGAAGGTTATATATCATAGATTATCTACTAGATATATGTTACAGAGTTACACAATACATATACTATACATTACATCATATCTGATAGAATTTAAGGTAGTTGCACACACACACACATACACACACACACTCTCTCTCTCTCTCTCAAGTACATCCATATATCTATAAGGCCTGTACATGTATAACCACATGGATAAATATACAAATAAAGATGTGTTATATACATGTCTTAGTATTTATAAATAGATACTTTTGTAGACATGCCTTGTAGGATGTGGACCAAGTGGGAAACACACGGCACTGGAGGCAGTCACTGTTGTGTTGGATCTTCCTCCACCGGCACCCGTCTTCATGAAATCCTCATCTTTGACGGATAGAGTTTCTGCATTCGATCCAAAGGCTGCCACTGCACTTCTAAAACTTGTGCAGGCTGCGGTATGTGCTTACACGTTATAGATAAGATCATATACATATATGTTAACACAAGACAGACGCAGTAAGTATAGTATCTGACTTTGTATCTTCATGTTATACATCGTAAATATTCTAGTCACGATACTCAACATTATGTAATTTATTATGGTACGTATACATGTGTACGCATTGCAGTCCGTGCTTATACTTATTACGCCTACATGTCTGTGATAGTATTATTACGATAACTACTTTATTTAACTATGATACAGTCGCGATACGATTATGTAGTTTCTATTATACTATAACATAAACATCATGTCGTAGTAATAGTATTTTTAATCATGGAGAATGTAAATACGTTAATTCATAATAGTACTATGTATGTTTAACATTAAAATATCATAGGTATCATATGATACATGATATATATATATATCTGTGTGTGTGTGTGTGTGTGTGTGTGTGTGTGTGTGTGTGTGTGTGTGTGTTGATGAACATTATGTACTTATGTACAACTATGTATTTGTTACATACAGGTGTTTTCTGGGGGAATGCAAACTATGCGGCAGCAGAATATGCTTGGGAATCTAAAACTCCGCCAGGGACGGCTTTGATGATGTTAGATGGAGATAAGATGGTTGCTGCTGCTAGTTCAAGGAATCCTACACTTGCCGGTGCTTTAACAAGGTTACAAAGATGTGCATTAAGTGGCAGCTGGGAGGTAATGTGTGTATATATGTGTTTAGGATACTGTAAAAATAGAATGATTGTTACATTATTATGTGATAGTATAAACACTCCTAAGACAACATGATTTTACTTTTATATATCTATGTGTTGCAGGTGAGGATTATAGCAGCACAGGCATTGATAACAATTGCAATAAGATCAGGGGAGCCATACAGGCTACAAATATACGAGTTTCTACACGGACTTGCGAAGGGTCCTGCCGTGGATAAGTTCTCCGATACACATGTAAGCAATGGTGAAGATCAAGGTGCAAGCGGTACAGGGTTGAGCTCCATACTCGAACCTATGCTTCGTGTCCTAGATGAGATGTACAAAGCCCAAGATCAGCTTATCAAGTACGTGTGTGTTTGTTATATACATATCTTAACAAACATAATTTCAATATGGATATGTATATTCGTAGGTAGATGTAAAGGTACATGCATGTGCTATGTGTATGTATCTGCTATATTTAGTATTTATTAGATATATTGAATGCATTTCACGTATATAGAAGCACATACACACATCAAAGCACACATATATACTAAGACATGCAACGTGTCGAATGTTTTTGAATAGGGATATGAGGCAGCATGATAATGCAAAGAAGGAATGGAGTGATGATGAACTTAAAACGCTCTATGAAACTCACGAGAGATTACTTGACTTGGTCTCTCTATTCTGCTTTGTTCCACGTTCCAAATACTTGCCGCTTGGTCCTACAAGGTGCGTGTGTGTGCGCGCGCGTGCGTGTTATACATATGGTAACAAACACTTTATATTTGAGACCTTGAATACTTAAAAAGTCAGAAGCATACGTTTACATTAACACCTGTGCACGTAGTATAAACATCAAATCAAACTAAGAGATACATACATATGGAAGCATACATGCATATATATTCTAATAATTTGTTTATGTGGCAGTGCAAATTTGATAGATATATATTGTAAGAGGCACCATATTGACGTGGCAACTGGGTATAACGATCCAGCGGTGGCTACAGGCATTGCAGATCTGCTTCCATATTCCGGTACTCAAACGGAATATCCTCCTGTTCAAGTAGAAGAAATAAACCAGCTGATGGTTTATGGACTGGGAGTCCTCGTGCCCGAGACCTGGTAAGCTTATATATTTAAGTATATATCATATGATTAATATGTTCTTTCAGTGTTAGTGCTAGGTTTAATTCTCTTGTACCACTATGATATATATATATATATATATATATATATATATATATATAATTGTTATTTTTATTTTATTTTATTTATTTACTTTCTTGCTGTATTTAGGTAAATGATTTCTGGGAGGAGCTGGGGGTACAGATGCTCCAGAAGTAGAAGAGGAGAACCGACGGCACGGCAATCTATCAGCTACGATGACATGTGGGCTAAAACACTACTGGAGGCATCAGACGATGAGGTGTGTATACATGTATATTACGTATATCTGTAAAAGATAGTCCACATCAAAGTGTATGCATATGTATGTATGTCACACACACATCTTATCTGTCTATGTACTATTAACGTGTTAATATACATGTATGCAATTTATTGTTTTGTTCTCCATACATAAAGATAATGTTGTTAAGACTTACATAAATGCGTAGAGTAGAATCAATGGAACGAACATATTCTGTCTAGGCATTTGCAGATATGCATGTATGCTTGTGCGTTTGGGTGCCTGGGTAGAGGCAGTTACACACATCTAGGCACACACACACACGCACGCACGCACACATGCTCACTTACGTTGTTATTATGCAGACTATTGATGATAACTCAAGTGGTTCGTCATCCCAGAGTCTATCGCTTCTGTTGAGACCTCTACTTCTTCACGATTTGGGAGTACCAGATATCCCTCTCTATTTACCAATCCGACTGCACAGTCACAAAGTAGATGGGTAAGTATTATCTAGTTTTAATTTCTCTCTCTCTCTCTCTACATAATTGTTGGGTTGCGTACATGAGATGTGTTTCATACACACGGGTGCGTATATATACATAAAACACATGCTTCTGTGTCTTAAGTCGTAAAACTTTCAATATAAATAGATCATATACTTTTGTTTACAGGAGGATCACAAACCTGAACCTCCAACTTTATCTTCACTTACGGAGGACGAGCCGTCCAAAGAAGAGGTAACACTTTCTTTAATATTCACATATGCATATCGTATGTGTTTGTGACTCTATATGATACTGTTAAAAATTTCAAATCCATGTATAAAAAGATCTACATGCAGGCATATGTACATTATCTATGTATGTAGACGGATGCATGTTCTCAGACATACACAAACAAATTATAGGCACACAGGCACAAACACATTTATTCACATATACACTACACTAATTTAAGGCAATACAGGAGGAATCTTGGGTATCGAGATTTGCAAGGCAGGACAGTTTTAATTCAGAGAACCCAAGCCAAACTTCTTTCCAAGATGGCCCTCAGTCCGGCAAAGCTTTATACGATTTCACCGCTGGTGGTGACGAGGAGGTTCTCTCTCTCTCTCTCTATCTATATGTGTTGTGTGTGTGTGTGTGTGTGTGTGTGTATGTATGTAGGTATCTACGTATCTATGTGTGTACACTGACTATTATCTTCATATACTTGGTTTCGAGTGATATTGATGTACATAATACATACACATACAAATATAACAATTGCTTGTTTTTCAGCTAACTATAGTGTCTGGAGAGGAGCTTGAAATCGAATATGAAGTCGACGGATGGTACCACGTAAGTGGTTTTTCTTTCCTAATACAGTACTCATTTGTTATAAATCACGATTATGTGTAATAATTTATTTGGTCAATTAAGCTGTATTTAAGTTTAGTAAGTACGGTCTTATTGCAGGTACGGAAGAGGAAGCCTGGAGAGATGGCAAGATCACTGGACTGTTCCAGTGCTTTACGTTGGAACATGAGGGAATTGCTATCAAGGTTTTACTGTGTTTTAGTCTAATTGTTCATCACATGTGTGTACTTGTGTGTGCAATACGTTTTATATTTAAACATGCGTGTGTGGTGCGCCGGCGTGGATTTAGAATAATTTCAATCTGTCTCTAATTATAATTAATTCATAGAGTTTAACTAGTTATAGTTGAATATAAAAAAGATTATAACTAATTATTAGAGTTAGTTATTAATTAGTTATATAAAGTATTACATAAATCAATATTTTATCATGTTATTTTTTAAGACATTAATAGAATCATTGATATTAAATAGCATTACTTAATACTATCTTTTATGTAGTAAATATCAGCACACTCACGCATATCAGCACAGAATGCCAATCATTTATGGATACGTAACTACACACACACAGTCCCACGTACAGGCCACTACAGCACCCAGAAATTCCAATACATATGCAATGCATATATAAAGCCATAAGATCAATGCATGTCGGTCCACTTACAATCTGTCTGAATATGTATATAGAGAAACAGACACACACACATACACACACGGGTAGCCCAACAACGATACCCGATCCCAAGACACATACGTAGATTACGCGTAAGTCGCTACACCTCTGTAAGAAGATATCCAGTAAGATCAATGCGTGCCAGACCACTCCCCGCAACATCGGCAGCAATCTCTGACTGCATCACCTCACTTTGAGCGCCGCAGCATCGCAGCAGATTGGGGAAGCAGCGCTGCATCAAGCCGCACCATTCCTGCTCAAGAACCTAACCCCTGCTTAGGGTTCTAAGAATTTAAAATTAAATAAAAAAGTTAAAAAAAAAAGCGTGGACGGCAGGATTCGAACCTGCGCGGGCAAAGCCCACATGATTCTAGTCATGCCCGATAACCACTTCCGGCACGTCCACCCTTATATGATATCTAAGCAGCGTATATGCTACTTGTCCGGACATCTTGTATGTATACGTATTGGCATAATCAAATACCGACAGTGCGCGCATATATCCGATTTTTTACCATGAGAAGCTGCCTTGTTCACTGTCCAGAGAGAACCCGAACTTAGTGATCCAATCCATA
>PUQB01000871.1:0-13502 GCA_003024785.1 Selaginella tamariscina | reverse complement strand
GTGTGGAGTTTTAAGAACATAAATATTAAATACAACCTCTCCTTCACAAACCAACATTCATATGCAGTGTGCCAATCGAATCTTTTAACCATCACCTTTGATGATTGTAATGAGACGATAGTTCCTTGATTAGGAGCGAGTTTTCTTGAATCATTAGCATTCAATTACAGTCATCTCCTTCGTGTTTAATGCAAGCAAATTTGATATGCCATGAACATGCAAATATATATGTATAGCTTATATAATATGTGTCTAGGTTAGAATGTGTATAGATACATGCACGTTGTAACTAAAGTGGGCATGATACGTGAAAATGGGAATATAAAATAAATTACTAATTAATACTTAAGTTTTAATTATTAATTAATATGTAATTAAGCCTTAAATATTAATTAATTAATAAATTAATCCTTTAATAACCTTACTTAGAATATTCATATTATTTTAAAAATAATTTACAATAATTAAGAAATACTATCAAACATAATTACAAATGAAATCATTTTCTTATCAACATGTTAATTTTTTTTTTATAAATACTTTCTTCCTATCATACAGAGAAATCTTCTCATTTTGTCTAAATCATCACTCTCCAGATTAATCTAATCATTTTAGTCAATATCTTGATGTTGCCACCACCTAACACTCTCACGAATGCAATTGGGAGTTGCCATCCTTATTAATACATAAGATGTGATAAGAGAAGGTCTGCATAAAGGTTCATCTAAAAACTGACGTTCCTTAAGAATAATATTATAAAGCGCCCGGTTGCTATCCTTCATTTTTAAAATTCAAAATCACAAGAAAGAAAAG
This sequence comes from Selaginella tamariscina, assembly GCA_003024785.1. Lineage (NCBI taxonomy): Eukaryota > Viridiplantae > Streptophyta > Lycopodiopsida > Selaginellales > Selaginellaceae > Selaginella > Selaginella tamariscina. The sequence continues at coordinate 12,689 of PUQB01000871.1, read as the reverse complement.
CTTTAGGAAATGTTTGATACGGTGGATACTGCTCACAAAAGTTTTCGAGATTCTTCTTTCTGAGGCACGTATCGAAGTAGTTCACTAGCTCATCCATGATATTGGTATCAAAATATGGGTCGAAAGTGATTGGATGAATACAAGCAATGTTTTGGTTGAGCATAGCCTTCTGAGGAGAGTTGTCTACCACTAACATCTGTGCGTTCTTCATTATCCTTAAGCGATTGATCTCCCCATGAGTCCCAATTATTCTTTCATTCTTGAAGAAGTATGGCTTGCTTTCTTTTTTTATATTATAAAATTCGAGAGGTTTATAACATATTTGTTGGTCAAAAATCCAATCTTTATGAATCACCTCTTCTGCAACACTACAATGCTTCTTAAGCAAATTCAACAGCGGTGTTAAGTTGTGAATCTGCATGCATGACCAAATCCCCACAAGCGCACCCATCTCTTTAAGCTTTTGAAAGAGACAATCCAACCCTGGACGAAAAATAATATCATATCGAAATTTACCATGACAAGGAATGAAATTTCCTTGTTTGATTTCTTTTTTCTATCCTCGGGCCTTTGTCGATGAAGCAGAACACCATTGACATCCAACAACACAATATGGCCATGAGTAACATGGGATAGCGTTACCTCTTGAATACTTTGCAAATCACTTGTTTGCTCCCTTTCACATTTATCTGTTGACACTATCTCATTGCCTATCCCTTTATCATTTAATTGTACATCATCCTTATAAGATTCATATATTGCAGGCACTGAAGAAATTATTTTCGGAACTAAAGCCAATAGAAATGATGATGAAAAAATTGAAGTGGTCCCATGGTAACAATGTTTTGAGCTGCATTATTATCCATTTCCTGCATGAACTCTATCATTTTGACATGTGGCACAAGAAATTTTTGCCAAACCCCTCTCTTACCTCATAGCAATGCTGAAAATCCATGTTCTCAACTGTTTAATTACATCTGCAAAATGATAGTTAGCTGACCTAAAATTATCAAGGTATATTATTTACCTTGTTAATGTGTGACCCATGTTTGAACTAAAAGCTTCATTAATCCTTGAGAATTTATTTTCTGTACAAATATAAACGAAATATACAAAAATGCCTTATGTTATACTCATTTACAACTATTCGTCACTCTAAGAACTCATTAACAATTCTTCTTCGCTATTACCTTCTGAGTGAGGCGAAGAAGGTCTAGGCCGCTTGTGAAATGGTTCAAGATCTTCCGTATCTTCTATTGATGTTTCCATGGGTAATGGAGTGTGTGAATGTTCTGTACTCCTCGAGATAACTTCTGGTTTAATATCTGATTGAAGTTCGTCCTCAGACTCCAACATTGAACCAGATTCGTCTTCAGAACTATTGCACTTATCAGGAGGGAACTTTCTCAAATGGTCTTATTCGTTTCAACGGCAAACACACATGTATCCGAAGGTAACACTCCTTCAAGACGGACCCCCTAGTGCAGTAGTTAAAAACCCACGCATCACTGTGAGGACCCCTGATCAAGTTGACGATGCTCCATGCCACTTGACTTGTAATGTTTGGATAACGTACATTGCCGAATACGTCACTCTCAGCTATCGGTGTATCGGATGGAGGTTCAGGGCCGTTGGAGTGCAAACAGATGCATGCCAGTCATTTGAAGTTTGAAACTGTTTGGCACATTCCTAACAACCAAGTGAACAACCGAATCAATGCACTTCGGATCAGCATCATTCATATAAAATCCTGTCCAACGATGTTTATTCCTCTTGGCAAAGGCGAAGGCAAAGGTATCGGTGACATGAGCAAGAATCAAGAAATAAATACCTAAAAACGTAGATATCAGTCAAGAGTGCAAGAATGAATTCAATAATAAATACCTTCTTTGTACATGCTTGCACGGCTAAGTTTCTCCACCAAATCCTTTATGTCCTGTCTGTCGAAGGATTTTTTGACACATGTCGATCCATACGAACAATTGAAACGGTTTCCTACAAGCAATGATAGTACCCATAAAGTCTCCAAATCCAACAAAAACATCTATAGGGCTTGTCGTGATTCATAACATCCTCCTTTATAAGGTTCAACTCAGTTCTCCGCTGCTGAAGGACTGCCATAAGAGAAGGCGTCATCGCAATGTTCTCCTTCTTGGCGTTGGCATGCAATAGATTCTTGCCCAGATCTTCCGATTGATTCACCCATTCGACAAGCATATCATCGTTTGTCACATGCAAATATTTTCTGACCTCTTCGTATGTTGAAGTCGAGGTCCAACCCAGTTTGTGGCAGTGTATTCCCAACCACTCCTTGAAGTGCCTGACCGTCTTCAACTCCATTGCCTTAGATGAAAAGGAGAGGTGGGCTGCTGTTGTTAATCTGTATTTGCCATCAATCACCAAATCAGCCAAGACTTCCATCTCCTCCATCGTTGTTCCATTTAAAGGCTTCAACCATGTGAGCTTGAAATCGTTGTCTACATCCTTTATAAATTGAACAGACTTAGCCTTCGGCATCTTACTGGGTTTCTTTGCAGACTTCTCTGAGGGCTCCTTTTCACTTGTCTGCTTCTTCTTAGTGTTCCTTTTGCAAAGGATTCCATAATCCCCAACCATTTGGCAAAGATCCTATTTTCGAGACAAGAAATCAACATCATCAAAAAGGATTTTCCTTCCCGCCCACCTGGGCAAAATCAACTGCTACAATTTCTTCAACTCTCTGAAAAAAAGACAGATTAATATACGGTGAGATAAATCCCGCCCAAACAATTTGCTTACGGTATCCGCAGATTGTGTATTCCTACGGTAGCTTTTGTGGTGCTGAAGAGATTCCCACACGGCTCGCATGTGTTTGAACTTCTCCCATATTTTGTTGTTGTAGTGGTTGGTGTTGCAGTGTCCCATTCCGCTGATAACTTATGGTACTGCTCATTGTGAGATTCGGCTTCGCTAAAAATGCCGATCTTTTCGTCAGCTTTCAGGGTATGCTCGGAAAGTTTTGTTGCCATCGTTCCTTTGTTGTGTTCGTCGAGAAGTCGTTGGGCTACCGTTATTGTGTGCTGGCCACTAATGATGTAGTACTTGATTGATTTTTATTCTCCGTCTGAATCTTCCTCATTTGTTCCGGTGTTGTGATCACACTTTGTCAGCGCCTTTGTTTTCTTGTAGTATGGCACAAAACAGCATTATGTGGAACGGTGTAAGAATTGTCGTCCTTCATCTTCTCATGAGCTCAGCTACACGTTCCTGTTGAGTGGCCTGTAATTGAAGTTTGGGTTGACGCTGCAATACTTAACCCTACACTCGTAAATCCTATCATCCAACATCATTTCCTTGTGGCTTATTGCAGCATGGGATGCCACAGGTAGCTGACAAAACGACAAGGATTTTCTTCTACGATCCGAATCAACATGTGTGATCCCCGATTGATGCTGTTCTAATGTTCTCGGCACACTCTTCCACTCCCAAAATTTTCTAAGCAAATTGAACGTGATCTGTAAAGAACCTGAGACCAAGCCACCCTCTCAATCTCCCTTATGATGTCGTTGTGTTCTTCTTCAATGTGAAGAGGGACGATTGCTCCACTTGGATTTTCTGTATTGTGAACAATCTCTGCTGAGAATACACCTACTCGATGAGTCTGAAGATCTTCGAAGTAGACATCCAGTTGGATCTCTCCATAGATGGGCTTTCGTTGAGTTGAAGAAGAACTCCATGGTCAACATCATTAGTGAACATGTGAACGTCATTATCCATAAGTCGACAAGACCACCCAAAATTAATGTTGTAACTGGCAACCTCTAATCCGAGAACGTGACATTGGATGGAACAAGCATATGTGTCAAGCATCGTTCAATCTGGGTTCACACATGCTTTCGGATGCTTGACTAGCACACCCACTTTCCATTGTTTTGCTGTCCATGCGATGTGACAGAGGTTAGTTTGACAAACCATGGTTGTCCCGTTTAATTTGAAATATGGCCAAGTTGATTCCAGAATTCCCCTGCCCATCTCTTCTCCTGCTCTCGTCTTCAATCACCTCAATTCCACATCTGAATACAAAAATGATTAGTTCAAGCACATATCCGAGTATAACAGATTTTATTTTAATTCTTACCAGAATTTGGCGACGACTCCATACTAATGACTCGATCTCCTTGTTTAATTAAATCGTCCTTCTGCAAAATAATACACTATGAATACAAATCATATAAAAACGCACACACACTTGTATAAACCGAATATACAAAAATAATACACAGAGAGAAGTGAACGGAATTAACTGTCCAAAGCTCACATTTGTGCTAGTGAAAAGAAAGATAACATTTCGTTTTAGAACCACCACAAATGTGAGTTCTAGACAGTTTTACATAGATTCCTAGCTTTTACTCGAAATATTATGATAAGATAATAAAAGTAAATAAAATGAGATATGCAACTTATATATACTAATACACATATATATTCACATGGAAGGTGCGGCGGGATTAATCTCGCCACCCCTTCAATGCCTCCTGCAAGAGTGGGCGGGATTAATCTCGCCACCTTTTTGGAGGCCCTGAAAGGGTGTGCAGGATTAATCCTGCCACCCTTTTCGGTCTTAGAGAAAACTGAGCAGGATTTATTTGGCACACCCCTTCAGGAACTCCAGAAAGGCGGCGGGATTAATCTCGCCCACCATGTAAGAGATGGTGAAATGAATATCGCCACCCTTCTCAGTCCCCTCCATTGGTATGTTGTAAACCTTCTTCGTCTCAACTGAAACGTTTGGGATTGGTCCGACTCACCAATGGAGGAAAAAAATAAGGGTGGCAGGATTCATTTCTCCACCAGGCATTGAAGGCTCAGCGAGATTAATCCCGCCGCCCAGGCCCTTCCCGTAGGCCATGTGCGGCGGGATTAATCCACCGGATTCCGCACAAGGCATGGGCATGTGGTGGGATTAATCCTGCCGCCCATGGCCTCCGTGCTGGGCCTGGACGACGGGATTAATCCCGCCGTCCACGCATGCCTTGCACAGAATCCAGCGGGATTAATTCCGCCGCCTAGGCCCTTTAGGTAGGCCTTTGGCGGCGGGATAAATCCCGTCGGATTTCGCACAGGGCATGCGTACGTGGCGGGATTAATCGCGCCGGATGCCCATGCCCTGTGCAGAATCCGGCAAGATTAATTCTGCCGCTTAGGCCCTTTAGGCAGGCCTTTGGCGGCGAGATAAATCCCACCAGATTCTGCGCAGGGCATGCGTACGCGGCGGGATTAATCCCGCCGTCTAGGCCGAGCACGTAGCCATGGGCAGCGGGATTAATCCGCCGCCTAGACCCTTCGGACAGGCCTTTGGCGGCGAGATTAATCCCACTGTCTAGGCCCAGCATGCAGCCATGGGCGGCGGGATTAATCCCGCTGGACGCCCATGCCCTACGCGGAATCCGGCGGGATTAATCCCACCGCCTAGACCCTTCGGACATGCCATTTTTGGCAGGATAAATCTCGCCGGATTCCGCATAGGGCATGTGTAGGCGGCGGGATTAATCCCGCCGCCTAGGCCCAGCACGCAGGCCATGGCCAGCGGAATTAATCCCGCTGCTTATGAGGCTAACCAAATAGCCTACCTGAAGGGCAGCGGGATTAATCCCGCCGCTGAGGGTCTAACCATTAGCGGCAGGATTAATCCCGTCGCTACACACATATATATATATCTATATGTATATGTGTGTGTAGGAGAGTGCGTGCGTGTGCCAGAGATAAACAAATCAGATAAAATTATACTGATACACACGCACATATGCATATGTATATGTATATCGTATGTGTATGTTAAATAAATTAAATTATACAAATACACACACACACACACACATATGTATATGTATATGTATATATAGGAGTGTGTGTGTGTGTGCGAGAGATAGATAAATAAATAAATTATACAAATACTGGTACACATAATATATGTATGTATATATGTACATAGGTATATATACATATTGTATATCATGTGTATGCGTGTGTGAAACAAATAAATCATACATATAAACAAACACACACACACACATATATATACAGGAGTGTGCGTGTGTGTGCGAGAGATACAATTAACAAATCAATAAAATTATACAGATACACACACACACACATATATATATATATGTGTGTGTGTGTATATATATATATATATATATATATATATATATATATATGTAGGAGTGTGCATGTGTGTGCAGAGAAAGATAAATAAATAGAATTATACAGATACTGGTACACATAATATATGTATGTATATTATATGTATATAGGTATATATATATGTGTGTGTGTGTGTGTATGTATATATCGTGAGTATGCGTGTGTGAGCGAAACAAATAAAATCATATAGATAAACAGGATGTGCATGCGTGTGCAAGAGATAAAATTAATAAATTAATAAAATTATACAGATACATAAACACAAACACACACACACACATACACACACACACACACACACACACACACACACATATATATATATATATATATATATATATATATATATATCTGTGTGTGTATATGTATATGAGTGTGCATGTGTGTGCGAGAGATAGAGATCTAAATTATATTATTAAGATACACACATATAAATATATATGTGAATAAAAATAAATAAATAAACTCAGGAGTGTGTGTGTGAGAGAGAGAGATCTCACAGCCACCGCCTCCGCCGCCTTGCTTCTTGAAACCCTAAGAATATACCTAAACCCTAAAAGGAATAGAATATATATTAACCCTAATCGAATATTCCTTCTAAGAATATACTTAAACCCTAAAAAGAATAAATTATAGATTCGCCCTAAACAAATATTCTTTCATTATATTATTAGTGTGTGCGTGTGCGTGGGTGTATCACATACAAGAATAAAAATCATGCAGGGGTTTAACATGTGTGTGTCCATGAGAGTGTTAAAGTTTCACGTGCAGCGATACATATACACACACATAGTATTATACACATAGACATACATACATATTAGTACATATTAATATTAGAGAGACAGAGTACATATTATGGATCCTGCATGGTGTGTATGTTTGAGAGAAGAGAGATAGTACATATTAACATGGATCATGCATGGTGTGTATGTATGAGAGAAGAGGAGAGTGTTAACAAATTAAATTCATACACATTGCATATATTAGTACACACATATACATACACACGTGTATACACACAGACATACATATATATTACATGTGTAAATTCAATGTGTTACATAGGGTTTAGGGTTTAGGGTTTAGGGTTAGGATGGATCATGCATGGTGTGTATGTATAAGAGGAGTGAGTGTTAAAAAATTAATTTTGTACACATTGCATATATTAGTACACATATATACATACACATATTATACACAGATATACATTATACATAATACATAATATTGTAATATCAGTACATATTATGGATCATGCATGGTGTGTATGTACGAGAGAAGAGACATGCTACATATTATGGATCATGATCATGCATGGTGTGTATGTATGAGAGAAGGGATTATGCATGGTGACACTATGTATGTATGAGAGAAGAGAGAGAGTGTTAACAAATGAAAATCGTACACATTGCATATATTAGTACACATATATACATACACACGTGTATACACACAGACATACATATATATATTACATGTGTAAATTAATGTGTTACATACACACAGACTGAGTACATATAGATCATACATGCGTTGAACATGATGTTTTTCAATAAAGAAGCAACATATAATTTCTCAAGTTTGGTTTAGGCAATGTGCATGTGTGTGCATATGTGTCTCTGTAAGTGCTTCTAATGCGTGTGCACGTGTATATATAAATTTATGATTGTGTTTATATATGTGTGCAAAACAAACATCGAATAATTAAGAAAATAATATTAATAAACACACTATGAACATATTTTAAATTATACATAATAATATATGATTTTATTAATATATAGCCATATATAGTTTTAATAATATATATTAATTTAATATTGATAATAAGGTTTAACATTGAATATTCTTGAAATAATAAGAAATTAATTGAGAAAATCCCATTAATATATACAAATGTAGATCAAGTACTGAAATAATTAACTAAATTAATTATGATAATCATGTTTAATATTGAAATATTCTTGGAATAATAAGAAAATAATAAAGAATATCCATTAATATAAAGAAGATTAATTACTCAAGTAATTAAGAAAATGATATTAATATACACACTATGAACATATTTTAAATTATACATAATAATACATCATTTTATCTAATATATAGTCATATATAGTTTTAATAATATATATTAATTTAATATTGATAATAAGGTTTAACATAGGAATATTCTTGAAATAATAACAAATTAATTGAGAAAATCCCATTAATATATACAAATGTAGAATAATTACTGGATAATTAAGAATAAGACTAATTTAATTATGATAATCAGGTTTAATATTGGAATATTCTTTAATATTAAGAAAATAATAAAGAATATCCCATTAATAGTAGGAAATGTAAATTAATTACTCGAGTAATTAAGAAAATAATAATAATAAACAGACTATGAATATATTTTAAATGATACATAATAATATATCAATTTATTTATTGTATTAGTGTATATATATATATAATATAAACTTAATAATATATCTTGAATATTAAGAATGTAGAATAATTACAAAAATTTCGTAATATTAAACAGCTTGAAGCACTTGAATAACATTAAATGCAATTTTAAAACACTCATTGGAATTGGAGAGTATATATGTCAGACTGTCGGTTATTTGTTTCAACTCATCTTAAATTTTCTTTTCTGTTATTTCAAAAATTTGAATTTCTGACATAAGTATTGTCGGTCTGACATGTAAATTTGAAAATGCATTTAATTTCCCACTCAAATTCAGATCTGGTTCTTTCTCCGGCAAGGGTTTCTTCATTTCTTTATTTTTCACTCTTCAGATTTTCTTTTTTCTTCTTAGTGATCAGCTCAGGAGCGACATTAAATTGGGTGCGCTATTGTTTATAGGAAAGCACGGCGCCTTCAGTGCTGTTTACAAGTAAGTATTATAAACAAATTTAATATATTTATAAATTCATTCACTCTCTTAAATTTTAGAATTTAGGGATTTAGGAATGCATTAGGATTACAATATATTCTGTTAGGGATTTATCCCGTTTAAATATACTTTAACTTAATATTCTCGGTTAGCCGGGCGGCGGGATTAATCCGGCCATTTTTTTTGCCTCTTGAAGAGGTGGCGGGATTAATCCCGCCACCATCTCTTTTGCTATGGCAGAATTAGTCGGGCAATGCTTCTCCGCCTTTAAAAAGAGCGGGATTAATCCCGCCGATAACTCTCTCAACTGATAAGATTTACTTGAATTTATTAAAAGAGTTGTGGATTAATCTCGCCAACCATTTTAAGGCAGAGAAGGGGTGGCGGGATTAATCTCGCCACCACTTCCCTGTTTTAAATATTTGTGGGCAGGATTCATCCCGAATCTCTTTGAAATCATAGTTTCGGAGAGAGTTGTGGGCGGGATTAATCCGCCGCCTTATTCCCCGTCGTCAGAGTTGTGGCGGGATTAATCCCGCCCCTCTTCCTCGTCAGGTTTGGCGGGATTAATCCCGCCTCTCTCCCGTGAGGAGATGCGGCGGGATTAATCCCCGACTTCTCGGAGGGATCGGCGGCGGGATTAATCCCGCCGTCTCTCCGATGGGGAGAGTCGGGCGGGATTAATCCCGCCCTCTCTCCGAGGGAGTCGCGCGGATTAATCCCGCCGACTCCTCCGAAGGGGTAGAGTGGCGCGGGATTAATCCCGCCACGTTCCTCGTCGGAGGGAGTCGTGGGCGGGATTAATCCCCCATCAGTTGTATTAATAAAGCATGAGATATTATCTTATACATAATTATGTATTATTGCACATGCATATTATTAAGCAACCGCAGTTATGATTTCTTAAAATATTGCATAAACAGATATCATAAATAACACAATTATTTATGTGCAGGACAATATGTATAATACTGGAGATAAAGTATGTCTTCTTCGGAACAACGAGATAGTTGGCACTGGAACTGTGGAAGTTCGAGATGATAATGCATCATGTCACAATATTGCCCAAGGATCTTGTGTGTACGTATGGGTGAACACCATTTTCAAGCATGTTGAGGTTCCGGAATGGAATTTGAGGAGGGTTCTCCTGTATTGTGGAATTTGGATGAAGTCAAGGCTGACACAGAATATACAGAGTCACAAACAAACAGTAGCACGAGTTTTCCAGATGATGGCTTGCCTGCTGTGATGATGTGTTCATGAGATTGAGGTTGGGAGAGGCATCATCACAGCTATAAATCCAATGGAAGCAGTGTCAGAAGAGAAACTAGGGTCCGACTTCGTGGGTGTAGTTGTGACAGAGGTTTCACCTAATGGCACATTGCATCCTGGATCCCTCGTGAGGTGGCGAACATCTGAATTAAGACGGCAAGATGGTTCAACATATTCTGGGTTGGATTTCAATAATAACAACCCGGAAGAACAACTCATATTTGAAGAGGTTCCTTGCATTGGTCCTATTGTAAGAAAAAGGCGATTCATGGGTTGCAGATCTTCCCCTGCAAGTTTCAGCAAGAGGGTGAAGATGGATCCTACATCTTCCGAAAGTGTTACGAGCATTTCCACGATTGACTGCAAGAAGAAGTGTTGTCAGATGGCAGACCGGAATGAAATTACCCAATGTAGACATGTCTTTCGTACGCTCACCCAAAAGCAAAGGCATGAGTTTGTATATGCTGCACTAACTGGGTGTATTGATGGAATGGCCTCGGACACAGGTTATCAGAGTACATCCATGGTATTTAATAAGGTGGCCATCTGCTTCAAAGCTTGGTACAGTATATACGGGATCCCAAAGACCACGTTCTACCGTCGGAGGGATGAGTGGCTAGATGGAGCGCGAACCTCAGTACATGGGAACACTCGCTTGGTCAAAACCCGCTCTCACATTATGGCAGCCATAGAGATACTCAAGGCTTTTGTGGAAGCAAATGCAGACAGGATGCCTCACAAATGCCGAACCACAAATGCAGGGGTCAGGGAAAATCTCAAGGTTTTGCCTTCGATCTACACTCAATTGAAGCTGTGTGAACATGTGAACAAGTGCCTCAGCTTGATGGGGCTGCAAGCAATCTGGCAACATATGGAATACTCATTTTAAGGATGTGGAGATTGCAAAACACTCTAGCTTTTCCAAGTGTGACACTTGTACATCATTGAAGGCTGCAGAGGCTTGTGCAAAAACCTTGGTGGAGATCACTGCCATTCAAAAGAAGATGGAGGCCCACATGATTGCACAACAAACTTGCCGGTCTCAGTACTATGCACACCGCATGCTTTCTGTGTCACGCCCATCAGAGTACCTGTGCTTGATCCATGACAAGATGGATCATTCAAAGACCAGCATTCCAAAGCTCGTTGCAACACCAAAGTGCCTTGGAAATGTCATGAAACTTCCGATTTCATTGACAGGTGTGCTAACACATGGACACGGTTGTGAGTCATATGGACACTTTTCACTTCCACATTGGTCTAGCGACTCCAATTTCACTATTGGGTCGTTGGCCATGTGTTTCAGAAACCTTGAAGCCCACTCACAGACAAGTCCTATCAGTGATCTCAAAGTGAAGAAACAACACCTTCAACCTTTACATAATGCTCTCATGAACACGTCTGCACTTGAGGCTACTTGGGAATATGAGAGGCATTGTCAGCAACCTGCACAAAAAACAGATGGCCCTGTTGAGAGTTCAGGTTCAGTGGAGGGATCTAGCTCAAATAGTGTACATGTGTCCTCAACATCAAATAAGCTTCCTCGTCATTTGCTTTTACAGATGGATAATTGTGCAGGCGAGAACAAAAATAGGTAAATCATTTTACTTAAGGGTTTCTCAAGCTCATACTTACTTTTATTTTCTAGATATGTGCTAGCATACTTGTCAATGCTTGTTGCCAAAGGTGTGTTTGAAACAATCACGCTCAGTTTTCTTATGGTTGGTCACACTCATGAAGATATTGATGCGTTCTTCAGCAAGGTCTCCAACTCTACAAAAAGGACAAGTGCACTTACCTTACCGCATATGATGAATCTTTTTGAAAATTGCATCTCCAAAAAAAGTTGTGCTTTGCTTGTGACTGAGGTGCCAGACTTCAAAAAATTTCTCAAGGAGTATATAAAAGAGGGAGTGATTCTTTAGTTGGTCACCTTGTGCCGCTACAATTCTTTTTCTCCATACGAGATGGTATACCTATTATGCAGTACAAGTTACGGCCATCAGAGCAGGAGTGGTTACCGAAAAGGGGTTAATGCTCTTCAAAAGTGGAGAGAATGGAAAGCCACTTCTCCCAGAAGGACAACCAGACCCTATTCCATTGAGTGCCCAGCTCAAGGAACAAGAGGTTATTATTGATGGCATCAAAAAATATGTGGCATGGGTTCAAAAATCGATGCCAAAGAATTCTGATAAGGCAACTGGTTACTCAGAACTATATAAGCATGTGGTGACTATTGGGAGACTGTTGTTCGAGAGTTGGAAGGGCCTACTGTCACAAGTACAGAATTGCAACACCCTTTTTTAGCCTAAAACAAGGTGGCGAGAGGATATTGAAATG
>PUQB01000870.1:0-82785 GCA_003024785.1 Selaginella tamariscina | reverse complement strand
TCTGTTGGCCTGTTGGAGTCCGAGACCTCTTTATAGGAATCATCGACCTGGTACGTATGTATGTATATGTGTGTGTGGATAAGTATATATGTATGTAAAATGATTCAAAAAGTGAATCCTAATGTTATACATACATATGCACATGCTATTTGTACATTGATAGATGAAATAGCACTTAATATTCTCCCCGAGTATTTCAGTCAATGATGCATGTATGCATGTATAGGCTATATATCTCTATTAAATAGAAAGCACTTTGCCTAGATGTATATGCATGTAATGTATTGTACATGCACATACATGGATATATATATATATATATATATATATAATATATACCATTTCTCCAGCCAGCAATAAGGTATGCTTGTGGTGCAGGCAATGTAAATAACCACATATATATAAGCTCACAATTTTCATATTTTGTTCTAACAACTACTCTTATGACTTTCGCAACAAACACACACACATACACACATATCTAAGAAATATACTATTGTGTGTGCCAGGAATCCGGCAACTAGAGCCCTTTGTACCGAAGATGTTCCAGAGGCTAGAGCTTGTCGTGAAGAAGAAGAAGGGAAGACAACATAAACAAGTTTTAACGGAGCAGTTAACTGTTACTAAGCCAAAAGCTTTAACAAAGCAAGGCTTAACGGAGCAGCTAAGTGATAACACAACGGATCACTCAACAGATAGTAGGGTACAAGATAAAGCTTTAACGGAGGAGTTAACGGACAAGACGGAGAAGTTAACGGACTCCGTTCGAACGCTTGAGAGAAAAAGAAGAGCAGCAATGAGGCGTCAAGAGAGGGAGGAGCGTTTGAAGGATCCTGAACTGGTGAGTTTAATTAATATGTGGTTTAGTTAAAGCTGAAGATGTTTCTTACTTAAACAGGATATTCTCCTGTGCGTCAGGAGGTTGTTCTATTTGCCAAAGAGGAGAAGACGGAGACGGAGAAGAGGTGACAAGCCTAAGCGATCTACAGAACAAACTACAAAACCAGGTGTGTGTGTGTGTGTGTGTGTGACGTATATACATATACAGTTATTTTAGAGAGAGAGGGCTTATATATTATGTATATATGGAAAGTCACATGGTTCACATATATGTAGATGGATATGTATTAAAACTTCCCAGTTTTTGCTTACATATTGATAAACTGGGGATGAAGGGTAAATACCTATATAGATATATACATGTGCATGTGCGTGTGTGTGTGTGTAGAGAGAGCCATTATGCACTTATACGTATATATGTGTATATGATGTTTATTTCAGGTGATCAGCACAACTGCTATACACTCCAATTAACTGTTCCTAATTTGTTATAGAAATATTTGTATGACATTTATGAATATAACTTCTTTTTACTGATTCCAAGAATATACGTCATGCGAAAAATAGAATATGCTAAGAAGATGCCCGGCTTTAATTAGTTTTTCTTTTCTTATATTTATTACTTGTCCTCAACAATTGGGTTGGATAGGGATTTCATGGGACTTACGAGGTAGAGCGTAGGGGAATCGAGGTAAGAGAGAGAGGGAGAGGGAGAGAGAGAGAGGGAGAGGGAGAGAGGGAGAGGGAGGGAGGGAGAGACATTTGGCTTGATGGGTATGTGGGAAACAGGTATGGGTTCAGGGAAGAAGATGGCTATGGTGCGTGTGGAGAATGTGGAGACGACAAGTGTGTGTGATGGGGTAAAGAGGAGGACTAGACCCAGGAAGCATGTGGATTATGTACAGGATTGGTACTTTGTTGAGTATCTCAAGCATCTGGAGCGCGAGGATGAATTGAGGGCTTACCCTAGGCATCCCATTAATCCCGCCCAATCCAAGGTATATACACACATATACATATTGATAAGTGCGTATATATGCATACACACACACACACACACACACACACACACATTCATACAATCTTAAGGTAGTAAACAGATATACACTGTGTATGTATTGATCATGAACTACACGCTCACATGTTACAGGTATATGAACAAGCCAACAACAGTACAGAGGATATAAAAGTCGATGCAGCACAGGTACATATATATATAAATACTTGCCCAAAATGACATAATATATATATAACACTTTCTGCAGTGTTACTATACACGTACATATATAAATACACTTAAGTACACACGCACTTTCGCCCACGCACACACTAACACTAGTCAAGGAACAGTTCCATTTACAGAAGTACGGAAAACCTGTGGAGACTACAACACCAGATACAAAGCAACAAGAAAACTTCAAGGTAATAGTTTAAATGTATATGCTAGTTCTGTGTGTGTGTTTGTGTGCTACTCAAATAGGAAACTTGTAGAAGGCCATAGGCATATAGCATATACACGTGGATTTTACAGGAGGGTGATGAAACAGCTGTGAAGAGGGAAGGGGGAGACCGAGAAAATCTCCAGAAGAACAAAACAGTACTAAAAACCTGAGGACGACAGGTGGAAACTGGTTTGATCAGAGTAATCCTGAGCAGTGCCTGAGTACAGATGGACGAAGCTGGAGGTGTTGTAACGAGAGAATCCCAGGTCAGAAGTATTGCAGCCGACACCTGCATCGCACAAGGAAGAAGCCTAAGAACAACATACTGAAGGGGGTATCACCATTGTCACCTCCTGTTGATCTCGAACATCTCACCTCTAGCCAGGTTCTCTTTCTCTCCTCTCCCTCTCCCTCCCTCTCTCTCTCTCACACTTGTTTTCTAACATGGACAACAGTTGGCTTTGGATCAAATCCATGATATCTCACCACCCTTGGCTTTGGAAGAAGCCGATGTAACTCCGAACAATCTACTACAGATTACTCAAGCTGCTGACCATATTAATCTCAGGTAACGAGATATACACAAGTATGGATGCTCTATACAGGCTTACGTAGTATATAACTTATGTACTATAGGTATGCACAAGTATGCTCCATAATACACAAGTATAGCTTAGATATTATATGACTTACGTACATGCACAGATATCTGTATTTAGGATGAGCATCCCTCCTTTTGTGTGTGTGGTGTGAGAGAGAGAGAGAGTTTTCCTGCATATGTGATGGTAGTATTGTATTCAAGAGAATGACCAAACTGCTTGCGTCTATATGTAACATGTATATAGATATAATGTGTGTGCGAGAGAGAGAGAGACGGTATCTAGTGTGCCTGCTAAGACAGTTGTTGATATATATTCTAATGGATATGTATGTGTGTACAAATTTAGGAAATTGGAGGTAGAGATGAAGCAAGAGAGTAACGAGATGGATCTGAAGCGTGAGATTGAGAGGCTGTTAGAGAACGAGAAGAAGATGAAGCTAGACATGGAAAGGCTGCACGGCGAGAAAATGCATTTGGAAGCAAGAAACAGGGAAGGTGTGGAGCTCATTGTCTCGGTAAGGGACGCCTACATTCGGCTGAAGAAGCAGTACAAGGCCCTCAAAGAGCCTATTTAACTTGTGTAACACCAGGCCAGGTTTGTATGTACGGTATCTCTATGTACTTATCATTTATGAAGCATGTTGATTATTTACTCTACAACACTATTCTTTGCACTTGTGGTTAACGACGTGCGTGTGCGTGTGCGTGCAAGTACATGGAGAGTTTACAAAATATTAAATAAACAGCTGTGACCACTATTTTCATGTGCGTAGAAAGCATCACGTGTGAACAGGGAAGCATATTCACTTGAAGACACTTGTCGTTAGATGAAAGCGACTGCGAGATCTGAGGGGATCCAACGGCTAGCATCTTTGCCAGGAGTGCTTATCACAAAGTCTGAGGTTTCCACTGGTGAACTACATGGAGAAATTATCTGCACTCGATGTGTGCATTGGGAGGGCGCAAGCGAGAGAACGTTATTTTCACTTGTTTACTTATCGAGGTGGGCTTCTCGGCAGCAATTGTGTTTCCTGTCACTCTAGGAGGGTCTCACGTCCGTACGTAGCACTATTTACTCCGTACCATGCATCAAGCTCCAAGCTGCTTTCCAGGTTTACTGCATTCGCTACCGCGGTAAGTCTTGGTTTAGACTATATAGATATATTCCCTCTCGATTTTCATTCCAGGATGAAGCTGCTGAAGAACTGCCTGTTCAAGCTCCAGGTAGGCTTAAGTTTCCACAGAGACAGAGAGAGAGAGGATATTAACCGTGAAGTTGTTTTCCGAGTAGATGTCCCCCTGATTGCTACTAAATTCATGCTGGAGAGGAAATGTGAGTTTGGCGAGGCATTTCTGGTTTCTGGGGAGATTCTTTGTTGGGAGCATGGGATCCGAGTTCTGCTGTTCCCATGGAGTGGTCCGAAGGTCATATCTGGACATGCCAAGTTGTAAGTATGCATGTGTGTGTGTGTGTCTGTGTGTGTGTGTGTGAGAGAGAGAGAGAGAGAGCGTTAAGATGTATGGTTTCTACAACAGGACTTACCTGTCGGGAAGCATTATGAATACAAGTTTCTTCTGACAAGTAAGGAAGATGAACCGCAGTGGCAACCTGGTCCAAACAGAAGCTTTGACACGAGCAGCTCGTCTTCACCATTGATTGTCTCGGAGAGTTGGTACTACGCAGAAGAGGTTTCTTCGGATGAATCTCAAACAGAGGAAGCCCTTGGAACTGAGCATCATGCTGCCGAAGAGGAGGTGCCAGATGGTACAAGTGCCGGTGAACTCGTTAGTTCAACTGTTAAAAGTATAAAAGATGCATTCGTGGGAGCTGTTAAAGAAGAGGATGAGGAGGAGCTCGAAAGCTCAGCAGTGTCTATGGAAGGGAAGGACGATATTAGTCGCTTAAACGAGGATAAGGAAGGGAAGGACTTAAAGGAGGACAAGGAGCATACAACAGAAGATTCAAAGGGTTTCAGGAGCTTCAAATTTGAGGACCAGGCTGCTACAGACCTCAACAATGGCCAGCCAGTGACCAAGTCGGACACTCCTGAGCTTCCTTTTCTTGAAACAGTCTTTACTTCTACGGTTCTTGGTGGTGAGGATGAGGCCTCTAATCAGTCATTATGAGGTAAATATTTTCATATACTTAAGTATTCGAAGAATATATATGTGCGTGCGTGCGTGCGTGCGTGCGACATATGCACTACGAACACGTTCTGCAGGGTCAAGCTTGCTTACGATATGTAGGCTCCGAAAAGAGCGTCCTTTTGGCCTTATCTATTTTAATAATGTTATGATATTTAATACTTTCATTACAATCGTCATATATTCATATACAAATTTTTTTAAAGAATATAAATATATACTATACATATGTTAGATATTTTTTCTAGGATCAAAGAATATTTAAGTTATATGATATATTAATATATATACACACACACACATATGCATATGTATATAAAAGAACACACACGAAGATGCTGAATGAAGAGGATATACTGTGTATAATTCATGACAAATTATATATATCTTAGGCTAGTGTTTTTAAATTTATAAAAGAGAAATATTAAAAATAAAGAGACTAAAATAAATACATTCTTAAAGATGATAAAATGTCTAACAATTTATTATATAAATTAATATACATTATTATGTGATAATATTTGCATTGTAAGTAATAAGTAAAACTATTAAAAACTATAATAAATATAAAAGATTTATGAAGAACGCTACACACACATATATAAATCATATTTTAATACGTAATAATAATATATAGTATGATTTACGCACATTCTAAGTATATTATTTCTTTAGAGTAACGAATATGCTTCTGAAATAAGAATATATTCTAGGTTTAATGGTTTAAGACAGGGATAAGAATTTAGGTTGTCAATGGCTTTCGCCGTTGCGGGAGGAGCACAATGCTGTACCGCCGCTGTGGATTCATCGCCTGCATTGAATCGATCTTTTCCTCCTCTTAAGAACAAGGTCTCTTTTCGAATTCAATGGTGCATTCCCAGTCTGATCCGATGGCGCCGCAGCAATGCATCCGTTCAATCTATTGTCACAGAATTCCCCTAAATCAGAGGTTAGATACAATTACTTAACACCAATTACGATGTTTGATATTTGTGAAAGAGGATCATGGTTATAGAGTTAGTCTGAACTTCCAAGTTACAATTTTATATATAACATATAGTTATATACATAATGTATTATGGTTTATATAACCTTGTATATACAATATAGTTATATACATAATGTATTATGGTTTATATAACCATGTATATACAATATATATAATGTATTAGTGTGATTACAAATATATACTATACCTCTTATAACGATTACATCATATAACCCCATGTAAGACACAGTCTATGTATATATAGTTTTATATGTCGCTCTATTTTCCCTGGAATATTTGGGAGAATTAAATGCAAGTCGAGTATTAATTTATTTCCAGGAAGGACTAGAGCAAACATACGTAATGGTTAAACCAGATGGAGTTCAACGTGGTTTGGTAAACACACGACACTACATACACATCAGTCGTAGTTTACTCGTGTTTTTTATATGCCAGGTTGGTGAAGTGATCTCTCGCTTTGAGAGAAAAGGCTTCAAGCTTAAGGGGTTGAAGATGTTTCAGTCCTGGGGATTTAGCTAAGGTACGCATACAAGATAATGCGTTTATACTTTAAGCATAGAAGATAATGCATTTATATATTTTAATATCTCTCTCTTCATTTTGCAGAAACATTACGAGGAACTGAAGGAGAAGCCCTTTTATGACAAATTGGTCAAGTATATTACTTCCGGTCCAGTTGTTTGCATGGTAAGCTCTATAGTTATTCAAGGAGTTAAAGTTTGATGTTTAACTTCGTAGGCTTGGGAAGGTCCAGGCGTGGTTGCTTCTGCAAGAAAATTAATTGGAGCTACCAATCCGCTTGTGGCTGAACCAGGAACAATTCGGGGTGACTTCGGTATCGCTGTTGGAAGGTAAATATTCATGTGTGTGTGTGTGTGTGTGTGTGTGTGTGTGTTTATATTATATATAGATAGATAGATAGATAGATAGATAGATAGATAGATAGATAGTTAGAGAGAGAGAGAGAGAGAGAGGAGAGGAGTAGTAGTACATGAACATCTTTTGTTAGGAATGTTTACACGGCAGTGATAGTCCGGACAATGGAAAACGGGAAATAGGTAACAATTTTGTATTATATGTTTAAGCGAGGGCTAATGCAATTTATAAACAGGTCTTTGGTTTGGTGAAGGCGAGTTGTATGGATGGCACCAGGAATTAACACCATGGCTCCTTGAATAGAGACGCCTTTGACAACCATTTGTTTTCTTCACACAATAAATCGAGTCTATCTCACAAGTACGTAGATTATAATATGAAAGTATATATATACAGCATATTCAGCTTGTCTTTTGGAATATACTTAGTTATACTGTAGTTATCTTATATTATCTAAACTTTTATATTTATCATGGTTATCTTATACTATCCAACTGCACATCTTGCATATGGTATATCTGAAGTCCAACTTGGACGGAGATAGTTTAATTTATATATACAATAAAATTAGTTATTATTTTTATATGCATATAACATCACATATGTAATACCAAAAGCGAAACATTGTATAAAAAGAATATTTAATATGTGTTCCAGATGGAAATTTATCATTAAATTTCTCATTTCATATTTGATGGTGTATACATATCTACCAAATATAAAGAAGTTTAATGTACATAATACAGGCAGTTTAAATATATATACGAATGTGTATTAAAAGAATAAATGCATGGTCTGTAATAAACTCAACATATGCATATATACATACCTTATATAGAAAAAATGTTAAGACCATGGTTTAAAACTTAATAAGGTGGAGTTTCAAAATAGATGCTTTATTATATTTTACTTAAACATGTAATTAATAAATATTATATTTTAATTAAAGTTTTTTAATTATATTAAGTTGTTACACACGGATTGATATACAAGTATATGTACCCTTGTATGTATTATGCATATGTTGAGATTAGAAGTACACATGTTTGTATATATGTGTGTGTGTGCGCGCATTAACCTCTGTTGTGTTTTTTATAGTTCTCTATTGCTTGAACTCCATTCCATACATGTCTCGTGAAGTATGAACACACAAGCACGCACGCACGCACACAGCTTATGAGTGGTCTATAATTTAAGAATAAAAAGATCTACAACAACATATTATATATTATTTAGTATATATTCAATACCCATAGCGAGTCATAATCCATAACTAAATATGATTAATAAATAAATAATTTATAATCTAAGAATAAAAAAATCAACAACAACATACTATATATTATTTAGTATATATTTAATATGCATATGAATTTAGCAAGTCATAATCCATAAATAAATATTTATAATGCACACACAAAGACGAATACGGAGTGTAATTTTATATGATAAAGGCACTCGTGTAGATCTATATGATAAATTTTAATTTTAAAATGTGAAGTTTATAATATGTTTATATAATGTAAAGTGATATTTAAATTAAATTATGTAATATATAATTCATAAATAGAAAGATAAACAGATCTAAAATAAAGGTAAAGATTTTTTTTTATAGAGTAACTCTATCTTTAAATAATATAATTTAAATGTTTTAATACATTATTTAAAGCTCTTAGTTAATATTTAAATATATTTGATTTCTATATATTTAACATAAAATTTAAATATAAGCCATCCATATTCAATTTAAAAATAAAATAAAATGAATTAAAAAACAAATGTTAATAAATACAAAAAATTTCAAATATTATATATTGTATTTAATTACTTTTGCTAAAAAGTTAAATAACATGAATTATAAATTAATTATTAATGCTTATTATTCTTTGAAACTATATTTTAATTTTCTTAATATTAAAATATAAGAAGTTTTTCAAAAGTGAAATGTTTTAATGGATACTTTAAATTTTAAAGATATTTAAAGATATTTATGTTTTATTTTCTTTATAAATATTTTAAATAAGCATTAAAATATATATACATATACTTTATATACACTTATAACCATTCATTCTAGACTTAATTAATGAATTTTAATAATTAAAATAGTAAATCTTAAAATTTTTAAATGCAATTATTTTGGGAATGTAAATTCCAATTACCTAAAGAACATTTAAATAAAGTAAATTGTTATTGTTAACTATTTAAATTTTATAAATATTAAAATGTAAAAGTTGATTTTATAGAGAATATTAAAGAGTAAAATATATTTACTTAAAGATTAATTAAAATGTATTTATAATTGTAAAAGAAAATAATTATCAAAAAGTAAGTTTTAAAAATACCATTAAATTTTTCTCAAACTCTAAAATTATATGGTGAAGATTAATTAATAATTAATATTCATCATTAGTCAATAATATATTAGGGTTTAATTTTTTTCATATGAATAAACATTTTGCTTTATATTGTGGCATTAATTTAATTTTTAAAAAATTTAAAATGCTTATTTTAAATTGAATGCATAACTTTATAATCTTCATTATAGATTTTGTAAATCTATTTTTTTTCAGCATATATTATTTTTGAAAGTAACATTGTTTTTTCTAAATTGATAATCAACATTGTTAATTTAATAAATTTAAATTATTATTATTTTGACTCTTGAATATATTAAAATCGTTAAATAGGTAGTCTTTTTTATTTAAATACTTATTTATTTAGAAGTTTAATATTTTTTTTTCCTTTTAAGATTAAATTTTTCAAATTTATGTTGTTATTATCGTTTTTCAATTTTGCACTTTCAAAAGTAATTATTTTAATTTTATTAAAATTAAAATGTTGTTAAAATTTGTTAATCTATAAAGTTATATTTAAATTTTGGTTTTGAAAGAATTTTATTAAAAATTTGTAATCTTGAAAGTACATTTTTTTAATTTATGAAACTTTAATGTTTTTTCATTTAAAGTTTATAAAGATATCTCCATTTGTAATTCATATCATGAAATTAAAAAAAAAAAACCATGTTTACAGTGTGTGTGTTTATATATAATACATATATGCATGTAAGTGTGTGTATTGACATATATATGATATTAAGTAGAAAGATTCATGTTATACTTATATTTTACATGTAATACAAAGAAATAATTATTATGTGGGTATATCAAATTTATCAATACATACACATATTGAAATTAAGAGTGATTACCTTAATTTATATTTAAAAATGAATTTAAAAGTAAAATAAATAATTACTATAATATTGTTTAAGATGTTTTTATGTCAAAAATAATAATATTTAATAATGTTAAAAAAATAAATTAATATAATATGCTTATTTATAAGTAAATAATGAACATGTTCTAAGTGTATAAAGAGATGAATGATTATTATATTATATAATTTGGGAGCAATATAAAATGAATAATATATTATTAAAATGTTTAATTTATATAATTAAGTAGCAAAAATATAAAATCATTTGAATTTACACTTTTATTATAAAGTTTTTTTGCATGTAACAATTTACAAACACTTGATTACTTTTTTATTATATTTGAAAAAACAAGAAGAAATAATAATAAAACAAAAATATTTATATTAGTTCAACAATTGGATTATGTTTTAGAAATGGAGATTTTTCTTTTGTTATTTTAATATCACTTTGAATATAAAAGTAAATTCTTTTTAAAAATAATAATATTAAATTACTTAATATAATAATTTTAGTGAGGTTTTAAATCTTAGTATGTTATAGTAAAATAATGTTTTAATTAGACGATTTAGATTTTATTGGTGAGATAGATGTTTGCTATATAATCTTTAATTAGAGATTTTTAAGTGGTTGCAAGTTTGCTTCATATACATAAACAGATTATAATAAGTAACTTAGATGAGTTTAAGAAAACATGCTTAAATCAAGTAGTAGAATATAACAATTGCCTAGTGGGTGCAACCGTTGGACTATTTGATGTTCGGAATATAACATTAACAATGTAAGTAAAAAAATCCAAGTAAATTATTGTTTTACATTGTTTATTATGGGAGTCATCACTACATAGTACATTGTAAGTGGCAAGTGGGTATGGAGCATTTAGGTTCAAGTGAATTTGATTTACATTGATCATTATATGAATTGTTGCTACATAGCACATTATAAGTGACAAGTGAATGCAT
The DNA here is from genome assembly GCA_003024785.1 of Selaginella tamariscina. Taxonomy (NCBI): domain Eukaryota; kingdom Viridiplantae; phylum Streptophyta; class Lycopodiopsida; order Selaginellales; family Selaginellaceae; genus Selaginella; species Selaginella tamariscina. The sequence continues at coordinate 71,693 of PUQB01000870.1, read as the reverse complement.
TTAAGTTGGCATAACATACGATACAATGACAAGGAAATTTAGTGAATAGGTAACTTGTTATGTACGTGCATTAGAAAATTAAAGCACCTTCTAATGGAAACTCTTTTGTCCCTAGATACAAGGTTATATAAAACGAAGGAGTTTAAATCAATTTCATTACAAATGTTGTATTAGCTTTGATTGTTTATCATCTTAGTCTAAGTAAGCTGTGTTGTTAGTTTTTTTTAATTTGTTTTAGAAAAAAAAATTGCTTTATGTTTTGTGAAACAATGAAATATGCATTAACATTGTTGTTGTAGTATTCAATTGATAGTTTCTTTATGGATTTATAATGACTCCAAACACTCATGAACATAAACCAACTATGCATACATACCTTGTTCACAAGAATTCTCTATTATTATCCATGACACTTGCTACCTTGCCATCCTTACCATCCCATCATCATGTTTTGCTTAGGGTGTTTAACTTTTGCATATTATTTTTAATATAATCCACATTCGTTGCTTGGCTATAAGCATACCCAAGAGTTCAGAGTGGGCCAGCTGAACTTACAAGGACAAAGAAACACCTTTTTGGCTTGCATTGCATACAAAGGAAGTTAAAGGCACCCTTTAAATTAAGAATAGCAACTCTGTTGTGACAGTTCACATTAATTCCAATTGTTGTCCACTCTAATCTTGCGTTGAGCATGTACAAAGTTTGTTATGTTGATCGTATTTTCATTATGTAAACTTTAGATTTGAGGTAACATGAGGTATGACTTGTATGTTAAATCAATTCAAAAACTAAAAAACCCTCAATGAAAATTGTTAGACTTGTGCATGAAGTCGCCGTCAATTTGACATGTGGTTCACTAATATCACCATGCTCTTTTATAAGTAAAAGTTAACCATTAGATTCAGATTGAAAACTTCACGGTGAGTAATAATGTTAATTTTATTTTTGTTCTAAGTATTTTACTTATTATTGTTTGAAGCAAAAACACATGCATTTAGAACAATTGAGAAGGTAACATCAGTGCTGATTGATAGAATAAACAACATATAATTCCTGAGCACGATGGCTATGCCATGGGTCTGAGATGGAGGTTTCTTAGACTATAGGAGGTCCGCAAGAGGTCACCATAGGAGGTTTGCAAGAGGTTCACCAAGAGGCCTACTAGAGGTCCCCCAAGGTTTGCGATAGGAGATTAAAGGTCCGTGGAAGGTCCCTGAGAGACCACATGCGAACCATGACCATTGGATGTCCAAGAGACACCTAGAAGATTGCCAATTTATTTTTTTTAAAAACAACGTCCCGCAGTAATGTGTATAATTTATTTTAAATTTTATTTTAAAATGTTAATCATAAATTTTCTAATATATATTAATCTTAATAATGTCTTATATTTAAACTATGCCATGCTGGATAACATATAATATATTTTTATATGTATATATTGTCATATCTACGAGACATACATCTATGTATATGTGATTACTATACAATTTTAACTAAGCTGATCAAATGCAAATGGAGAGTAAGGAAATGTTGTCTTTTTATTTTTATATACATTTAGACTCTTAAATACCGACAGACGTATATACATAAATGAATGCGTGTATTATATTATTTATATTATCTATGAATATAATATGTCCATAGTTCTAATTGAAAAATAGTCATGAATTTTCTGTTGTGTTACCCGAATTTAAGTGGTATTGTAAAAAATAAACCGTAAAATATATTAATAATAGTTTATTTTTAAGATACTGTGATTAGGGATTTCACGAATATTCTATTCGCATAATTTTGGCGAAGAAAACGAGTCTGACGTGGCGACTGATGGCCGTGCGTTGAGCGAAGAGCAGTGATGCTGGAGAAGATTGGATTGCCGCCGAAGCCGGCAGGGCGAGGAAGAACATGGGTGATCGATGCGTCTCATTGTCAGCAGTGCGCCTCGGTCTTCTCCTTCTTCAATCGTAAGGTACGTTCTTCAATCCACTGAAAATCCATGAAATATCTGAAATCTCCTTTTCTGATTCGTTTTCGCTGGATCGCAGCTGCTAGATCTTGTATTGCGCTACTCGTCTCTCTCCTAGGGTCATAATCCATTGTAAAAATCGCTTTTTTCTGATAGTATTCATGGCGCATAGTGTTTCTAGCATAATCCATCGAGAATCCCCCTTCTAATCGTTAGCGATCCTTAAACTTGTGTGTGTGTGTGTGTGTGTGTGACAATGTAGTGTTTAAAGTCTCTGAAACTCTATTAATAACTCGACTAATAATATTATTGAACGATGCGCAATATATGTATACATACGATATATATATATATATGAATAGAATAAAACATGTATGTTCATGCAGAGGCGTATAGGCGAAATGTTGTTGTTCAACAAACTCTTTCATGTTTGAGGATAATAAACACCATATATAGTAGACCTAGATCTTATTCGTAAATATTTTATATATCATTATATGTATGTATATACAGATATATACTTATTTTAAAACACATTTTGTTCTTATATATAAGATGCATATATGTGAAGCATGTAATTATGTTCAACGTGGAGCAAACATATATACATATATACATATATATGAGCAACCTGATAAAGTAAATTATGAGCAGCATCATTGTCGAAGATGTGGTGGGCTTTTCTGTGGCAACTGTGTGCAATGGAGAATGTATCTTCGTGGGCAAGGGGATGCTCCTGTTCGCATTTGCGAGCCATGCAAAAAGCTAGAAGAAGCAGCTCGCTTCGAAGCACGTCACGGACGCAAGAAATCTGGTACTATATTGTAGCTGTGTTGCATTTATCTATATGCGTGTATAGCTATGTGTTTATATGTTATTGGAGTGAATCGATAAGTACACGATACGTGATTTACTGAACAGTTTTAAACGTTTGAAAGAGTTTGTCGAATGACAAGATTTTATTGTATCTGTTCAGCAGAGTATGAACATACATCTAGTATATGAATGCTCGATATAAGTTTTATGTAGGAATTGCTAATGTTTTGTGCAATGCAGATGAGAGTCGCAATGAAGCTGACGATATATTGCTCAAAACATTATTAAACGATGAGGGTCCATCTTCATCAAACAGCATTGCACCGGACCCTGTTACTCCTGAATCCTTAAGACAACATGCACAAGAGATGAAGGCCAAATGGATCACACTGAAAAAGGAGGGGAAGAATGAAGATGCATTGAAAGCCTTCAAGCGTTCAAAGGAGCTCGAGCGTCAAGCTGATGCGTTAGTACTCGCTCTTCGTAAAGCTTCAAGGTCCCCAAAGACACAGTAAGTGTAATACTGGCATAGCATGTGTGTGTGTGTGTGTTTGCGTGTGTGCGTGCACTGGTGTGACATGCGTTTATGTTATACATTTCATGGCAGTAGGAAATAGCGGGATGTGGTACGTTATTAATACATTAAATACAATAAAGGAATGTGCATAATTTTTTTCCATGGGCGGGGGAGATTCTAACACTGCTTACAGGGAACAACCAAAAAGCAGCCAGAAAGAACAGAGGTTACAGAATCAAAGGCCAAGGAGACAGTGGATGAGAAGCAAGACTTGATGAAGGAGTTGAAAGAGCTGGGCTGGTCTGAAGCAGACGAAGTTAAGCAATCTTCTGATGCAGATATATTAAACGAAGGCTCTACAAAGAGTAAGAAAGCAACTGAGGAGTTGCAACAACAAATTCTGGGCCACAAAAGAAAAGCATTAGCTCTGAAGCGCGATGGAGACCTGTCAAGGGTAAGCATAAACTCTAAATATATGCGTGTGTGTATGTGTAGATGTGTATCTATGTATGCATGTATGTTATATATATATGATAGAGAGAGAGAGAGAGAGAGAGAGAGAGAGAGACATCTACAATAATAAGTGTAACTTCTTGATAAATAGAATTTATGTTTCACACGAGCTTTCCTTTAGGCAAAGGAAGAGTTGAAGAAGGCAAAGACCCTTGAGAAACGGCTAGAAGATATGCAGATGCTTGGTGAGGATTTTGAGGACGAGGAGGTACGTTTTGTACATGTGCGTCCGTTCGTACATGCGTGCGTGTTTGTGCTATTGACAGTAAGCTTATGTTTCTTAATATTATATAGACTTTTTATTTGTAACGAATGGTTTCTTTACTCTATCTCTCTCTCTCTCTGTGCAAATTTATCTTAATTTTTGGAGCATATTTTTCCTATAGGAGGATGGTGATGAGCTTACTGCGATTTTAAGAGCATTAGAGAAAGAGGTCGACAGAAAGGAAGTTCACGAGGTGAAATATTCCGGTAACAGTAATCTAACTCTTCCCATGGTTAATGACGAAGATGAAACTTATATGGACGTTGATGATGTGGATTTAACTGATCCTGAGATGATTAAGACACTCAAGGACATGGGCTGGTCAGAAGATGAGCATATTCCAATGGATAGAGATGAGATACAGAAGAATATTTTAGCTCATAAGCACCAGGCTTTAGCTTTTAAGCGTGCTGGAAAGCTGGCGGAGGCTCGGAAGGAGCTGAACGAGGCGAAGGCTTTGGAAAAATTGCTTGAAGAGGTAAGAGTCGTATACTTAGTTGTATTATTCACGTATTGTTTAATATACTTAATCCATATACCATGCGTAATGCATATGATATATGCTTTTTGATATATACTAATCATTATAAGAATGTAATATTGTTGGTCAGGTAAATGAGCAGGATGATGTGACGGATCAAGATCCGGAGATTTTAGCAGCATTGCGTGGTAAACTTTCCATTTTAATTTATTCTATTTACGTGCAGTTATATGTCGTCTAATATGTCTATGTGAAGCTACGTGTATGTTTATTTGTGTCTGTGCATATACGACTGTGTCCATATTCATGTGTCAAACGATTTAGTTGTGATTAATAGCTAATTCAAGTGTTTGGCAGGTTCGCACGGACATGAACTTGTGGAAGATGAAACCGCGTATAAGTAACGTTTATTTACATTTATACTTCTTATATATATAACTTGTAAACAAGGAAGTGTACATCTGTGACGGTGTGTTTGTTGTTTATAAATTTACAAATGCATATATACACACGCTATGGTGTGTAATATATACATATACACGTGACATAATTTTGTTACAGGAAGCCGGCTTCTTTTGACGGTGATGAAGATGTTACGAAGCATATCCGAGATTTTAGCAAGGATCCCCAGCTTGCTACGATCTTCAAAGGCTTTAATTTTGATCACAATATAGATGAAGATGTGGTTTCAGTTCCTAGCAAGGATTCAAAGCCTCCAAAGGCTTTGATACCACCGAGAAAAGTTACACAGGTATACTGTAATATGTATCAGATAACACGTACCACTGCAGATCTATACTGAGCTACTCTATAAGCAGTAGCTCTCTCTGTCTCTCTCTGACACACGCACACAACACAAAAATATTGACCAATTAACTGTGCAGGAATTGCCCCAAAGGAGCAAGCTTGAGATACAGAAGGATCTTCTGGCTAAGAAGAGGCAGGCCTTGGCTTTGAGAAGGGAGGGAAAAACTGCTGAAGCTGATAGACTACTCGAAGAATCTCGTGTTCTGGTACTAATAAAATTATATATGAACACACACACAACACATTTTAAATCATTCTGATATATTTGTGTGTGTGTGTGTGTGTGTGTGTGTGTGAGAGAGAGAGAGAGAGAGAGAGAGAGAGAGAGAGAGAGGTGTGTAGATGATTATTTAATACATTGTATGTTTTGCACGTTGTGTTACTATTTTTTAACAGGAAAGCCAGCTCAAAGCGTTTGAGACTGTGCATGTTCAACAAGCTCCTGAAGAAGACGAAGACGGTGAGAGCGATGAAGTTACTGAAGACGATATGAACGATCCGGTCATGTTGGCTGCCCTCAAAGCAATGGGCTTCACAGAGGACCGGCATACCATACAGATACCCGACCGTACCGTGCAACACCATGCCGTACAAGAACCAGCTCAACCTATTGTACCCGCACATATACAGGATCATACCGTAACAGAAGAGATGGATGAGAATCGATCTAGGGTAACAAGAAGATCGGAGATTCAGCAAGAAATACTGGAGCACAAGAGGAAGGCCTTGGCGTGTAAGCGGTAAGCTTTCTGTTGCATACACACGTGCCTACTTAGTGTGTGTATCTATATATAGATAGATAGATAGATAGATAGATAGATAGACACATATACACACTCGTTCTATTTAAACAGATTTCTAAAACTCCATCTGTATAAAGGAATGATTGACAACATGTGTATGTATGTTATGGATCTAACAGAAAGTATAGGATATAAGTATACAGAAATGCATCTCCTGATATCTAGACATAAGTTTGTAGTGTATAACTGTCCTTGAAAAACATTGCACACACAAGCACACGCGCAACAGAGTTTCAGACACATAATGTAATATGCAGACATATAAGCATTACTGATGACTTTGATAATAGGAATGGGGATTTAGTTTCGGCAAAAGAAGAACTGAAGAAGGCGAAACTTTTGGAAAAGCAGTTGCAAGATGAAGAACCAAGTGACATTCCACAAGCAACTCCCAGCAAGTCCCAACAGGAACAACCGATTCCTGGTAAGTCCCAACAGGAGCAATCGGTTCCCAGGAAGGCCCAACAGGAGCAAGCACGACCAAGGGACCGGATAAAGCTGCAACAGGAGTCACTTGCACACAAGAGGAGAGCTCTAGCGTTGAGAAGAGAGGGGAAGATCGATGAAGCAGAGAAGGAGTTTGAAATTGCAAAGTCATTTGAGAAGCAACTGGAAGAAATGGAAGGGAGTAGTAGCCAGCAAGCTTTAGTATCGAATGACGATGTTAGTGTGGAGAATGTTATGGATCCACAGCTCATGGCGGCTTTAGCTGGTATTGGCATTGGCTTGGATATTCAGGTGGACAAAAGTAAAGGGCAGGATTTGCAAGAAAAGGGTAAAGGGCAGGGCTTGCAAGAGAGGATAAGGGGGCTGAAGTTGAGGGCTGTGGAGCTGAGGAGAGGTGGGAGGCAACAGGAAGCGCTGGAGGCGCTTCGCGAGGCAAAGAAGCTAGAAAGATTATGACCATTTGTTTCGTAAAACACCGCAAAATAAATAAAGGTATGTATATCAGGTAGATGTAATTAAATTCAAAATCTGGTTTTATTAAGCAATTTATAATGACATCACATGAGATATGTTAAAAGTTTAATGTCGTATTAGAAATTAATTGCCTTTGATTAACTAACAACTCATATCATAATCAAAATTGCATTTCTTTTCATTTGCCCCATCGCCTCCCATTATTGTTACCATAACCATAACCACCACGCCCTCTTCCGCCGCCGTTACCAGCGCTTCTACCGCCTCTTCCCCCGTTAAAACCCCTCGTCCCCTGCAAAACATATATACATGAATATATGTACATGTATAGCTCTTCATGTATCAACTCCTCAGATAACATACTACATATATATAGTCACACGAAGAAGATTGAGAAAAACAGCTTAAATCCAGTTTGGTTTAGCGAGAGAACTCTTCTTATCTTTAATAAGCTTAATTTACCAGTTATTGTCCTTCTCCGGCTTTGGTGTAAGCTCTGGGAGCGTCTCCGCAACTGAAACGCTAAAATTTTGGTCCTCCAAACCTGTGAAACAGAAACAATATCTCAGTAAATATACAAATCAACAAATATCGTTATAATCGTATACACACATCTATAACGTATGTGTGTATGTATGGGGGTGTGTAACGGTATACAAGTCGACATTAACGGTAAACATTCTTGCAACTAAGAATGCCTATATCGAATGTATATCTCGTGAACCTTTTAAGAATTCATCTACTCGAATACTGGGGACGTCAAAAACAGCCCCCATCCCGTCTACAGTTAGATTCATCCGCCGTATCTCAGAAACAAGCTCCTCACTTAAGCAGCCTCTCAATGCATTAAAGATATAGCTGCAAAAAAAGTAGATGTAATACTCAAGTTTATATATCTGCGATGCATATGCAAGTTAAAACGCATAATTGATAACTCAAAGGTATACGAACTCACCCTGCGGAAAATATCTGCTTAGGAGATTCAAAAAGTAAAGTCGTAGAATCATCATGGGAAGTTTGCAAAGACCTCCTTTTTGCCTCGGTATATCCCTGCAAAAAGTCGAAAAATTGATTAAATACAGATATAAAAGACTAGTATAAAGTTATATCTATATAACTAGTATATATTAATACACGCACACGCACACACGTCAGTCTGTACTTACAGCAAGCTTCGCTAATGCCTTCGCCAGAAGGTCCAGAGCTGGTGCACCAGACTTCTCAACAAGCTCCTGTGCAGCTTCTCTAAACAATGGCAATACACTGACAAACACCATGTATTAGCGAATGAAGTACTACGTCTGTGACACTTGCGTGTAGTTGATAACATGCGTCTGTGGCACTTGCATGTAGTTATAATAACAAGGAAGCTATTTAAACCTACGTATCTCCAGTTATGTGCATATAGACAGAGACACATACATATAAATCGAGTACATAGATTGTTATAAGAATATATAGTAAATATATGAAATATATGTATATTGTACTAACGTTTTCCACTGTATATACATTATAGAACTATCATTCAGAGAGGGAGGGAGGGCACCTGTCAGAGACTTCCAAAACGCCTTTGGTGGCAGAGGAGGCAGATTCCTTAGCAATTGCCGACGGTTGAGGAGCCGAAATACGCTCAAATTTAAATCCTGCTTTCCTCTCAATTATAGGAACCATATATTCCTTTTTCCGGTCATAAAGTAAAATAGCAACACCCGAATTCCCTGAATCATATATATTCGTATACATGTAAAGAATACTAGAAATACATATCACTTATATGTTTTTCATATGAAACACAGCATAGAATGAGTAACAGATTAAAGACCGTACCTGCTCTTCCAGTTCTACCAGATCGATGGATGTATGTCTCAGCGTCCCTGGGTGGTTCGCACTGATATCCAATAATATTCAGAATATAGTAAACAGTATTTTCAGATTACGTGTATTAAGAAGTACCTGAATAATAAGCTGAACATCATTGATATCCAGACCTCGAGCAGCAACATCTGTTGCTACTAGCACATTGAATTTTCCAGATCGAAACCCGGCAAGGGTAGCCTGCACATATATTGAAGTCAGTATCTCTATACACAAACTATACGTGTATATATGCAAATACATACTGTGAATGTACGTATATTGTTAGGGCTCACTCGAGCATAACATACATAATAATATCAGAAACATCCTCAACAAACTATCCAAACAGTTAAAACTTACCACAACATCTAAACGAAATGACAATCCAACCATACCACCTGCAAGAATACGTGTGTGGTTGGATCCACTCAAAAATATGATATTTAACATTTAAACAAACACGAAAACAAACCGAAACAGTCTGAGACTTACTTCTCGAAGATGCTGTGGTATATCCCCATGTAACGCCTTTGCAATATGACTTAAGGCAGCAGCAAGCTCAGAAGCATCGTTCTTGTTTCTGTAAAAACAATGACCCTTCCACCACTGCATAAGCAGCTTGAATTAATTATTGAACCGAATTCACACACACATACACGCACGCACGCAGACACAATAGCATACCTCCCATACACCTTGATAACGTCCGGTACAATCTGTGACCTTGCATGATACGAGCATGGCATTAATAAATGCGTAACTGACGTACTTGCCTTCATCTTCTCGTCTCCAACCAAGTCCACAATTTTCTTATCTGGTTTGAAAAATTTCTGAGCAATCTGTGGCAAAGTAAAGCACGTCAATATATTATCACATACATAGACAAAAGACATATACATGTGTCCGTGTTCAAACATAGTTTAACGCATATATTACCTCCTTCACCCAGTCAGGCATTGTAGCGCTGAAAAGAAGCGTTTGAACTGTAGATGCATCTTCAACAGCGCTCAAAATATATTCCACGGGCTCCACAAAGCCCATCTTTAGCATTTCATCAGCTTCATCAAGAACTCTAAACTTTAGAGTTTTCAGATTCAAATCCCCACGTTCCAAAAGGTCCTGCATAACATGCAAGCTGAATACTACGTACTACTATATAAAACCTCGCGATTTACCTTAACACGACCAGGAGTTCCAACAACAATGTCTACACCACGACGCATTGCACTTTCTTGGGGCCCGTAACTGCTTTTACCATACACACAAATGCTCTTCAAGCCAACAACACCTCCATAACACTCGATATCAGCATGAACCTGTACATATATGACTCTAATAAGATCAATATCATATGCACACACACACACACACTACAAACCTGTTGTGCCAATTCACGTGTTGGAAGAAGGATTAGAACAGAAGGTGCACGTCCAAACTTTTTTTGAGGAGTACCAGCCCTTGAAAGAGATTCCACAATAGGCAATACAAATGCCAGAGTTTTTCCCTGTTTATAAGATAATAAGCAAGTATATAAGGGATATACATACATTTTGAACCAACATACCTGGCCAGTGCGTGCGCGAGCAACTAGATCATCGCCATCAAAAACAATATCAAATGTTTGAGCTTGAATCGCGAAGAGTGCATTGATTTCCCTGGACCTGAGCTTCTCCTTGACGGCTTCCGAAATCCGGAAATTATCCAGCGCGTATGGATTCTCCGAAGGCGATGCGGGAACGTCTTCATCTGAACTCACCTTCTTCTGTTTCTTCGTTGGATTCTCCTCCGCAGTTCCGTTGTCCGACTTCCTTTTCTTCTTTTTCTTCTCGGACTCTGCGGTGCTCGCTCCGGCAGCCATCTCGGCTTCTCCCTTGAGCTTCTTCTGTTTCTTCCGCTTGATCTCAGGCTCGTTCTCGGCTACACCAGGCATGGAGCTCTTTGCAGTAGCTGGAAAGATGCCCCGAGAGATGAACAGACAGAAAGACGGCGTTCAAGACCTACTCATCTCTAGAACCCTAATTGCGGCGTCTCAGCCCTAAAACAGAACTGTTGAATCGACGGTTCAAATTCAGCAAATCTAGACCGTCCAAAAATATATTTGCCATGAATTGTATATTTTTAAATTACTGATAATTATTCTTAAATTTTTATAGCTCAGCTAAGTATATAAAAATTAAAACTTATGCTATATAATGGCATCTTCGCAGCATAGGTCGGTCTGCCGGACATTCGTAGATCAAGGTTAACCTAGAACGAGGTAATATATTTAAATAAAATAATTATAATATAATAATAAAAGTAATAATGCTTTAGAAATATACTAAAATATATTTTGTAGAGTTTGAAATTGTACACAAAATGAGAGACATTTTTTTTTCTTTTGTTTTTTTTTTAAACCACCTGCCTCACCTACAACATTCTTTTCTTGTCAGATCCAAAGAGCACTAACCGAGAAAGAGAATCGAACCCGAACCCCATTCCCCATGGCATATTCCCACCAGAATATCTACAACACCTAATCGTAATCCGCTACAAGTCTCCACCCCGGTACGGGAATGTATTCCGTACTGGGATCCGGATCCCTACCAGCCGCTGCTGGGGTGCCTTCCCCTTCCCCAATGCTGTTGTCCCCTTCCCCACGGATCCCGATCCCTTCTTATGGGATTTGAGAACGTTACCTCTGAATGGCTTGTGTTCGTTGTGAGGAATCCGGTGGGCTACCAAGACTTCGTGGGGTTCGATTCCGTTGGCGTCACATGGCTCCCTCTTCATTGATATCAAGCTGCTCCTCTTTGCTTTCACTGCCGGACGGAGCTCCTGTACTACCTCTGAGTCCTCTGCTGAGCTTGTATCCCTTTTGTCTTCCGACTCACTATTTGCGAGTGACCTGCGTTCACACCTCAGTCAGGCCTGTGTGTGCGCTTACATGTGTGTGCTATAATAGGATAGTGTGTGTGCGTGTGAGAAGTTTATAGTATATATACATATTATATTACAACGCTGCACACCTATTTGATACTCTCTACATGTAGGTTTTCAGCTATATATGCGCACAAATGACGTATGAGGGCTATCTTCATCTAACATGTACAGTTCACTATATGATCTTCATATAACGTTCTACTCACATACATGTATGTATATATGTAAACCTTCCACACTAATAAAACAACAAAGCGTACATATTATGTAACGCATAGGTTTATAAATATCGGTAACTGACAGCATTAAAGCTACGTGGGCGTGGGCAGTCTTGATGTAGAATATAACAGGATAAGACGGTGTTACGGACAATATGACGAGATTGATAGCATGTACGGAGTACATACAGATCGATGACCTGCGTGCTTCTATATCAACAAATGCCAGAGGACGCACCAAAATAACACGTCGTAGCCAAATGAAAATACACACTAAATGATCTGGAAAACCAAGAAATCACTGGTTTAATAAGACAAAATGAAGCAGAAGAAAATGAACGAGAAAAAGTACCGCACCGGTGTGTACATACATAATACTAAACGCAGGTACAAAGGTACGCACGCTGACAGATACTAGCAAACTTAGAAACATGGAAGAAGTAATAACTTCAGCTGCACAGATAATCGCATTTGTGGGAACTCGTGAACGCTACTATAAGTTATATAAATATTAGATAAACGATAAGGCGATTATATTTGTGTGTATCATCAGAAATAAGTTGCTTAACTGGTAATGAAACGGACAACTTCTGCCTCCATATCCAACGCGTTTGATCATCTTTCGTTTGACCAGTCTATACAGCAACAAACAGTGAAATGCAAATGACTAGGAGAGAACACGCAAAGATGACTCACAGTCTAAGAGCCTTGCTGGTATCGGGGTTATTTCCCAATGCCTCACGGATGACCTTCTCCGTGAGAGTCGCCTTTCCAATGAGCTGAAGAACCCTGTAAGAGCACCGCAGCACACGGCTTTGTTTCCATCCATCCTCATCAAGATTCAAAAAATCTCCGTTGCTACTCGAAGGGCTTATGGTCATGCTTTCGTAATTCTTCCTCTGAAACAACAGACGAAGAAACATATTAGATCGCTGAACACCGAGTTTAGTGATAACTCGTTCATATATAATATACGTATATACTATTATACGCACTTGTCAGTATGATTCTTCCTTGAAGAAACACACTAGCTACAAAGAGAGCAGAAAGACCAGTGATTATGGAAGTCTTTCAATCGATTATGAAATATTAGAGGTAGAAACAGAGGAAAGTCCTTACACCTCACATTTTATGACCTGTCGCGGAGTTCAAGAAATCGCCATTTTTTTAATTGGAGAGGCATTATAAAGCTAGAAATCGGCATTTTCGAGCGATTACAGAGCAAATATGAGATCTTTCTAGTTTTTCAAGCGATTTCAGAAACTAGAGAACTTGAAAGCGGCATTTTTCGAATGATTATGAGATCTTTGTGGCGATTTCGGAGACTAGAGCTAGAAACGGGCATTTTCCGAAGCGATTATGAGATCTTTGCGATTGAGCTAGAAACAGAGGAGGAAAAGACCTAAGATCTCACCTACACACAGTAATAAAACCTGTTGCGCATACCTTAGGGACAGCTGCAGGACGATTCTTTGGTGCAAATCGCGATGGCATTTGAAGCTCGTGAAGCGGCCAGCAGCGATTTGTTCAGCGCCGCTCCATGCGACATTCAGCAATACGGCAGGAACTTAAGATCCCAGAGAACGGCGAGATGAAGAAACCCTAGATTATGAAAACTCAAACCCTAGCTGCGGCACTACCGCGCATTATATACCTGGAGGGAAGAATACTGAGATCACTTAGGGTTTAGGGTTCAGTACTGGCCATACGCACCATGGACCATCTGACGAGTAGCCAGTGGTGCCCCGACATCGACGGCCGAGATCTCGTGCATCTGCTGGGTATATTCCCTGTCTTGTCATGGTTCGATTCGTCCCGGAAGGCGCACATGCCTCGAGCAGTCGCCTGTAGACACGTGTCGCCGGTTGGGCTGTCATCCATAAATGCGCCAGCAGCTGTGACCTTATGACATGAGTGAATATCCTCACTCGTGTCCACGCTGAAAGAAAATAATGTTTTAGATATTTTTACGTGATAACCCTACTAGTTAAGGTTCGTTTGATATGGTCTTGATCTAGGGTTCTAGGCGAGCTCCGAGGACGAGGAGCTGCACGAATCCGGTATGTGGGAGTGAAATCGGAACTCGGAATTCCTACATTTGCATCAGGATGAATCGCCTCTTTCGAAATCTAAGAGTATGGAAGCAACAGACAGGAGAGCAGTGGAAATAGGATCTGCATTCCCGCCTCTGGAAGTAGAGATCTCGGAGAATGATCTCAGGGAGACTGCTTATGAGATTCTGCTGTTGCGTCTGGATCGATTACCAGCAGGGCATTGGCCTATACAGGGATTAAGAAGAACACGAATACTACTGCAGAGAAGTCTGTGACTGCTTCTGCTGCTAGCAGGATGAAGAAGGCTTTGGGTCTCAGCAGCTCCAGGCGAGATGGTGACAGTCATTCGAAGTCGAAGCTGACTGTCATTGAGCTTGTGAGGATTCAAATGGGGATTTCGGAGAAGGTCGATGCTAGAGCTAGACGAGCACTGACCAGAGCAACTGCCGGACAAGTAAGTGCCTGCATAAAATACACAGTTAAAAGCCTGCATTTAAATATATATACACAGTTGTACACACTGTTAAACGTCAAAAATTATATATATTATAATAGGTAAGTATGTCTTATATAGATCCATAGAGACTAGTCCTCTTAAACAGTATACTGCTATTTAAGTTTGAAGGATATTGTACTATATGAAATAATCTCCTAAAGGTTGTCCATTAACTTGTTTGTGCACTGTCTGTCTCTCTCTCTAAACGCACACTCACACATGGAATTCCATAATATTGCGCGTAACTGTGTAAGACAATTGTCGTTTGCTGTCCTTCTTTGATTGTAGTATTCATAGATTCTGAAAGAAATAATATAGATAAAGATACACACACGTATATGTACATTTATATGGGATGTATAATATTTGGATGTTATAGCACTTTCTTCTGTTTATAGGCTGGAAAGTTCATAGTCATTCCTGTGGAGCTACTGCAGAACCTAACATCCCTTGACTTCATGGAGAACAACGAATATCAACGGTGGAGAAACGTACAGCTGGATATACTGGAAGCCGGTCTCGTGTGTCATCCGCGTGTCCCGCATGATCGCCGTGAACTGAATGCCCAACGTATGAAACAGATGCTCTTCGAGGCACGGAAAATCACCTCTTCCTCAAGCATGAACAGTGAAAGCATGCAGGCCTTGAGAACTGCAACAGTTGCATTAGCAGGCAAGATCTCTCTCTTCCTCTCTCTCGCGACTATTATTAAACTTGTTTTAGCAGGCCGTCAACTAAATGGTAAAACAAGTGAGGAAACTCTTCACTGGGCAGACGGTTACCCCTTTAATGTACACCTCTATCAAACACTCCTCCAGTGCTGCTTTGACAGCAAAGACCCTAGCATGGTCATCGATGAGATGGACGACGTGGTGGAGCTTGTGAGGAGTGCATGGAATATGCTGGGAATCGATCAGAAGTCTCACAATATTGCTTGTTGTGGGTTCTGTTTAAGCAGTTCTTTGTCACAGGTGAAGCTGAGCTCGAGCTTCTTGGTGCTGCTCAAAAGCAACTAGGAGAGGTATATAAATATGTGTGTTGTTGGTCACAACATACTCTCAAGTAACACATTTACCTGCTTTGTAACTATTTATATGGCCGTCATATATATTCCTAATAGTACATTAACCTGCTTCTGTAACAGGTTTCACAAGATGCAAAGAATGAGCGTGATCCTTTATATGTGCAGCTCCTTAGCTCAGCTCTCTCCTCAATGCAGGTTAATATCATTAGGTATATGTGTATATGTGTATGTATACAATAACGAATATATGTGCTCTTCTGGGAGATACTAGCATTGTGTATACAGATAAATTTATCAATATATCAATTTATACCGATTCTCTCACTCACACACACACGCACACACGTATATTCCTTTGAACAAACAGTAAACGTTAGTGCATAGTACTTTTTATAGAGCGGTTTCATTTTGATCATTACTCAGTGTTTATTAATGCATATACTTATACGGTATAAATGGTATGTGAGCTTGTGTTACATTTTATACAGGCCTGTGTTGAGAAGAGACTGTTTTCATACCATGATGCATTCCCCCTTGGAGCGGCTGGCTTAATGGACAAGCTTATACCATATGCTCTTGCTGCTGCTCAGATCCTCCATGAGGATATTTCACAAGAATATGCTCGCCGGAGACGAACTGAGCATGTCAATGTTGCCAGTAGTAGAATCGATGCGTATGTTCGTTCGTCTGTGAAGTCAGCTTTTGCACAGGTACTTACTCCACGGGATACACAGTATTGACTTTATGTGTATAATTGTGTGTGTTTTGAGAGAAAGTAACTATAAATATATCGATATGTAATTGTATGCCCGATTACAACCTCCCTCTTTCTATATAACATTGAGAAGCTTATATATATAGGGAGGAGGTTTTAGTACTAAGGCATTTCAGTATACAACTTAAACATGATGGTGCACATAGACATGTAAAGTTGTTCACTTTGCCTGAGATGGTAATATGAGACTCTCTCTCTCTCTCTCTTCGCACACAGCACGCGCGCGCGCTCTCACTCACTCACATGCACGGACACATCTGGATTAAAAGATATTGCCCCCATCATTTATTTCATAATCTGTATGTTTATTGTACATAAATGCGATAGATATATCGTTCTATATTCTCAAAGCGGACATAAATTTTATATACATGTGTCTATACATACAAACTATATATATATATATATATATATATATATATATATATATATATATATTATAATATATTATATATATATGGTTTTTGTGATAGCAGGCGATGGAGCAAGCCGATGCTAAGAGAAAGACGGCCAAGGGTCAGTCTCCACTCTTGGCTGTGCTTGCAAAAGCTACAATGGAACTGCTGAGAGACGAACGAGCTAAATACAGTCCCATATTAAGGCAGTGGCATGCTAATCCGGGAGGCGTGGCAGCTGCAACGCTTCATAATTGCTACCACAGAGAGCTCAGCCAGTACTTAGCAGGTCTTAAGCTCCTCACTCCCGAGGCTGTCCAGGTATTCATATTATATGCACATTTGTACATGCAGGCAGTATGTATGTCTAAGCATGCCATATACATAGAGAGGCATAAATACATAGATTTATCAAAATAAGTGCGCATTGTCGTTTATGTTAACACTAGTTTTACATACTTGTAGATGCGTAAGTATCATTAACTCTTAAATATACAGATGTTTGTATTTTAATTTATGTACATGATATCGGTGACTTGTATGTGTCGTAGCGTGGCTGCATGCTTGAGAGAGACGGCTATCACCCTTTCCTTGGATATGTACAAGCACGTGTGAATACACACTTTGCGAGGCGCAGGACTGTACAGTCCTGCTCCCGAGGCGCTTAGATGTAATAGTTTATGTATTCTTAATCTGTAATATAATATTAATAATTAACTTCCATTATCTGATTTAAACGTTACACGTAGCTTGTGTATATCATACACATAGGAACAGGAATCAAAGATGCATGTACGCTAGATAAGGATGTATATATGCATAATGCATGTGTCTATAATAAGCAATGTTGTAATCTGACATGTGTAATTTATTATGTAATATGCAGGTGTTAAAAGCGGCAGAGGAGCTGGAAAAGGAGCTTGTAAACGCAGTAGTGGAGGATGCAGTGGACTGTGATGATGGAGGAAAGGGTTTAATAAGGGAAATGCCTCCTTTCGAGGGGGACTCTGCCCTTGCTGCTCTTTCCAAGCAATGGGTGCAATCCAGTCTCGAACGCCTCTCTGAATGGGCTGATCGAAGCATGACAAAAGAGGTATATGTGTTATATACACTTATGCATATGTATACAACTTGATATCAAAATGATATTATATTAGGATTGGAGTCCGCATGCACTCCAAGAACATTATGCACCCTCGGTGGTTGAACTACTTAGAATTATTGAAGAGACTTTGGATGCCTTCTATGGTTTCCCAATATCACCTCCTGCTAATATTCAACAGGACCTTGAAGCCGGGTTAGACCGTGTTTGTACCGGTATGTGGCCATGCTGTCTCTAACTATGGTAAGCTCTCTCTCTCTCTCTACACACCACACACACACACACACACACACATATATATATACACACGCATGCGCGCGCACTCAATGTCCGTATCTATACGTATTGCCTCTCTCTCTATCACGAGATGAATGACCACTAATGTGTACGTATGTTTTTTTTCTGTGATATTTTCTACAGAGTCAAAGTCAAACCCACGTTTGCCACCATTAACGAGATATAACAAAGAAGTACAAGGAAAGGGCCACTGGTTTAAAAGGACAAGAGGAAAGGCAAGTGGAACCGAGGAATGGTCAACATGTCGATACTAGAGAGCTGCAGCATATGTGTGTATAAATACGCTTTACCATCTTGAATCGGAGCTAGAGTTCATGGAGAAAAGTATTCGATCTGGTTGGCAAGACAACAACGTGAAAAGAGAAGACATGGTAAGTCTTGTGTGCTTGTATGTGTCACGAGTTATTCATAGTTATCGAACACAGATACTCTACTATTCCACAATTATCTTATCTCATATATGAATGTGTTATCTTATTGGTATGTATATGTGTGTGTGTGTGTGTGTGTGTGTGTGTTGTGTGTGTGTGTGTGTGTGTGTGTATATATATATGGATTGATTGAGCAGGCAAAGAAGCACAATACGGACGATGGTGGAGTACGGTCCAAGTTTGAACGAGCACGCACAAGTTGTAAGGAAGGAAATCAGAAGTTAACCGAGGCTGGAGTACACCGTGCAGTTTACCAAAGAGATGAAGACCGTGTATTGGATGGTTTATACTCAAATGGTGTATCGAACTCCAGAATGGAACAGGTATTGAAATTATATAACATTGTAGCTCCATGTGACTGTAATATAGATGATAATTATGTATAACTTTCTCTCAGACACACACACGTCTTATTATATATCACATAATCATTTTTTTATTATTAAGGTTCTTCATGAGCTCGATTCCCAGCTAGAAGTCATAGCTTCCCTAGTTTCTGGACGACTCCGGAACAAACTTGTTACAGCTTTAATGAGGACATGCTTCGAGGCTTATCTCATGGTCATTCTCGGAGGTACTGTTGTGTGTCAACATATTATATTCAAAATGATAGATGATTGAGTATGCAAAATCATTCTTTATTAATCTGGTGTGTGTTTTATAAGCTTGACTATGCTGTAGGAGGTCCGTCAAGATATTTCTATGTTAGTGATGCTGGTATGCTGGAGACGATTTCGAATCACTTAAGAATCTTTTCAAGCAGATGGGATGGTCTTCCATCAGAAGTTGTTGAAAAGTACTCCACAACTGCTTCTCAGGTATAACTATTCAATATATATATATATAGAATTCTGATTATGTACACATGTGACTAATATAGCAACATGAATATCTACATGTGTATTACCTATGTGTATATATAACAAGTAATTACAGGTTTTGGCATTGTTTGCATTGGAGACAAACCAGTTAATAGAGAAGTTAAGATCCTTGGAGAGTGGGAAATCGAAGCCGTCGATACCTCCCAATCCAAAGAACTGGAGTTCAACGGATGCAAATACGGTGCTACGAGTATTGTGTTACAGAGCAGATGACTCGGCTACCAAGTTCTTAAAGAAAGTTTATGGCTCCCCAAACGATTGTAACAGGTTTACTTATTTACATATTATTTATTAGTTATATTTAAATTTATTTGTATAAATAAGCTATTTATTTACATTAACAATCATTCGTAATACCCTGTATACTTACTGAACATTTTAAAATAACATATCTTGTATGCTTCGTGTATAACCACAAACCTGTATAATTTAAGTTGGTGAATAGAAGGCATTTTTCGTTTTAAATGAAGTTTAAAAAATGATAATTAGAGTTTTTTTAATACAATCGTGTATTTAATTGGATACCATTGATGAAAATATATTTCATCTTAATTTTAAACTTTAATCGTAAAAGAATTATAATATATTAATATAATCTTATGATACAATATGAACTATGGATATATTTTAAAAAATAATTTTAAATTAACCTTGTTAAGAGTTATTAAAAATTATTAAAGTTGTATGTAAGATGGAGCTTGTTAATAAGAACTATTTGCATTTCTTGTAGGTTATTCAACACATTACAATAATTAATACAATATTAATTGTATAAATATATATAATACAATACATATTTTATATATATATGCATACAAAGTTATATATTTATATTATTAATACATATAAATACACATTATTTGTTTTTTATTTATGAACTTCCAGAAAAAAAATTATTTAAATAGCTAATATAAACTAATATAATATTTTTTGTATTTAATAGGATTGTACACACATTTAAATATCTCAAATACGTATAACAAGGTTAAATTTATTTATTTGTTATATATATGTAATTAAAATATTCTATTTAATATATAAAATAATATCTTAAAATTTAATTTACTTAAAAGTATATATAAAATATCTTTTATATACACTATATATGTAAATAATACTTTTTCATAATTATAAATTTTATAATTTTATGTAGCATTCCAAAATCTGTTTCTCTACACACAACACACACACATTCACATGTATAATTAAATAAATAAATTTTTTATCATTTTAAATTTTATTTCTTAGCATACACACAAATCATATCATATGCGAACACCTTCTCTCGCACACACGTATTTAAAAGAAATAAAAACATAAATATTCATTTATATAGAAATTCTACATGCTTTATTTTTAAATCACATATAATAAATTGAACATTAAATTCTTCTTAATTGAAGAACATTGTTAAGTTTAAGCTGTATGTTTGTTACATATTTATTAAAGATATATATAAAAAAATATAAATTTATAAATACAAAGATTTATATCGATTGTTTATATGAAAGTATTATGTTTAATCAATTTATTTTTACTTTACTTACAATTACTCAATTTATTTTTACTTGCTCTTAACATATTAAAAATTATTTTGTGTTTTTTAAACATCTATTTTATTGTATTTGATTTGTATAACAAAGAGACATATATTAAAAAGCATATAATAAGAGTTCATATTAAATTAACCCAAATCATTTAGCCTAATTTGTTAAATAATTCAATCTTCATTAGAACAAATGTTTAACTAATTTAAATAAAATTGTCTTTCTCATCAATCTCATACATTAAATATATATTTACTTTAACACTTGCATTTTCTCATTTACTTGGATTAACTTAAAAAAATTAAGTTAAAACTTTAGAACCCATATCTTTTTTATATTATGTTTCTATTCTTTTAAGATATGTCGTTTTGAAAAACTCTTATTCTCCTCTATATAATGGTAAAAATATCAGGATTTTAAAAAAACATTAAAATTTTAAAAAAATTTAATAATTAATTTCACTTTCACCTTTACAAAAATTCTTTATACCAGAAGAAATGCAAACAATTGACTACTAAATTTACATTATTATTATGTTACCCTTTATCTTTCCCACCTTGCTTGCACAAGTGTTATTATTCACTCACGTTAAAGTGTCGTTAACTGTATAAGTCTTACAATTTAATGACAAGGATTTTTAAAATCACTCATAATTTATATTTAAATGGGTTGAAGTAAGAAGTAAATTTCATTAAATTAACCCATTTAATTAAACATCATTACTCTATGTAATGCCATCTGTGTGAATATCTATAAATTAATTATTTAATTAGGCTAATTTAATGGTGGGTGAAAATTACCCTTTAGTGTATTACAATCGTGATTTTTCATATGATAGATGCACGTACAGAGTGGGATGGCAACAATGTTTATGCTTTCAATCACTCTTTTTAACTAATATAAATTATTAATTCAAGGGAAATAGTATAACTCATGCATTTTATAAAATGTACTCACATTAAATATAATTCGTTATTTAAACTCATTATTTTTTAAAATAATTTTTTATCATACAGAACATAGTAATTATTATTAATCCTAGCATTTTCGGGACGTTGTGCGCACAAATTCTATTTTTCAATAAATGATTGTTAATTATTAACATCACAAATAAAGGGGTTGTGATAGTTAATTACGAATTGGATCTGGACTTACTACTGACTGGATTTGGGTTCAAATCCTGGCACCCATACCTTTTTTTAAACATTTATATTAAATTGTTTCACAAATACTATTATAAAATAATATCCTATATATAGGCATGTAAGGTTTCATAGTATATACTACATATATACGTCACATATACTCTATCGTGGAGGCACCATAAGAATATAACTTTCTTTTGTACATATAAACACTTACTTTGAATATAAAAGATTTTGAGTTTCTTATTTTTAGTTTTTTGGTATATATTATGGTTCTCACACTGGTGTAGAAACAAAATCATTTTAAAGATAATTTCTTTTTAATTTTTCTTGTTTATTTTCATATGTTATTATTGAGTAGCAATTGTTACAATTTTAACCCAAAGGGCCAACACATAGTAACACATGCTGCCAAGTGGCCATTCAACATCATTATTATGTGTGAGCAACACTAAGTTTTCCAAAGACAACTCTAAAAATACGACTCAAATGCCCAAATAGGCACGAGACTTAAGGTCCTACCCTACGTCCTCTTCAAACCCTAGAGTAACCCGAGTAGAATTTAGGACTTTACCCCATAATACTTAGATAGGGTTATGCCTTAAACTCACTAAGGAGACATCATCACTTACCCTTAAGAATCACCCTCATCCAGGAGTACAACTCCTATAGGGCAACAAGAAGTACCTGAACCATGACTAACCCTTAAGGGTTTGAGTGGTCAAGTCATACCTAGACTAGACTAGTACTTAATGCTGACACGAGTGTACATGTAGGCAGACACAAGTGTTCTACTAAGTAAATTCTTAAGGTTAAGTTTGCATAACACTAAGTACAAAACCTAATAAGTGCCTGCTCATATTAATAAGATTAAATTGTTTAACCCTTATATTCCAAGAGAACACCTCCTAGCCAAGTGTGTCAATAGCACACCTAGTTATGAGACTAACATCCTTTTGAGTTAAACACAAAGCTTAACACTATGATGCAAGCACAAGCATACTTATTTGCTAGAATATTCAACCCTTGGCGTTAAACCCATAACACAACCCAAAGAGCGTGCCTCAAGTGTTGTACTATGTGTCATCTAGCCTAGTGTTACATGTTTATGTGACACTGTTTCCAAGATATGGGCTATTTTGGTATAGACTTTGACTCAAGAGCTACACTTAGTACCACGAATGTGATTCACAAATGCTAACTCTAGAAGAACATGTTAGCCAAGATCCCATGGCCACAGTTGGACAAGGACATGGATGTAGCTGTGAGTGTTACTCTTAACTTGATATGGAGGAGGAGGTTGGAGACATGCCTCATGCATTCTGACAAGACCTTCCAAGTATGGATTCACCAATGTTAAGGATATGTTACCCTGAAGGTGGGACATATCTCTATCGTCTGAAAGTTGAGGTGGCACAACAAAGGGTTGTATGTTAACGACATAAGTTAAAGCTTGCACTGATAAAAGAATAACAAGCTCAGTTATGAACCCAAAAACTCTCACTACATATACTACTTAATATATGTGATAGAGGTCCCTCCCTTGCTTTCCTATTTTATAAAGTGGATTAGTACAAAATCTTATTCCTAATAAGAATATACTTGGTGAGTTTTAATTAACAACTCATCGACCATTAAACCCTAACCCAAGGGGTTTAGGGCATGGGGTTAGGCTAACTATCATTGTTTTTACTATGACTCGACCTTTTACTTTGGAAGTTGATTGTTGGTACCTATTGTACTATGTTATAATCCCTAGGTGTAGAAGAAACAGGTCCGCTTAGTGCATTTAGATATTTAGTGATGGTTCGGCCGAGTGTCATTAGTATTTACAGAAACTCTAGGCAAAGCTAGCACTTCCATCTAGAAAACTCTACCCTGGTTTTTCGTGTCCTAGTTAGGTTTTTGGCTAGTTCCAATGAGTTCAGCATGTCGAATATGGGTAGAAATACCCCTAGGGTTGACCTAACCCCATGCCTTAAACCTCTCAGGTTAAGGTTTAAGGGTTAATGAGTCATTAATTAACTCACCAAGTATATTTCCTTTGGAATGAGATTCTGTGCCAGCCCACTTTTGTAAACAGGAAAACAGAGGGGGGGGGCTCTATCACATAAATAAGTAGAGTATGTAGGAGTGAGGGTTCATGGGTTCATGACTAAGCTCGGTACTCTTTTCCAGTGCAAGCTCGAGCTTGTGTTGTCAAGGCACAACCCTCTGTTGTGCCGCCCTAACTTCAGATGACAAGGGGTACGTCCCACATTCGGGGTAGCTTACCTTAACGTTGGTGAATCATGCCTGAGAGGTCTTGTAAAGAATGCATGTTTCAAGAGGTAAGGTTGAGGCTTGTCTCCAACTCCTCCTCCACATCAACTAGGTGTAACACTCACGGCTAAGCAAGCCACATTTATGTCCTTGTCCAACTGTGGGCGTGGGATCTTGTTTGACAGGTTCACGTTGTCTAGTTCCTGAGGGTCCACTAAGGGGTTCTAAAGTTGACATTTAAGAGCCATGTTTGTGGCACTTGGTGCAACTCTTGAATCTAAGGGCTATGGCATGATAGCCCACATCGTGGAAGCAGTGTCACATGGAGATGTGACATTGGGCTAGATGTCACGCGATACAATACCCAAGGCATGCCCTTTGGGGTTGTGTCATGGATTTGTCGCCAAAGGGATGGATACTCTGACAAACATGCATGCTTGTGCTCACACTAGGGTGCTAAGCCTTGGGCATTTGCTCAAGGGAGGTTAGGTCTCATAATTAGGTGTGCTTAGGCACACTTGTCTAGGGAGTGTTCTCCTTGGAATCTAGGGGTCGAACAACTTAAGCTTATTAGCAGGAGCCGTTTTGTGAAGCATCGCAAGGTCATGTACTTAGGGTTATTCAAACTTAACCTTAGGGAGTTTGCTTAGTAGAACACTCGTGTTCGCCTATAGCGCACACTCGTGTTCTCATTAAGTACTAGCCCTAAGTCTAGGGTATGACTTGGCCACCCAAACCTTAGGGGTTAGTCGTGGTTTAGGGTACCCTTGTCGCTCTAAAGGGGTTGTACTCTCGATGAGGGTGATTTCTCAAGGGGTAAGTGACAATGCCTTAGCTCTGTCATGGGGATATGTGTGAGACACATCTCCTTTGTGGGGTTAGGACATGAGCCTGTCTAGGTCTACTGGGATAGATCCTAAATCTACTCGGGATATCCTCTAGGGTTCGGGGGATGGTCATTCTAGGGACGGTCATTCTAGGGGACTTAGGGTAGGACTCTAAGTCTTTTGCTTAACTAGGCATCTGAGTTAGACTCTTAGGGTTATCTTGGAAGACTTAGTGTTGCTCACATAGGGAATTAACGCCGAAAGGCCACTTGGCAACCACGTGTTAGCCTTCCAAGTTAAAACTCTGACACTAACCCTAGGGGTGTTTCTATTCACCGAACTCACTAGAATCAATTAAGAACTTAATCGAAACATAAAAACTAGGATAAGAGTTTTCTAAATGAAAGTGTTAGCTTTGCCTAAAGTTTTCTGCAAGTACCTAACAATACCTGTCCGGACCATCACTAGATATTAAGTGCACTAAACGAGCTTATTTCTTCAACACTTAAAGCTTATCAATATAATTTGGTAAGTAACAACAATTAACATCCAAAGTAAAGAGTCATAATAAAAACTATGATAATAACTCTTAAAATAATTGTTTTCATTACACATCAGAATATATAATTAATTCAATATTTGCAAGTTCAAGTTCAAACTCAAGCTCCTCCTTCTCCTCTTCAATTCAACCTATGCATGCAACTTTGGAAGGACGGTTGGAGTCAATTACAGTTTCTTGTCCATTTGAGTTGGTAGCATTTAATTTAATGGACCTTTTCCATAGTCGACTGTTGGCAACGAGTACGTTATTATTGCTTCTAACTACCTAACTTGTTGGTAGAAGTTAGTGCTCTTGCTAATATGACTGCTTCTACTGTTGGTCAATTTCTCCTTAATCGGGTTGTGTTTTAGCATTTTTGTTCGGAGCAAATTCTCTCGGACATAGTCCTGCATTTATGGCTGAAGCATTTCATGTCTTGAAGTCTTGATTAGGGATACGCCACACTTTCACAAGTGCTTATCATCCTCAGATATATGGTTGGTAGAACGGCTTGTCAGAACCTTCAAGGAGATGATCACAAAGTATGTGAACTTTCAACATTCAGATTGGGATGGTTATTTGCCATCTCTCCGATATGCTTATATCACTGGAGTACAAAGTTTCATTGGTACTTCCCCATATAAGCTCTTGTATGGTCATGACCTGGTGTTACCAACAGAGTTTGGTTCGTGCGGAGTCAGCAGAACACTTGGGCTGCATACAAGTAGGACAACAACAACGCTACAATTCGCACCATCGTCCTCCGGCAGAGTAAAGGTTGATGAACTGGTGTTGATTCATTTTCCCAAGCTTATGGTACGTGGTTTAGTTAAGAGTCTCCTTCCTCAGTGGAAAGGACCATATCGAGTGCTATGCCAAGTAGGGCCGCAAGTTTATGAGGTTCGACACGACATTCAACCCGATCCTCCAGAGATTATACACATGCAACGGTTGAAGCGTTTTGTGCAACAGGAAAAAGTTGTGCCGCCTACAAATCCACCAGTGCCTCCTCTTGATGTTCCTCCAGATCCAGGCCCATTTACTAGAAACCCTAACCAGCTTACTTCCTTCGAGAAGAGAGGATGATGTAAGATCCATGTGTACGATTGCATGTGCACATATTATTATTAGCATAGTAGGTTTTAATACCCGTCGAATTGGTTTCAATCTGGACCACTCATTCCTATATATAAATAAGGTTTTTGACTAATGATATACACATTTCTATATTCCAACCTCTCACACTATAAGTTTATAAAAGACTCCCTAAGCACTTATATTTGTTGTATATATATTTCTATAAATAAACTTTGTAATATATAGGTATTCACAGTAATGAACCTCAAAAGTCCAAATCGTTTAAACAAAGTATATATTTCTATAATAAGCTTTAATATATAGGTATCCATAGTAATAAAACTTGGAAAGTCCAGATCATTTAAACAATCCTAATTGACCCATACACCTCCTTTATTTATAATATAAATTATTAACAATTATCTTTTTTATTAATTTAAAAGTTGTATTGTTTAGAAGGTGTTGAGATTGAACCTCCCAAGACAAAACTAGCTTTTTAATATGAATTATATTAGAATATTTCAATTTTATCCACAAGTACATCAAAATATTCTTGTTTAATATAATATAGACTGTAAAAAGTATTATTTAAGTGATTTAAATTATAACACATGAACAATCAAACAAGGTTGACGTGGGAAAAACATTAATTATAGTGTAAATATTTTTTATATACAAATATATATGTAAATGTTTATTACTCATCACAATTTAAAATTTTTGTTCTCTAATGATGAATTTTATAATTTATATGACTTTTCAAAATCTCCTTATATATATATATATAATATATATATATATATATAGACACACATACACACACACACACATACATTCACATATATAAATAAATAATTAGTTTTTTAATCATATATACATATTCATACTCAATAATCAATTCTTAGTAAAATCACATAATTAAAATAAATATTATTAATATCTTTTTATTAGAGATCACTTTTAAGTTTAATACTTTATGTTCTTTATGAAAAAATATAATAAATATAAAAATAAAATTAAAAAATTACATGAGTTAAAAGACTTCATTAATAATTGCTTTTATAATATGAAAACTTGATATAATATAGTGCATTATATTAAGTCGGTTTATTTTAATTTATCTATCATTATTTGATCTATTTTTACTAGTTCTTGTCACATATAATAATTATTAATGTATTCTTAGAGTTTATTTTATTGTATAATTTTATTTATGCATTATTTTGTGAGATTTCCTAGAGTTATAATTACGGACAAATTAAGAATTTACAAAATAATTTATATAACAAAAGACATAAATTAACAAGCAAACATACCCACGAGAGTTTATATTGGTATGTGTGCATGTGTATAAACATACATGTTACTATGTCTTTTGATGTGTGTATGTGTATATGTATATGTATGTATAGTATACATACATATGCTTTTGTCTCAGCCATCAAAACTTATTAAGTTTGTAAAACACATCAGTAATAAATATGTATAAAAAGGTCTAATGAATAAACAAGATTATTTTGAATTGTTTCTGTGCTTATTTGATATATTTGTACAATGAGCAAATTCAATTTCATGAATAAATAAATAAAAAATATAAACAACTAATTGTATTAATATAAATTAGAGTATCTCAAATACACATAAAAAGATTAAATAATTTTGCTTATCAATGATTTGTTATATATTTCATATTTAAGAAATGTATAAATTAAACTATGGTAGTAAGATTTAAACCCAATTTTAAATCAATATAACAAAACCAAGATTCAAACCTCCCTTACAAATCGTCTAATCAAATATGATGAATTATTGCACTGACTTATAATATTTAAAATTGTTATTCTTAATAATATACACTAGCAAGTGTTTGAGATAACTACATCTTGATAATGTGGGCTGAAGCCATAATATCTAAATTACATGTGTAATGATTGTTCTTAAAACTTCATTGGAATAACTCACTTTTATAATATGAAAGCATATTTAATATAATTACTTGATTTATTTTAAATTGTTCTTATCACATATATAGATTTAAAATGTATTCCTAAAGTCTATTTTCAATGTGAGATCTTCCCATGAGAATTTACAATTACACACATTTTAAAAATTTATAAAATGACTATATATAGACATATATTAACAAACATGTACTACATAAGTTTATATTAGTATGTGTAACTTTATAAGGAAATTTTAAAATACATGTATTTAGTTGTGTATGTATAAACCATGTATATAAAGTGTCAAAGTTTTACCTAAAGGGCTAACATGTGTGACTATTCGGTACTAACACCCTATGTAAGTAACTCTAAGTCTTTTAAAATAATTTTAACTCATATACCTAAATAGACATGAGACTTAAGGTCCTATCGTAAGTCCTCTAGAATGATTATTGCTTAAACCCTAGAATAATTCAAATATAACTTAAACAAGCTCATGCCCTCCCCAAAGGGGATATGCCTTGCACATATCCCACGACAGAGTTAAGACATCATGACTTATCCCTTAAGGAATCGCCTTTATCCGGGAAACTTAATGTTATTCATATAGTGTTTATGCCAAATGGTCATATGTTAGCCCTTCCGAGTTAAAACTCTAACAATTATTTTAAGTGCTATATTCAGGATATCAACTTGATTTGGTTGAGCACTTAGATATGGGTGAGATATGTTATATATAACTTAGTGCACACTATGATTTAAGTGTAAGTCCGATGGAAGTGTTGACTAAAATAAGGATGATATTCCTTAAAATATAGTGTTGCTAAAAATAATGTCATTTATATACAAAGTTCACTTAATTGCATGGATGCTGCTTATTAAACAATGATAGTAACATAAAAAATATCGTTAAAAGTACGATAAACATCAATATGATGTAGAATATTAAGTTGAAGATATATATTATTAAGTATAAGAAATTTGGAGGTTTCAAAGACTCTTTCAAGAAAGTTTCTCATCAAGTTAAAAAACGAACTATGTTAAGGATAATTAAATACTTAATAATAGTTAAGGATTCAAAAATATAAACTCTATTAAGGATAATAATTGATTAAGGGTCCAATTTAAGATAAACTTATAAAGTTAAGGATATCAATTGAATTAATTATTATTAAATAGTTAAGCTACCAACAGTAACATGTGTATAGTATATACACATAAAATAATAATAGTAAAACATAATAGATGATGTATATGCATACATATACATAGGTAGGGCGATGGTAACAAACGCTATGCACATATATAATTATCTTTTTTTTTAACATATACTATTAAGTAAAGGGAAACAATATACTCATGCAGTTATATGCTACGAGTGCATATGTGTATGTATAGAGTATATGTCACATAAAATGTTTTTAAGAAATTAAAATAGTTATTTTGCATCATTATTACATATAAAATTTTTTCTTTATATACATTTGGTGTCTCTGTTTGAAAAACTGAAATTCTTATAGTTGAGTGTGAGGAAAGAATGCATGTATCCCGTCCAACACCCTCGTAAATGAAATGATATTTGATATAAAAGGGTTTGACCTGTTCCGAAGGACCGTCGTTTAAGTCTCTAATATGGATGGATATACAAATGTGTTTTATTATTTATGTGTATCATAATTAAAAACTAAAATGTTCAGATGAAACTAAGCTATATTTTACCACCTAAAGTTTTATCATATATGTTTTAAATATGCTCAAAGAAATGATAATAATATGGAAACGGAATATATCAATGGCAACTTAAAATATTTTAAATCTTTTTATTTCAATATATTTAAATTTATAATTTAAAAAATATTTTTTTAATTTTATGATTAATTGAATATACGAGTACCATTGATACACCTAGATTTTTAAGAAAATGTGTAATTCACACAATCCAAGTACATACATGTGTCTGTGTGTATCTTGTATGCAAGGTATTTACGCGCTCTTTCGTGTTGGAAAATGCGCAGTGGTTCACACACACACACACGATACACGTAGTTGATCCACAACTATATCTTTCATGAATATGTAGAGAAAGATTTATAATCGTTTTAAAAAGGAGTATTTGTAAATAAGATAATATATTATAATATAATTATATTAAAAGAGTTAGCAAAGAGAGGTTCCATCCTTGACACCTTCTAAACAACACTACTTTATTTATTTATAGGTGTTGACTCAAAAGCGGGCATCCCTAATTTTATTTTGATTTTATTGATGTTTTTTTTTGATTTTTTGCTTCCTTACTTTCATTGTTGCTTTATATGGATGAATATATGTTTCTTATTATATAAACTGTCTTATGATTTTTTAATTTATGCGGGAAGATCTCGCATGTTATATATATATATATATAAACACAATAATAATAGACTTTAAGTTATTAGATGTGATAAGAGCAAGTAAAAATAAATTAAGTAATTATAAATAATTTGACTACATATAATGCTTTCATATTATTTTAATGAAGTCCTATAAACATTGGTTACACGCATTAAATGTAAAAACGTTTTTCAATTAATAAGAATATAATGCAAAATATTTATTACATGTGATTTAGAAATAAACATGTAGAATTTCTATATAAATGAGTATTTACGTATTGTATACTTCTAATTTTTTTTAATACGTGTGAAAGAGGTGTTAGTATATTATATGATTTATGTGTATGTTAGAAAAAAAAAATTTTTAAAAAAAATTTATTTATTTACTTATACATGCTAATATATGTATGGATTTTTGAAAAGTTATATAAATAAAAAATTCATACGGAAAGACATATTAATAAATTATGAAGAGTATGTAAATAAAATATTTGTTTTATATATACGCTATATAATAAATGTTTTTTCTACATCAGCATTATAATTAAGAAATACCTGTTGAATTATCTCATTAGGAACAAATATTTATAAGTCATTAAGGGGGTTAGCGGTTAATCAGGCGGTAGTCTGGATTCTCTTTACTGACTCAACATCCGGGTTCAAATCCCGGCACCTCCATTATCCTTTTTTTAAATATGAAAAGTACTTAATATTATATACAACAAATAATATATGAGTAATATTATTTAACTTTCTTATGCATAGTTGGGATATTCTAATGTGTTGTAAAATCTTAGTAAATATAAGAAATACAAATGCTCAAAAATTTTAAAAGTAATTCTTTGTACTAGTTTATTAAATCATTTTTATTTTTTTTTGGAAAGTTCATATATAAACAATAAATTTATCAATTGTATACATAATTTATTGTATTGTACAATAAAATATATATTATACAATTAATATTTGATTAATTAGGGTACTATCTTATATATATTATATATATATGTACTAAAGCTTAAAGGTTAGTAACTCTTTCTAATAACAAGCTCCATGTTTCATACCTAAAACGTTTAAATTAAAATTTAAAATTAACACATTTTTTTAAGATATAGTTCATTATAGATATCTAATTAAACACATTATATTATTAAATTTTCTTAAAATTCTTTTTTAAACTTTAAATGCCATTCAATTCATATTTTTACAAATTATAATTTTTATAAGATTATTATGTTTTAAAGTTAAATTAAAATTAAAGTTATTCTTATCTTAAATATAATATATTCTTAACATATTTTAACCATTTCTTGAATGAAATTATTATTAAGACATATTAACTTCATACTATACTTTATTGCTGACATATTATAAATTAAGATATTACTATAGTTTAAAAAAAATTAAAAAAAACTAAACCACTCATTCCCAATCTAGAACAATCACTTGCATGCATAATTATATGAAAGTTATTATCTTATATATCAAATGCATGAAAACATATAAAAAATATTGTAGATATGTTTGTGTAAAAATGTTGTATTTGCATGAAACTGAATAATGTTTTGTGTTCTATACACTTTATAGTGACCATAATTTATGATCAACATAAGATATATGCGCACACACACATGCATATGGATTGTGTATTGCTTGTTGGACACAACGCACATGCATACACATAAATATTTTAAAGAAAAAAATATGTGTATTTATGTGTGATAAGATGGAATTGTAATTTACATTTCATTTTAAAGTAATTTTCTTTAAATGACTTATTTATATGAATAATTTAAATAATAAATTTATAAGTCTCAAATTTCTCTTGTTAAACATCAAAACACGTAATTCACGCTATCCGATATGTATAAAGGCTATTCATATACATGTTTGATTCGTACACGCACTATAGATGATCTTAGGTCAGCCCTTCACAGACGTTAAGAGAGAAGGCTTGTACACATCAAACATTCAATTAAAAGTAATATTTTTACATCCCATACGAAGCACGATGTAAATTAATTACAGTATTCTATTTAGATAATTGCAGGTGGAGGTTCAAATCTCAGCACCCAATATGTATTTAAACGCTCTATTTTAGCATTTTTTAATGTTTAGTAACTGTGCAGTGTATTATGAATGATTGTTGATGTAAATAAATAACACAACCACAAGACCTTTTAAAGCTTGCTTATATAAATAATTATTAATATATACACACAAATAATATGTAATTAAGTAAACTTGGTACAATTGCTTGGGTAGGTTATAAATTTTTTTTAAGAACTTAGTACATAGCTGTATTATTGTATTTGCAGCCGTTGAACTCCAATTCTTTGGGTTGGAAAGTTTTCCCACTCTCCAGGGATCTTAGCTTCTAGCTTGTATTCAATGAAACAATGTCAAAATCTGTAATTACTTATTATATATACACATACACTCTCTCTATATAACAGGTCATTCATATGTATATATATACAAATACATACGTATAGATAGTGGAAGTTGTAAATTCATATGGTTTATTCACAAAATTATTACTTCAGTCCCTTTTTTGAGTCTAAAAGAAAATAAAGATGTTACAAACAAAATATACATGTGATAAACTTTCCTTCAACAAATAATAATAAAATCAATACATATTTAATAGCTTACACAACCACAAAACCCTTACCATTTAAGGATACACTGTACTGTTTGTCATGTTTGTCATGGCGACATGTGTAGATATGTAAAGTATGTATCCACAATGTATACACACAATATATATACACACATGCACACACATACACATAATAAATAAATTTATATAATAAATATACTCATTTAAAAATTAATGCATTAAATTATGTTGGTTTGTTAATATGCGTATTTCATTCTATGAAATGTTTTATTATATTAGGATTTTGGTTATTTGAAAAATAATATCAAAACAATATCTTATGTTACCACTTAATTGTGTGCAAAATAATATGGCTATGAAGTTTGCATTCACAGATTTTAAATCATACCCCTCACACCACTCAGTTAAACCAGACAAAATAATTTTAAACGAAACGAATAAGTATTGATATTTATTTATTTACATTTCAACTACATGCCTAATATTTTTTTGTACTTTTGACGCAAGTCATAGTGTGACCAGTGTTAAAGTCAGAAAATAACAATATGGGAGGGTAGTTTTAAATTTGTTATTCATGTATATAACAAATAATTACATAAAACAATCTGGTATTTATAAAGACTGCTTGTTTGTTGCATATATATATATAATGATTAATCATTTATGATTTTGAATCTAATAACTAGATTTAAACCTTCTCCTCCAAATCATTTAGATAATCATAATTAAACTTTTCCATGCTCGTTAATATATCTCTTATTATATAGATCAAATACAATATTATAGATTTTAAGAATACATTAATAATTATTAAATGTGATACAAATAAAAATAAATCAAGTAATTAAAAATAAATTGATTAAACATAATGCTTTTATATTATAAAAATGAATTAGTTTAATAAGTCTTATAAATAATCGTTACACATGTAATGTTTTTTATAATTTTATATTTTTTTCTAGGTATCTTTTATAAAGGTGTAATAAACATAAAACTTAAATTTAAGAAACTCAAGAATTTAATGTTCAGTTTTGATTATATGTGATTTAAAAATAAACATGTAAAATTTTTATATAAATAAATATTTATGTATGTGCATATTTTTAGTTCTTTGAAATAATGAAAAGTTGTTCATACATGATATAATTTATGTGTATGTTAAAAATAAAATCTAAAATAATAAAAAATAATATTTACTTATACATGTATATATAAAGTAGACACAGTAACACACCAATATAAACTCCTATATTACATGGTTATGAATATACGTTTCTTGTTATATAAACCGTTTTATAAATTCTTAATTTATGCATAATTATAAATTCTCGGAGGGAGATGTCGTATGTCATATATAAAAACACACACACACACAATAATAATAGACTTTAAGAATATATTAATAATTATTAAATGTGATAAGAGCAATTAAAAATAAATTAAGTAATTATAAATAAATTGACTACATATAATGCTTTCATATTATTTTTATGAAGTCTTATAAACACTCGTTACACGCATTAAATGTCAATTAAGAAGAATTTAATGTAAAATTTTGATTATATGTGATTTAGAAATAAACATGTAGAATTTCTATATAAATGAGTATTTACGTATGTGTATACTTCTATTTTTTTAATACGTGTGAGCAAGGTGTTAATATACTATGATTTATGTGTATGTTAGGAAAAAAAAAATTAAAAGAATTTTTTTTAAGAGAATAAAAAATTATTTATTTACTTATACATGCTAATATATGTGTGTAAAGAAAGAGATTTTGAAAAGTTATATAAATAAATAATTCATACCGAAAGACATAGTAGAAAAATAAATAAATTATGAAGAGTCTTACTTATGTATATATACGCTATATAATTAATGTTTTTTCTGCATCAGGATTAATTAAATAATTTAAATTTAAATTACGTAAAGAATACTTGTTGAATTATCTAAAGACATGTTGTTGTGTATTAGGATAGTAATCGATTAATATTTATAAGCCATTAAGGGGGTGTAGCGGTTAATCAGGCGACGGTTCGAATCTGGGGTTTTCTATACTGATTCGACATCTGGGTTCAAATCCCGGCACCTCCATTATCCTTTTTTTTTTAGATATGAAAAGTACTTTATGTAGATTATATATATACAACAAATAATATATGAAGTAATATTATTTAACTCCTTTATACATTGTTGAGATATTCTAATGTGTTGTAAAATCTTACTAAATATAATACAAACAAAATTTTTAGAAGTAATTCTTTGTACTAGTTTATTAGCTCATTTTTTTTTGGAAAGTTCATATATAAACAATAAATCATATGAATTTGGAATATAGTATATTTTATACATATATATTGTATATTTATACAATAGTAACTATATATTGTATACATAATTGATTGTATTGCACAATAAAATATATATTGTACAATTAATATTTGATTAATTAGAGTACTATGTACTAAAGTTTAAAAATGAGTAACTCTTTCTAGTAACAAGCTCCATGTTTCAAATATCTTCAAATTAATATATACTGTCTATTTATGTATATGCGTGGACATGTGTGACCGTGTGTTTATGCATTGTGAATATATGACGTATCTACACATCAAACAATATAATGTATCCTTGAGTGATAATTAACCATTATATCAGATTTTTTTAATATCCACCTTTTATTGTAACACATCCGATATGGATAACGTATTTCACACACACACACACATATATATACACACTCTTTATGTTTATGTATGTATAATATAAATAAATATTTTTATGTTTATTTTGTGTGCATACCATAAAAGCTACGGCCATGTATCTGTACATTCCTAACATATGAAGATATTTATATGTGTATGTATGTATAACACCTATTTATATGTATATGCATATTACAATTGTAATTAAAGAGAGACTACATGTATGTATATGCGTATATATTTATATCTCTTGTGTGTGTATATATATTTATATATATATAACAAGGGACCAAGTTTTAAAAGAAGGCTTATGGCCTACTCATGTTTACTTTACTTTTAACAAATTATTTGTTATGTATATATAATTATCTATATAAAAACTTCACCAGTTTTGTGGTTATACGCATATATTTACATTGTGGACATACAATCGTACAAATCAGTGTACCTTTTGTACTAGGCAGTTTTACATATGTAATTTCAAATATAGAAAGCGAAAAAATAAAATTAATTTTACATATGTAATTTCAAATTAAAAAGAGAATATCTTTTTCTCCAACAGTATCTCACATTAATTTAATTTAAATATATATTATATATTAAGTTAGAATACTTCATTAGAACAATCCATTTTTATAATATATAAAGCATGTTTAGTTAATTTATTTTTAATTTATCTATAATTACTTGATATGTAAGATCCATGTGTACGGTTGCATGTGCACATACTATTATTAGTGTAGTGGGTTTTGATAACTGTTGGATTGATTTTAATTTGAACCTCTTGCTCTTGTATATAAGTTAGGGTTATTGGACTAATGGAGTATACACATTTCTATATTTCGAGCTCTTACAATGGTGGTGGTGAGGGCACCTATAATTATTCCTACAGAGCGCTTGAATTTGTGTCTTTTTTGTAGATCTTGTTTGTCTTCTTAAGATCTAGCTTCTCCATTGTTTATATCTATCCTTTCCTTGTAATTTTGTCTTTTCTTTCTATTTATCTATGGATGCACAACATGCAAATCCTTTGTTTGTGGAGCAATTATTCATGTAATTGTTAGATGCTATGTGGATGTAATGAACAATTACTCTTAATTGATGGCGGCATTCACATGCCATGATACTCCTTCTGTTGTTGCTGCAAATACTTGCGTCCGATCGGATTTCTTTCGTGGAAATCCTAAGGATGATGTGTACCATTGGTTTAACCACTTCATGTGGTTGCCACATATCATTCATGGGATGGTGCAATGTTTACGCGAGTTTCTTACTTGTCTTCAGGGACGACGTTTTGTAATGGTATAAAATGGTTTGGACGTTGCAATTGTGGAGATTTGAGTATTCTTCCAAAGATCTTTAACATACATTTGGGCATGCGGACAATTGTGACGATGCTTTTCAGTAGTTGCATCGTATTCGTCAGGAGCCATATGAGTTGGTGATGTAGTTTGGTGTTTGCTTTCAGAGCCTTTGCTGCGTGCAGAGCATAACATGTTAAAACGTATGTTAGAACGTATTGTTGCTACACTTCATCAAGACCTTGTGGGGTTGTGCATGCACTAGCTCCAGTGACTCTTGATAATGCTTTGAGGCTAGCACAACGATATAAGTCACTCTCCCACTTGCATCTTCACGTTATGTTGTTCTATTTCATGTTGGGGATGGTCCTGGTCCAATGGAGGTTGATGATGTTGTTGCTACTTGTGTACCAGCACAAGGTTGGGCCTGTGGATGTGCAGTTTGTTGTTGGCTGTGTGATAAGGTTGGACACATGTATCAAAACTGTCAACAGTTTCACGATTGGCATCCCCCATTTCCGGGGTGGAGGCCCTAGCGTCAACAACGTTTAATTAACACCGCTGCAGTGGAAGGTCTTGATGCAGTGGATCTTTTGGGAAATAACGAATCGCACAAGTAGAAGGGGGTCTTCGTGTGAATAAATTAATAACTCCTCGTCTTTCTTCTGGGAGTAT
This sequence comes from Selaginella tamariscina, assembly GCA_003024785.1. Lineage (NCBI taxonomy): Eukaryota > Viridiplantae > Streptophyta > Lycopodiopsida > Selaginellales > Selaginellaceae > Selaginella > Selaginella tamariscina. The sequence continues at coordinate 33,131 of PUQB01000870.1, read as the reverse complement.
CATCAAGGGTTCATTCGGCACCAATTCATCCAATTTTTACTTTTCAAGCTCTTTAATCACATGTCATGTTCTGTTTTCTTTTCAGTGTTGGTGGATACATGTTCGAGTTTGTCCTTTATTTCTCAGTCTATTGCTAATATTGTAGCCTTCATTTGCGTCGTGTGGTAGAATCAGTCTTCATTATGTACGACAATGGAACACTCATGCTTGTTCACGAAATGAAGTTGACTTGTTGTGATCGTGAGCTTGAGTTTCAATCTTTGCCTGTGGTACCGATTCTCAAGCTTTTCACCTTATTTTGGTATAGATTGGTTGACTTGCAATCATGCCAAGTGTGACTTTGGAAAGTCTCTCCCCTATTTGACTCTTACTCGTTTTTCTTTCATTCCTTTTACTTCTATTCCACTTTGTTTATTTGCTTCCACCTCTGTTTTTATCACTTTTGTTTCACCCTTACTTCCAACCATCTTCCCTTCATACTTTTCCTTTTCCTCTTTGGATTCATTATATGATCATTGTGCTACAGTTATTAATTAACTCAAGAAGAAGTATATAATCTTTTTAACTTTGACTTGTCATTTGAGGCCAAAAATGCGACACGCCACCTATTCCAACTGAGGATGCTAGGCCAATCAAGGTACTGTTTAGTGTCAGTCACTAAAGGAGCTCAAAATCTTACGAGCAAATGTTAAGGAAATGTCGGAGAAGGGTGTTATCCGAAAATCTCGAAGTCTTTGGGCGTGCAAACCTCATTTTGTGACGAAAGTTGGATGGGAGCATTTGATTTTACATTGATTATGCCCATTAATAATATAACCATTTCAGATGTGTACTCACTTCCTCATATTGCAGATCTTTTGAATCGACTAAGCATGATGGATGAGGTTCTCTGTGATATGTCGAAGGTAGCTGCCAACTTCATCGATAATGTTTTAATTCACTTGGATAGAACATGCAAGGAGCATGTTGGTGATGTTTTGGATCAACTATAGGAAGTTTGCTTCAAGTTAAGCCATCTAAGTATGTGTTTGGATCCAAGGACACTTATCTTGGTTATTGCATTTCCCATAAAGGTTTACAAATTGATCTTGACAAAGTTGTTATAGTTTTGAAATTCCCTATGCCAAAGTGTGTGAACGATGTGCAACGCTTTTGTTAGAGTTTTAACCTGGAGGGCTAACACGTGGCCGCCAAGTGGCCTTCCATCGTCAATTCCCCGTGTGAACAACACTAAGTCGACCCAAGAGTTTGACTCAGATGCTTAGTTAAATAGAAGACTTAGTCCTACCTAAAGTCCCTTAGAATGACCATCCTGAACCCTAGAGGACAACCCAAGTAGACTTTAGGATCCTTTCCTAGTACCTATTTAGGCTCATGCCCTAACCTTATCAAGGAGATGTGCCTTACACATACCCCGTGAAAGCTAAGGCATCATCACTTACCCCTTGAGGAATCACCCTCATTTGGGCGTACAACCCTTTAGGCGACAAGGGGTATCTTGAACCATGACTAACCCTTGAGGGTTTGAGTGGCCAAGTCACCGGAAAATGTAAACCCCTAGTTTTTGTCTTTTTTAAAGTAAAAAACAATTCTAAAAAACAAGCCCTTATTTTTGTAAAAAGTAGTTAACATACTAAGGGTTGAACATGGGTTTGTTTTCTTACCTTGTAGTTATTATAATTAGTATACCGTAATATTCTTTTGTTTTTACTTTTGTTTGTAATGTTGTTTGTTTAGTAGTAATTTCCTTTGTTTTTCATATAGTTTATTTTGTTTGTTTTTAGGTTTGTTTATACATTGTATTTACAAGTTGTTGTGATGGTTGTTTATAACATAGCTTTTTTGTGGTTTTTTTTATAACTCTAAGCTTTCATTTATTAAACTAAATAGCAAACATTAAATCTCTAATTTCCACTTCTCTTTCTTCAAGCTTTTTCAGGATAACTGCTGAATGCATTCAAATGCAAACCTTCTAAAAACTTCATTTTGCATCAATTTTGGCTCCAATGTAAAGTTGAAGCTACCTTTTTTTTTCTCTTGTAATCTCTGTGCAGCTAGTGACATCATTAATCTTCACAAGCCTGGCACCTGAAACATTCAAAACCACGGCAGCAACAACCTTGTGCTCAAAAGGAGAACGAGAATTCAAATTTGCTTCCCAATCTGAAGGCAAGTCCTCAACAATCGTTACAGAAATTTGGAAGAAAAAAAAAGAAAAACAAAAGAACCTGAGAGTTGTCTTTGACTTGTTTATGAGGAGCTTGAGCTCGAGACATGGAAGGCAGTCGTTGCTTATACATGTTAGATCGTTGGAGGTTCCTCTGTTTCCTAGTGGCCTATATAAAGGCAAATAAAATGATTAAAAGAAATTGAGAAAGTAAACAGGACCTGAACATTGTCTTCAACTTGTTTACCATCATTAAAGGGGAGTGGTTTGTTTTGTGCATCTCAAAGCTTTTTTTGGTTGCAAGCCTGCATCAAAAAATTTTAGAATGAAAACTTTACAAAAGCAAGAAGTTGAACTCCAACCTTTTGTATGCGTGACAATGGATATTTGATGATCACCCCTGACCGGATAAATCGCCAAAAACCTCCATCAGGCTCAGGTGGATATGGAAGTTTCTCAGTAGCAAAAACTGGATCAACAGAAAGGATAGCAACCCGAACATCATTTGTCCCAAGTAGTTGATGATGTACTGTGGAGTTTGGATCACAATTGTCAATTGTTCCTACTGCCACAACATCGCCCTTGTTGTTGAGGAGTAGAACTTTATCACCGTTTGCAATAGATGGAACTTCTTCGTTATGGTCATGTGGAATATGCTCATTGTTGTCAATTTTATCCTATAAAACACAAACCATGAAACATTAAGTAAATCATGCCATATGGTTACCTCATTTTCATTTTGTTTCCAAATCATTTTGGGTTGGGTAGGAGCCTTTGCCTGAAATTAAAAGGCATCTTCAAATATTAAGTTTTAGAAAATGGCTTATACTTATAGCTTGCATGTTTTGCATGTCGACTACAACCTGTTGCACCTATAAAAGCATATTTATATTATTACATGTTGAACATTTCAAAAAGACTTACATTTTGTTGGTTATCATTTTCTAATGTGGAAGGAGTGGGTTGGTTAATATCAGAATTTCCCTGATCACATGACTAGTAAGATATGGTCAATGTTTTGTATTGAATTTCTAACTACATACCTGCTTAGATCATCTCGGGTAATAATTGCAATGTCCACCTATATAACACATATAAAGTCAGCAACATGAAAAACTTCCAACCAACCTCTCTACTAGTCCGGTGCAATTTGGCTGACGAAGATCTTGTCTGCTAAAGTAACAAAACACATTATTTAGATTTATGTGAATTGAACTCAACAACCAACCTCTTCATCGTCTTCTTGCAAATTAGATTGTACATTAGGTGTGCTTGTTGGTTTGGGTACATTCTGCTTATTAACATGTGTACTAGTTCGCATACTATTTTGTGCTTCTTCTGTATCATCACAAGTCCTTGTAAAAAATCCTACATGAAATATACATAAGAAATGAATACTATAATGAGAAGAATGTACTGCACCTGGTCAGCCTGTGACATTTGTTCTACATGCCTCTCTTTGTCTTGCTTATGATGTGTTCTTGTAGTGGAAAAAACCTACACAATGGACATACAAATTAGAAAAAAATAATCAAAGTGGTTGCACATGATCGGCATGTGATGTGCTCTCTAAAGGCCTCACTATGTCGTCTTTATCACTTGTTTCAAGGGAGTTTACCTATGCAAATGTTTAGTTAATTAATAAATATGACAATAAGCTAGTAAAAGATGTACTACACCTGTGGAGCTTGTGACATGTTTTCAGAATGTGTGCCTTTGTTTCGCTTATCATGTAACCTCCTTGAAATAACCTACACAAACATGGATGTTTGTAAAGACAAAATTACATTCAAGAAATTCACCTCCTCAGTCTTCTAAGCACTCATGAATTGAGAATTGTTTGGATTTAACTTTGATGGTTCCAAGTCATTGTAAGGATCATACTACACAAACATGGATGCATTGTAAAGACAAAAATTACATTCAAGAAATTCACCTCCTCAGTCTTCTCAGCACTCATGAATTGAGAATTGTTTGGATTTAACTTTGATGGTTCCAAGTGTAAGGATCATACCTACACAAACATGGATGCATTGTAAAGACAAAAATTACATTCAAGAATTCACCTCCTCAGTCTTCTCAGCACTCCTGAATTGAGAATTGTTTGGATTTAACTTTGATGGTTCCAAGTCATTGTAAGGATCATGGTTCCAAGTCATTGTAAGGATCATGGGAAGACTAAGCACTCCTGAATTGAGAATTGTTTGGATTTAACTTTGATGGTTCCAAGTCATTGTAAGGATCATGGGAAGACTTGTTTGGATTTAACTTTGATGGTTCCAAGTCATTGTAAGGATCATGGGAAGACTGAGCACTCCTGAACCAAGTCGTTTTTGGATTTAAACTTTGATGGTTCCAAGTCATTGTAAGGATCATGGGAAGACTAAGCACTCCTGAATTGAGAATTGTTTGGATTTAACTTTGATGGTTCCAAGTCATTGTAAGGATCATGGGAAGACTAAGCACTCATGAATTGAGAATTGTTTGGATTTAACTTGGAACCATTGAGAATTGTTTGGATTTAACTTGGAACCATTGAGATTGTTTGGATTTAACTTTGATGGTTCCAAGTCATTGTAAGGATCATGGAAGACTAAGCACTCATGAATTGAGAATTGTTTGGATTTAACTTGGAACCACCCATGAATTGAGAATTGTTTGGATTTAACTTGGTGGTTCCAAGAATTGTTTGGATTTAACTTTGATGGTTCCAAGTCATTGTGAGGATCATGGGTCATTTTTTTTGCCTTTCATAGGCTTGAACCTGAGACCTTTTAGCTACACACACATGTGTTAACCAACTGGTCCTATGATCCTGGATGCTGAATTACACCATCAACAGCAAGGCATATATTCATACGCAATGCCATGTTCCAGACAAGTTGTGGACCACACATTCCAGACCAGTTGTGGATCATACATTCCAGACCAGTTGTGGACCATACAATCCTCAGGACCTCAGATATATAAACAGGGTTCCAGTTCCAGGTTTCTCAGAATCATTCAAACTGTCACGACCTTGTGCAAAGGGCGAAACCTTTAGAACAAGGGTGGAACCTTGAAAGGAGGAGATTGTATTCAAGAAAGAAATGAATACAAATAAAACACAAGGCCAAAGACTGGTGTTGAATGACTCAGGCCACAAAACAATTGCTGCAACTCTAATGTTGAGAGTCTTTGACCTATCAAAGGTACGTTTGCTCGCAGACAGGGAATCTCATCTACTTCCAATCCTTCCACAATTGCAAATCCAATCTTATAATAGCTTGGCTTCTCCAATCTAGCTTCAAAAAGTCACACAAAAAAATGCTTGCAAGGCATAGAGAATCACCAGAGTAAAGAATGACCTCTAACTCACCAAACTTGTACATGGGTAAATCAGGCTTCCTTTGCTCCACCTTTGTCAAATTGTGCCTCTGGTTTGTTAAAACACTCTGGCCACAAACAATTTGCTGCAACTCTAATGTTGAGAGTCTTTGACCTATCAAAGGTACGTTTGCTCGCAAACAGGGAATCTCATCTACTTCCAATCCTTCCACAATTGCAAATCCAATAATATATAACTGGCTCTTATAATAGCTTGGCTTCTCCAATCTAGCTTCAAAAAGTCGCACAAAAAAATGTAAAAGCTTGCAAGGCATAGAGAAATCACCAGAGTAAAGAATGACCTTTAACTCACCAAACTTGTACATGGTAAATCAGACTTCCTTTGCTCCACCTTTGTCAAATTGTGCCTCTGGTTTGCTAGGACATTTACAACCATCTTGTTGATGAATTTCTCTGGACACTCATAAACCACATCTTCACCATCCTCAATAGGGAATTCAATAGGTGGCAAATCTCCTCGCAACTTTATCTTCTTCACCAAAGTCTCTTTCTTCACATGCCACAACTGGTTTTGTTTGTGTTTCTCAAAATTTGGCTATGTGAAAAGCGGGAATGTTTTGTACACTTCATCACAATGATTCTTGCGCAAGCCACCGAGAATTCCACTGATCTATATACCCACTATTCTTTAAAGCCCATTCTAGCACATTTGCCTTCTCCGTAATCTCCTTCTATGCGCCAACAATCTTCCTGGAGAGGGACAACACCCAATTTGTATTCTATTTGTCCTACGCCGTTTCTCATTCATGCTGATCATGAGGTTGCCTTCTGTAGGAGTTGTAGGCCGACCAATAGAGTTGCTTTGCTTCCTCTTCCCACAAGTTGAAGGGTTTCCTGATGGAGTCTTCAACCACTTTCTTTGTTGAACAGATTCAGTTCTCATTTTGCTCGTATTTGGCTGGGAAAAACAATCCAAATGCTGGTTGCTTGACAAATCTGCAACTTGTTGCATGATACCCTTTGCTAGTCCTAATGAACACCCCAAGCTCCTCCAATCCATCTCAGTCATTTGAAACAAGGATGAGCCATATATGCCATTTTCCTCACACACCTTCTGAATGAGGGCTGAATCCCTGGTAAACCTAGATTGAAGCCATTCGATTACATCCGCAGTCTCCCATTCCTTTGCTAGCTCCACTGTACCCATGGCTCGACGCTTGGGCCTCTCAAACTCAGTGGACTCTGAATCACCGCGGCCCTCCAAGATCTACAACAAATAAAAGATGAAAACCTAATAAATGATCAAATGGCCAGAAACAGACCTGCTCATATGAGAGAAGATGTGTCCTCAAGCATAGAAAACTGGACTTGCAGCCACTATGGCATTTCCCTAAATTATGAACTACGCCTATGGAAAAGCATTGTTGTGCCCTAGACCTGCATAGTTATTGCGGCAGTGCAATGGACTTGGCACGTGTGATGAGGCCTCTTTGGCTATAAACCCTAAGGGTAGGAATTGTTTACATCGACGACTTATGAATTTAAGAGATTGTGTAGATTCCTTCCCGCTTGTATGCATTTTCTTTTGAACCCTAACCCTACATCCCACTCAAGCTTTATGTCATAAATGCAATGCCATGCTGGCAATCCCTTTTCTTAATCAAGTGACACATGGTAAGATCGAACTCATTGTCAAGGCAACTCGGAAGCATTTATAGAATGGATGATTAATTTAAAAAAAATTCAACTTAATAAGTTTTTTAAGAGTCCAAGAGAACAAGCAAATATTCAACATCATCTTAATAACTAGTCCTTTAAAACTTTATGTATAGTTTAAAGTTCAAAAAATTGAGGCAAGAACTGCAAGCTTGTTGTAAACTTGATGAAACTTTGGCCTTATCCCAAAAGTTGTGTATATAGAGATAAGCAATTATCTAAATGTTTTGATTAGTGTAGTCTCACCTTAGGCCCAAAGAAAGATGACATAGTGTATATCCTGTTAGTTTGTGTTGTGGACCTCATATTCTGAATACATCTTACATAAAGGCTTTTTTCATGTTCGAAGGTAAGCGATATTGACATACATGCATAGAGAGATCTGTACGTACATATATATAATGCATGCAACTATTTAATATGATTTTCTAGTCAAGTTCATATGATATATATATATATATATATATATATATATACACACACACACACATATATATATATATATTCTGTGTGTGTAAGTGTGCATGTACAAACATGGATGGACTCTCTCTCTCCACATATGAACATGTATGCAAGTTTCATTGTGCTATTGGAAAGTCAATAAAAATTGTGAAAGTTTATAACGTGTTTAAGAAATATCATATCCTGACAAGAAGTCTCGAAGGTAACTATTGCATAGTCTATGCTGTAATCAATTTCAAATTTAGGAATACATAAAAATATATGAAGAAGCTAAGGGACAATTAACAAAAAATTTAAACATTAGGGATTGTTTTAAGTTTAAGAGAATAAGATTCCTCAACAAACTTGTAAACATTCAACATCATCTTTATAATTGGTCTTTCAAACTTTCTGCATAGTTTAAAGTTCACAAAGTTTATATAATTGAGGCAAAAAGTGCAAGCTCATTGTAGACTTGATGAAACTTTGGCCTTAATCCCAAAAGTTGTGTATATTGAGATAAACATTTATTTAAATATTGTGATGTTGGCGCTACCTACACAAAATCACCACGCAATAAGTCTTAATGAAATCAATGGTCAAATATAGTAAACTCAACATTGACTGCACACATTCACTAGTACTGAGTTGACTTGATTGTAGATTATTTTATTTTATTTTCCAATGGGTTGTGCTTGATTTGGGGCAATGTTGCTACAACTAATACCAAAATAACTTGATTGTTAGGAGGCATATATTATAGAATTGTCATTTCCAAACATTTTAAAGCTAATACCAACTGACCAAAATCCAGCATCTATTCGTCACCATTGCGGCATGTGCATCAAGCAAGAGTAACAAATAACTCACACTTTGTGTTCTCAAGCTCTTGGGTTCTTTGTTAGGTACATTAAATTACCTCAAATTTATATTCAACAAGTTACCCTATTGTTTGCCGCATTCAAAGCAGAGACTCTTGCCAAGTCGTAGAAGGGTGTGGCCTCAGAGAAAAACACTCTACAAATAGATCCTGGTATGCATATGCTCATATAGATAGTATCAATATATTAAAGGCTTCTATTGATTTTACAGGTTGAGATGGTCTCTCAAGAGGCTTTGGTAACATGCTATTGTGATAAATGTGGTGCCCAAGGACAATCTATATCTCGACAATTGAAGAGATACCACAACAAAGCTCGTAGACTCATTGTGAAGCACCATCAACAAAAAGTTGTCAATTCTCAAACTGTGCGTTGTGAATGTGACAATTGTAAGCTGATCAACAATGAAGGTCAATTATATACTCGAGCTGGATATCGAAAACATGTCAAGCTTTTGATTTCACGTTTCTCAACAGCTAATTTTAATACTACTAGTAAAGGTACGTTCAAAAAAATTTCTTAAGAGCAAAACTCATTTTGATTTCAAAGCTTGCAGTTGAGGATTCACATGTTGAGAGCCATGTAGAACTCATGGATGCTACAAATGAACCTAACTATGAAGTTGAGGATGCTCCAACGGCATGTGTGGATAACAATGAAGAGAGCATGCTTATGCGAGTACCTTCTTGTCGAAAGACTGAGTTAAATATAGAAGATCAAATTTGGAGAAAGACTCTCAACATTTTGGGAATGCTGGATGAGCACCACGTTAGTCAGGCACTCATAGATAGGTTGCTGAAGAAACTCTTCAACAATAATGATGAGGATGGCCCTGGACTAGCACAACTAATTGCAAGTCGGCAGCGTCAATGGGATGGACAAATTAGTGGGGTGAACATGCCAAAGACAATAGTCAGACTACAGTTTTTATTCAAGGCCATGGGGATCCCTAGCATGGAACGACATGCAGTGTGCCTACATGAAGATGGCAACCCTCCATTCCGATTTCAACAAGTTGTAGAAGGTGTCCCTTTGACAAAAGATGAAATGGTTGAGCGGTGTCTACATTGTCAAAAATCCCGAAAGGAGGCTTTTCAATATATCTATGTGCCTTTGAAGGAGCGTCTACAATTGCGGTGCAAGTCGGCCACAGTAAATTGGAGTGACATGACTCCACATCGAATAGCAAATGAAGAAGCAAATAATGTTGATATTATCAAAGAGATTTGGCATAGTAGAAAGTGGGAGGAGTTGAAGGATTTTTTGATCCAAGAAAGCAATGGGAGTTGCCTACAAGATGTACACATTGTGGAGAGTGGATTTCAGCTTGGCCAAACAAAGATATTGTTTTCAACCAGCAGTATTGGAATGAAGATGCCAAGTGTATGAAATACAGTGCCCATGGTGTACAAATCATACCAGCTATAGGCAAAGACTTGAGCAGGGGGAGCCTCAAATATAGTGCTTATGCTTCATGCAGATGGTTTTAACTCATTCACAACAAAGTTGAATAGCATATATGCAATAAATGTGGTGGTGCTCAATGGAGGTTCCAAATGCCTAAAGGAATGGATGACCTTGTCATGCCGGTTCTATATATTCGTAAGGATGCTCTACAGAAAGGTACTGATGCTCTCGACATTTTTTTGGAACACATAATTTTAGAATTGGAGAGTTTATTTTATGAGGGTTATCCTGTTGAATACGCATTGGACATAAAAGGCATGCAACAACAATTTCAACAACGAGCCATTCTTTTTGCTGTCACGGCAGACTTTGGTTGCTGCATGTGAGCTACTAAAAATGTCCTTTGGTAAATATTTATTTATTAATAATTTACTTTTTATAAGCTAATTTTCTGTTATCTCCAGGTGGTAGAGTACCTTGTCGTAGATGTCTTGTTGTTAATGACAACAAGAATCTAACTTTCACCAACGTGTGGGAAAAGAGCAGGTTTTCCGATGGCATGCGAACAATGTCACATGTCAACGAAGGCTTGCAATGTCTTAATCAATCAAATATTCAAGGCACATAGTATGGGTGTGAGGGGCAGAAGCTTGCTAGTGCGGCTTTGCAGGCAACAAGGTTTCGACATGCTCCATCATACAACATTTGATTTATTGCACACTTTGGCATTGAAAGTTTTCAAGGAGACCAATGAGAAGATGTTTAGTTTGGTGAAGAATAGTGCTGCCAAAGAAATTGTGAAGGAAAGGTTACAAGTAGTACTAAACTCAAGAACTTCTACAATGAAGGTTGGCAGGCCACCTGAGAATCCATTCAAGCGCATTGCATATTGGAAGGCCCAGGAGCACCAACACTTCTTGCAATGGTACCCAATTATGTTTTCGCTGACTTGCTTCATTCCATAGATTTTGAGATAGCTCAAATAGCGACTGAACTAGCAAAGCTTGTTTACGATCACACAAGAATCCATGGCTGGAACAAGGAGTCTATTGCAGCACTAGAGGCATTATCTGAGGCTTGGAATGTGCGTTGGGTGAGTAGATACAATGAGAATGCTTCAGTTCTTGCTCATGTGATTGGGAGCAAACATCATATGTGAAGACATTTTGGAGTTAGGCCCACCAGACAGGTTGTGGACGTACAAGTTTGAAAGAATGTTCGGTGACATAAACAACATAAAGACCAACAATAAACAACTTGAAATCACTTTCAGCAAAACACATAATAGGTACTAAATTATTTGTTCTAAATATCTTCTAATTTTTTTCTCTAGGTTGTTCTTTGAAAGAATGCAAGCACTTGTCATTACTGATAGAGATGGATTAAATCCTGATGAGCGGTGGGATGAACTCCTTGCAAAGAGCATATGTGGAGCCACAAACAATGACCCCAATACATGTTACTTCCATGTGACATCTCAGGCAAAAGCAATGGCCATCTATGCTGGGGCAGAAAACTCAGATTGGGCAGACTTGCTTCAAAGGAAAGGTATTCTCATAGGCAAGCCAAAGAGGAGGAGAATGACAAAAACTGAGGCAAAAGGTTTGATGTTGTTTTATGACAAATCAGAGCAGGAAGTACTTGTTGAGCCTAACGTCATCCAGTTTAGTAGTCTAATGGTTGGAGGATTTATTTTCACAAGGAAGAATGGCCATTGTGTTGTTGACAACCCAAAGCAAGTATGTGGAGAGTTGCCTTGGATTGCAAAATTTTGCTACTGTTTTGTATACTGCAAAGAAGATGGTGAGCAAGACGTCTTTTTTGTTGCTGATTATTATAGGTACGAAATCACAGGAGGGTATCCAGAGATTGATCCAGCTAGTGGCAATTACTTGCTAGCAACCAGTATGGAGAAATTCGACCACAACAACATTCAGCCTGTAAGTCGGATGTTACGTGAGATTTGCATTTTGCCATTTCGAGATGAGAAAAGGAAAAACGTCAAAATTGCTTGGGAGATAAAAACCACAGGAATTCCAAGAAGGTTGCTTGTAGCTGGCATGCCTGGTAATGCACCGGTTTGGCCGCTCCTTGATGACGTTGTACAGTTGCGAGGACCAAAGACAGCAACTAAACCAATTTATGCACTTGTGACAGAGGTAGACTTTTCTGACCAAAAGATTAGAATTAATTGGTTGCAGCAGGTTCAAGAAACAGAGACAATAACAATTTGGATTGTAGATCGGCCTGAGAAAATCCAGAAACGATGGCATATGATAGTGTCAGTAGTGCATGTCGAAACATATAGCCAGGATAAGGTTAAATATTATGTAATTCGAAAATGAATAATATTTTGTTGAACATCTTATAATCCAAAAAATGAAATATTCTATATTATAATATAATAAAATTATTATTTACCATCCATAAAACAAAAGTTACTTATTTATAGTTTAGCTATAGAGTATGACTTACTATTGAATTACGTACACCATGGTGAAATAGAAATATAATTTAAATGGGAAATAAATAAAATGTTTTATTATTATATTTTAATGAACATTAAGATATTTTATACATGTTATAAACCTTAAAACCAACCCTTGTTCCTAGACCCCTAGTATTTACAATAGTATTTTAGTTAAGAAAATTATACCCTAGTATTTATAAAATTAAGCATAGTATTTTTATCTTGTTTTTTTGCATTTTGCGGTGTGGAAGTCTTGAACATGTTTAAGGATGTGTTGCTAGAAGACTTGCCGCCCGAGTTACCTCCATGTCGAGTTGTGGACCACAGGATAGAGATTTTGCCAAGTTCGTCTCCACCGGCAAGAGCCTCATATCGGTTGAATCCTTAAGAGTTAGTAGAATTGAAGAGACAGTTGACAGAATTGATAGGTCGAGAACACATTCGACCTAGTCGATTGTCGTATGGTGCACCTATCTTGTTTGTAATGAAAAAGGATGGTACGATGCGAATGTGTGTGGACTATCGAGCGTTGAACGCGATAACTATCAAAATAAGTATCCTCTTCCACGAGTGGACGACTTATTTAATAGGCTATCGAAAGCAAAGTATGTTTTCAAGAATAGACTTGAGATCGGGGTACCATCAGATTCGGATAGCAGAGAATGACATTGAGAAGATCGCTTTTCGAACGCGTTATGGATCATTTGAGTTCTAGTCTTACCATTCGGGTTGTGCAATGCTCCAGCAACTTTTTGCACAATGATGGATGATGTGTTTAGAGACTATCTTGACGAGTTCGTAGTAGTGTATATTGATGACATTCTGATTTTCAGTTCGACAATCGAAGAACATGTGGAACACTTAGAAAAAGTGTTTCAGAGATTGAGAGAAAACCAGTTGTATGCTAAAGAAAGGAAGTGCGCATTTGGTCAAACCAAGATAGATTTCTTAGGACACTTGATCTCAGGTGGGGAGGTTTCCATGGACCCAAAGAAAATTCAAGCTATTACCAAGTGGATGACTTTAAAAGATGTGCATGAAGTTAGATCATTTCTTGGTCTGACAGGGTATTACCGAAGATTCATAAAGGGTTACTCAGAAATAGTGGCCCCATTGACAGATCTTATGAAAAACATTCCATGGCATTGGACTCCAGAGTGCCAACGTGCGTTCGTCAAACTCAAAGAGGCTATCTCTTCTGAGCCAGTTTTACAATTGCCCATCTTTGAAGATCCCTTTGAAGTAGAATGTGACGCTTTCGACTTTGCAATTGGTGGTGTATTGCAACAAAAAGGACATCCAGTGTCCTTCTTCTCGAAGAAGCTAGATGCCGCGCAAACTCGGTGGCCTACTCACGAAAAGGAAATATGCTATTGTTGCTTCTTTGGATATTGGCGTCATTATCTTCCAAGTCATGGCACTGTGGTTTGGACAGATAGTGTAACTCTAAGGTATTTTGAAACGCAGCCGAAGCTATCGCTGAAGTATGCTAGATGGCAACAAAAGTTGGCACGATTTCAACCTGAAATCAAACATAAAGCGGGAAAGGACAATGTGAGTAGCTGATGCACTCAGTAGGAAGGGCCATCTTCGGATTATGTCAGCACCTGTGTCGACTTTGGTGGATGAATTTGTGACGACGTATCCTCAGGACAAGTTTGCTAAGGAGGCTTTGAGCCTGGCGGCAAAGAGGAAACAAGTTCATCAGTTACAAGAGATGGTAATATTCCAGCAGGAATAGAAAGTCGAATGGATGCACTCAAACAGGCGCATTTTGCAGTACGAGATGGAGTTCTTTATTATAAAGAAAAGAGACTCTATGTTCTAGAAGGGACATGGAGGGAGAGACTGTTAAAAGAGCATCACAACGTTCCTTTGGCAGGACATGATGGAAGGCATAAAACGTTGGCTTTGTTGAAACAGGGATTCTATTGGCCGGGTATGATAGATGATGTTGCTAAGTATGTCAAGACATGCCCCACATGTCAACAAGTAAAGAGCCGATCACAAAAACGAGCTGGGAAGTTGCAGTGTATACCAATTCCAGAGCGGCCATTTCCAAAGTGTTACTTTGGACTTTATCATGGGATTGCCAAAATCTTGTGGTTTTAACGCGCTTATGGTGGTAGTCGATCGGTTTTTAAAGGTTGCTTATTTCATTCTAACTGTAGAGACAATGAATGCAATTCAAGTAGTGAAGTTGTTCTTCCACGAAGTCATAAGAGTGCACGGACTACCGAAACCATGATCTCAGATTGGGATCCTCAGTTTATGGGGAAGTTTTGGGGGACATTGTTTAAGCAGTTTGGTACGATGCTGAAGTTCAGTACGGCTTACCATCCGCAAACAGATGGTCAACAGAGAGAGTGAACCGATAAGTCGAGGACTATCTCAGATGCTATGTTCAAGGTGATCAACTTGATTGGGCTGAACACTTGGATATGGCTGAGATATGTTACAATAACTCGACACACACTGCAATCGGATGTAGCCCGATGGAAGTGTTAACTGGGAATAAGGGTGGTATTCCTCAGAGTATGGTGTTACCGAGAGACGATAGCAATCGAGTTTCATCTGTAGCAGAGTTCATGGGACAATTATATCGAACATGGGAAGCTGCACGTCAAGCGATGGCTGCAGCACAGGAAAGGTATCGTCAGTAGTACGATAAGCATCGGCGGGATGTAGAGTATCAGGTTGGGGATATGGTATTGTTGAGTACCAAAAACCTGAAGGTTCCAATGACTCTTTCGAGGAAGTTTCTGTCGCACTACATAGGTCCATATAAAGGTGGTGAAGCAAGTTGGGAAAGTGGCTTATGAGTTAGATTTCCTCCAGAGTTGGGAACAATACACAATGTGTTTCATGTCAGTTTGCTCGAGCCATTCCACAAGGATGAGAAACATCCACAAAGATATAAAAACTTACGTCTGCCCCCTGAGCTGGTTCATGAAGGTACGGAGTACGAAGTTGAATCCATATTGAGCAAAAGGAAGGTTTATGAACCACGAAAACGTAAGTTTGAGTATCTCGTCAAATGGAAAGGCTATCCGGCGTGCGAATCGATGTGGGAACCATTGGAGAATCTACAAAACGTGATGGAGTTGGTGAATGAGTTTGAGGCAAGGTCTCAAACTAATTAAGAAAATAGTTATTTCTTCTTAACCTAGGGGCTGACAGACAACATTAACTAGAGGCCTTCGATATAAATTCTAGTTTAACTAAAAGAAATTAACTAACTTGTTGTCTGTGTCGGGTGACAGACTTTGTAGATGTGCAAAGGTCTCCAAATGACTTTCTTGTCATAGGTGGTACCTCTGGCAGCTGAGTTCTCACTCAATGAACGACAGTTCTGAAGTATTTGGCTTCGCAAATCCCTCCGACGAGGAAGAGGGGGTGGGATTAATCCCGCCCACAATACTGACGAAGGAGAATAGGCGGCGGGATTAATTCCGCCCAAAACTCTGACGACGGGGAATAAGCGGCGGATTAATCCCACCCACAATTTTCTCCGAAATTATGATTTTAAAGAAATTCGGGATGAATCCTACCATAAATATTTAAAACAGGAATGTGATGGCGAGATTAATCCCGCCACACCTTCTCTACCTCATAAAATGGATGCAAGATTAATCCCGTAGATAACTCTTTTAATAAATTCAAGTATCTCTTTATCAGTTGAGAGAGTTATCGACGGGATTAATCCCGCCGCTCTTCTTAAAATGCGGAGAAGCATTGCCCGGACTAATTCTGTCATAGCTATCAAAGAGATGGTGGCGGATTAATCCCGCCACCTCTTCGAAGAGGCGAAAAAAAATGGCCGGATTAATCCCGCCGCCCGGCTAACCGAGAATATTAAGTTAAAAGTATATTTAAACAGGATAAATCCCTAACAGAATATATTGTAATCCTAATGCATTCCTAAATCCTTAAATTTTAAAATTTAAGAGAGAATGTAAGAGAGTGAATCTTTATAATATATTTAAATTTGTTTATAATACTTACTTGTAAACAGCACTGAAGGCGCCGTGCTTTTCTATAAACAATAATGCACCCAATTTAATGTCGCTCCTGAGCTGATCACTAAGAAGAAAAAAGAAAATCTGAAGAGTGAAAAATAAAGAAATAAAGAAACCCTTGCCGGAGAAAGAACCAGATCTGAAATTGAGTGGGAAATTAAATGCATTTTCAAATTTACATGTCAGATCGACAATACTTATGTCAGAAATTCAAAATTTTTTGAAAAACAGAAAAGAAAATTTAAGATGAGTTGAAACAAATAACCGACAGTCTGACATATATACTTTCCAATTCCAATGAGTGTTTTAAAATTGCATTTAATGTCATTCAAGTGCTTCAAGCTGTTTAATTTACGAAATTTTTGTAATTATTCTACATTCTTAATATTCAAGTATATATTATTAAGTTTATATTATATATATATATACACTAATACAATAAATAAATTGATATATTATTATGTATCATTTAAAATATATTCATAGTTTATTTATTATTATTATTTTCTTAATTACTCGAGTAATTAATTTACATTTCCTACTATTAATGTTATTTTCTTAATATTCGAAGAATATTCCAATATCAAACCTGATTATCATAATTAAATTAGTCTTATTATTAATTATCTCAGTAATTATTCGTATATATTAATGGGATTTTCTCAATTAATTTGTTATTATTTCAAGAATATTCTAGTGTTAAACCTTATTATCAATATTAAATTAATATATATATTATTAAAACTATATATGGCTATATATTAGATAAAATCATATATTATTATGTATAATTTAAAATATGTTCATAGTGTGTATTAATATTATTTTCTTAATTATTCGATGTTTGTTTTGCACATATTATATATAAACACAATCATAAATTTATATATACATGTGCACATGCATTAGAAGCACTTACAGAGACACATATGCACACACATGCACATTGCCCTAAACCAAACTTGAGAAATTATATGTTGCTTCTTTATTGAAAAACATCATGTTCAATGCATGTATGATCTATATGTACTCAGTGTGTGTATGTAACACATTGAATTTACACATGTAATATATATGTATGTCTGTGTGTATACATGTGTGTATGTATATATGTGTACTAATATAATATATGCAATGTGTACGATTTTCATTTGTTAACACTCTATCTCTTCTCTCATACATACACAGTGTCACCATGCATAATCCTTCTCTCATACATGCACACCATGCATGATCATGATTCATAATATGTAGCCTGTCTCTTCTCTCATACATACACACCATGCATGATCCATAATATGTACTGATGTTACAATATTATGTAATATGTATAATGTATATCTGTGTATAACACTCACTCCTCTCATACATAAACACCATGCATGATCCATCCTAACCCTAAACCCTAAACCCTATGTAACACATTGAATTTACACATGTAATATGTATGTATGTCTGTGTGTATACACGTGTGTATGTATATGTGTGTACTAATATATCCAATGTGTATAAATTTAATTTGTTAACACTCTCACTCTTCTTTCATACATAGACACCATGCATGATCCATGTAAATATGTACTGTCTCTCTTCTCTCAAACATACACATCATGCATGATCCATAATATGTATTGTCACTCTTCTCTTATACATACACACCATACATGATCCTGTACTCTGTCTCTCTAATATTAATATGTACTAATATGTATGTATGTCTATGTATATAATACTATGTGTGTATATATGTATCGCTGCACGTGAAACTTTAACACTCTCATGGAGACACACGTGTTAAACCCCTGCATGATATTTATTCTTGGGGTGTATGTGATACACCCACGCACACGCACACGCTAATAAATAATGAAGAATATTCGTTTAGGGTGAATCACTAATTTAATCTTTTTGGGTTTAAGTATATTCTTAAAAGGAATATTCGATTAGGGTTAATATATATTCTATTCCTATCGTAGAAGAAAATCATTAGTCGTTTTGTCAGCTGCACCTGTGGCGTCCCATGCTGCAATAAGCCACAAGGAAATGATGTTGGATGATAGGATTTACGAGTGTAGGGTTAAGTATTGCAGCGTCAACCCAAACTTCAATTACAGGCCACTCAATCAGGAACGTGTAGCTGAGCTCATGGAGAAGATGAAGGACGACAATTCTTACACCGTTCCACATAATGCTGTTTTGTGCGCATACTACGAGAGAAACAAAGGCGCTGACAAAGTGTGGATCACAACACCGGAACAAATGAGGAAGGTTCAGACGGAGAATAGAAAATCAGTTAAGTACTACATCATTAGTGGCCAGCACACAATAACGGCAGCCCAACGACTTCTCGACGAACACAACAAAGGAACGATGGCAACAAAACTTTCCGAGCATACCCGTGAGAAGCTGACGAAAAGATCGGCGTTTTTAGCGAAGCCGAATCTCACAATCGAGCAGTACCATAAGTTATCGGCGAATGGGACGCTGCAGACACCAACCACTACAACAGCAAAATATGGGAGAAGTTCAAACACACGCGAGCCGTGTGGGAATCTCTTCAGCGACCACAAAGAGCTACCGCAGGGAATACACAATCTGCGGACTACCGGGTAAGCAAATTGTTTGGGCGGGATTTATCTCGCCGGTATATTAATCTGTCTTTTTTCTCAGAGAGTTGAAGAAATTGTAGCAGTTGATTTTGCCCAGGTGGGCGGGAAGGAAACATCCTTTTTGATGATGTTGATTTCTTGTCCCGAGGATCTTTGCGAAATGGTTGGGGATTATGGAATCCTTTGCAAAAGGAACACTGAAGAAGAAGCAGACAAGTGAAGTGGAGCCCTCAGAGAAGTCTGCAAAGAAACCCAGTAAGACGCCGAAGGCTAAGTCTGTTCAATCTATAAAGGATGTAGACAACGATTTCAAGCTCACATGGTTGAAGCCTTTAAATGGAACAACGATGGAGGAGATGGAAGTCTTGGCTGATTTGGTGATTGTGGCAAATTACAGATTAACAACAGCAGCCCCACCTCTCCTTTTCATCTCAAGGCAATGGAGTTGAAGACGGTCAGGCACTTCAAGGAGTGGTTGGGAATACACTGCCACAAACTGGGTTGGATTTCGGCTTCAACATACGAAGAGGTCAGCAAATATTTGCATGTGACAAATGATGATATGCTTGTCGAATGGGTGAATCAATCGGAAGATCTGGGCAAGAATCTATTGCACGCCAACGCCAAAAAGGAGAACATTGCGATGACGCCTTCTCTTATGGCAGTCCTTCAGCAGCGGAGAACCGAGTTGAACCTTATAAAGGAGGATGCTACGAATCACGACAAGCCCTACAGATGTTTGTTGTTGGATTCGGAGACTTTATGGGGTACCATCACTGCTTGTAGGAAAACCGTTTTCAATTGTTCGTGATGGGGATCGGCGGGTGTCAAAAAAATCCTTCGACAGACAGGACACTAGAGGATTTGGTGGAGAAACTTAGTCGTGCAAGTATGTACAAAGAAGGTATTTATTATTGAATTCATACTTGCACTCTTGACTGATATCTACGTTTTCAGGTATTTATTTCTTGATTCTTGCTCATGTCACCGATACCTTTGCCTTCTCCTTTGCCAAGAGGAATAAACATCGTTGGACAGGATTTTATATGAATGATGCTGATCCGAAGTGCATTGATTCGGTTGTTCACTTGGTTGTTAGGAATGCGCCAAACAGTTTCAAACTTCCAAATGACTGGCCAGGCATCTGTTTGCACTCCAACGGCCCTGAACCTCCATCCGATACACCGATAGCTGAGAGTGACGTATTCGGCAATGTACGTTATCCAAACATCACAAGTCAAGCGGCACGGAGCATCGTCAACTTGATCAGGGGTCCTCACAGTGATGCGTGGGTTTTTGACTACTGCACTAGGGGGTCCGTCTTGAAGGAGTGTTACCTTCGGCATACATGTGTATTTGCCGTTGAAAAGGATAAGACCATGGTTGAGGACCTGAACAAGTGGATAGATAGGTTCTCAACTGACTACCCCAACGAATCCATAAAGGAGTATTTGAGAAAGTTCCCTCCAGATAAGTGCGATAGCTCTGAAGACGAATCTGGTTCAATGTCGGAGTCTGAGGACGAACTTCAATCAGATATTAGACCGGAAGTTATCTCGAGGAGTACAGAACATTCGCACACTCCATTACCCATGGAAACATCAATAGAAGATACAGAAGATCTGAACCATCTCACAAGCGGCTTAGACCTTCTTCGCCTCACTCAGAAGGTAATAGCGAAGAAGAATTGTTAATGAGTTCTTAGAGTGACGAATAGTTGTAAATGAGTGTAACATAAGGCATTTTTGTATATTTCGTTTATATTTGTACAGAAAATAAATTCTCAAGGATTAATGAAGCTTTTAGTTCAAACATGGGTCACACATTAACAAGGTAAATAATATACCTTGATAATTTTAAGGTCAGCTAATTATCATTTTGCAGATGTAATGAAACAATTGAGAACATGGATTTTCAGCATTGGCATGAGGTAAGAGAGGGGTTTGGCGACAATTTCTTGTGCCACATGTCAGAATGACAGAGTTCATGCAGGAAATGGATAATAATGCAGCTCAAAACATCGTTACCATGGGGGCCACTTCAGTTTTTTCATCATCATTTTTATTGGCTTCAGTTCCGAAATCAATTTCTTCAGCGCATGCAATATCTGAATCTTGTAAGGATGATGTACAATTAAATGATGAAGGGATAGGCAACGAGATAGTGGCAACGGATAAATGTGAAAGGGAGCAAACAAGTGATTTGCAAAGTATTCAAGAGGCAACGCTATCCATGTTACTCATGGCCATATTGTGTTGTTGGATGTCAATGGTGTTCTGCTTCATCGACAAAGGCCCGAGGATAGGAAAAAAGAAATCAAACAAGGAGATTTCATTCCTTGTCATGGTAAATTTCGATATGATATTATTTTTCGTCCAGGGTTGGATCGTCTCTTTCAAAAGCTTAAGGAGATGGGTGCGCTTGTGGGGATTTGGTCATGCATGCAGATTCATAACTTAACACCGCTGTTGAATTTGCTTAAGAAACATTGTAGTGTTGCAGAAGAGGTGATTCGTAAAGATTGGATTTTTGACCAGCGAATGTGTTATAAACCTCTCGAATTTCACAATATAAGAAAGGAAAGCAAGCCATACTTCTTCAAGAATGAAAGAATAATTGGGACTCATGGGGAGATCAGTCGCTTAAGGATAATGAAGAATGCACATATGTTAGTAGTAGACGACTCTCCTCAGAAGGCTATGCTCAACCAAAATTGCTTGTATTCATCCAATCACTTTCGATCCATATTCTGATACCGATATCATGGATGAGCTAGTGAATACTTGGATACGTGCCTCAGAAAGAAGAATCTCGAAAATTTTTGTGAGCAGTATCCACCGTATCAAACATTTCCTGAAGCTTTTCTTTCTCGTGATTTTGAATTTTATAAAATGAAGGATAGCAACCGGGCGCTTTATAATATTATTCTTAAGGAACGTCATTTTTTAGATGAGCCTTTATGCAGACCTGGTCTTATTACATCTTATGTATTAACAAGGATGGCAACTCCCAATTGCATTCGTGAGAGTGTTAGGTGGTGGCAACAACATCAAGATATTGACCAAAATGATTTGATTAATCCGGAGAGTGATGATTTAGACAAAATGAGGATTTCTCTGTATGGTTAGGAAGAAAGTATTTATAAATAAATTAACATGTTGATAAGAAAATGATTTCATTTGTAATTATGTTTGATAGTATTTCTTCATTATTGTAAACTATTTTTAGAATAATATGAATATTCTAAGATATTTAGGAATATTCCTTACTAAGTAAGGTTATTAATTAATTAATTAATTAATATTTAAGGCTTAATTACATATTAATTAAATGATTAATTAATAATTAAAACTTAAGTATTAATTAGTAATTTATTTTATATTCCCATTTTCACGTATCATGCCCACTTTAGTTACAACGTGCATTTTTTCACAAGCGTGCATTTTAAGTATATGCCTGAGGTACAGCTGCATACGTGTAAAATATCACTGTCTCGCTCTCTCCCACACACACACACACACTCGTACATATATCTATCTTTTATACGTCCGGGCTTCCTCCGCATTAACCATATTAAATTCAAAATTAAAACAACTAAAGCAATAAAACCATAACTAAAACAAAGACAAGAAATAAAATAAAATAAAATAGCATAAGTAGTTTAATAAAATTATAACTAGAATAAAAATATAGTAACTAGAGCCTCTGATATAAATTCTAGTTATAGTAAAGAAATTAACCAACTTGTTGTATGTGTCAGGTGACAAACTTTGCAGACGTGCAAAGGTCTCTAAGTAGCTTCATGGTGCAGGTGGTGCCTCTGCCAGCTAAGTTATTCAGCTCAGTGAACGACAGTTCTAAAGTACTTGGTTTCACATAATGCAAGGGGGGTAATGTAAACTATGTGAACTGTGAATTGTCCACAAAGAGTGATAATATTAGTTTTTGGTTAATTTTCTTTAATATTTATCTAGTCTTGGAATTAGACGTCAACGAAGATGTTGACATTTTTAAAGGTGGAGGGAGTGTCATAGTTTTTACTCTGACTCTCTGTTTTTACTTTGGAAGTTGACTGTTGTTACCTACTGAGTTCGTTGACAAACCCTAGAGGGTGCAAGAAACAGGCCTGCTTAGTGCACTCGGGTATCTAGTGATGGTCCGGTCGGGTGTCATTAGGTATTTGCAAAAAACTCTAGGCGAAGCTAACACTTACCTTTTAGAAAGCCCCCTCTCGGCAATTTCTGTCCCATTTGGATTTTTGGTTGGCTGTAATGAGTTCGGCGTGTCAGATATGGTTAAAAACACCCCTAGGGTTGACTCAACCCCACGCCCTAAACCCTTGAGGTAGGGTTTAGGTGTTGATGGGTCGATTGGGTAAACTCACCGTCTCTTTGCATTGGGATAGATTTTCGTGCCATCCGACTTATTAGAATGGCATTTTAGGGGGGGTGGCTCCGTCATAGAAATAAGGTAGAGTAGCTGTGGGGCAAGCAGGCCAGAGACTGAGAGGTCTCTAGTTCTTTCCTCCTCGTCGGCATGGGCTCGTCTCATGTTGTCAAGGCATACTCGCTATGCTGCCGTGTCCCACTCGCCCACTAGGTACATCACACTTTAGGGGTAGCCTACCCTTATTGTTGGCGAATATGCATTGTTGTGCCCGGGTACGCCGATCCAGGGAGTTAACCAACTCTTTTTCATCCAATAACCCGCTCGCACATCTGGGCAGTCGTTGAGGCTCTTCTTCGGCCTCCTTTCCATGTCAAGATGAGGGTAGCACTCACAGCTCAGCCAGTCATGCATCTTGACTCACAATGTGAACATTGTCCATGCACTTAGTTAATTGTGGGGGTGAGCTCTTAGGCAAACAGGTTCCCAAAGGGTATCCGAGTGTGGGCTCTGAGGGTTGACATTTGGCGAGCCATGATCGTGGCACCGGGTCTGACTCTTGTCTCTAAGGGGGCTATGAAGATAGCCTTGTTGTGAAACGATGCCACATGCCCATGTGACACTAGGATGAGTTTCATACAAGTGCAACACTCAGGGCATGACTCACGGGGTCGTGTCTCGAGCCTAAGGCCGAGGGGTTGGTGAACTTGACAAGCACATGTTTGTGTTCGAGGACAAGGGCCGAGCATTGGGCACATGCCCAAGGGAGGTTAGGTCTCTTGGCCAAGTGTGCTTATCAGCACACATGGCTAGGGTGATCAACCTTAGGATGTGGGAGCATGTCCGAGGGTTGAACAACCTAAGCTCTTTAGCGAGGGTCTTTCTAGACATAGGCATGGTTCCTTGTGGGAACCATGCCTATGTTTGTGGTGAACTTGACTGGTTTTAGGGTTTAACAACTAACCCAAAGAATACAATCAAACCTTAAGTCAAGAATAGTTCTATTTTCAATATTCCGAGAGATTGAAGATACATACTTTATTTGTTCTTTAAGTGCCCACATTTGCGACCATGATGCAGAGTCAAGAAACCGTCTTTTGAATAATCGTATTCGACTCTAAAATGAAATTGATATTGAAAATCAATATTAACTTCTAATTCTCATCGAACACCGACTTTCTGAGGAGGTACATGCACTTAAACCTCCAATGGAAATCCGACTATTACTAACTCATTGGTAATTCTCAACATAAGTTATCAAACTTAGCGAGTTTCCTTACTTAGTCGATAAACAAAGTGAAGAATCCCAAATCATGCTTTTTTAATCAAGGAATCACCCTTGTTCAAGAACTTCTCCCCACATTGCAAACAACGTTATAGTTTCCAAGATTATAAAGTTAACAATGAAAATGCACAAGTGTGCGTCGAAGCCTTCACTATGCAAGTTCTTCATTACTCAGTAAACTAAAAATATAAACGTATGTTTCCAACATTACTCTTTCGATAGATCATGCCATCTATCCCAAAAGTTGCATTGATAAGGATGCAACATTAAATCCATCTACTGCCAAAATATATTATTCTATCCCATTCTTAAGATCCCACATGAGATAACTTCATAATCAAGTTAGTTGAGTTAGATAACTTGAATACAAAGTGCGCGCCTACAACCAACTAAGGTTTTCAAGTTGTACTTTGTTCAAATTAGACGACTTGAACTTAGTAAACTATTTCACCTAATGTTACTGTGCAGCTAGCGTCATCAAAGTATTACATCCATCGAATAATACTTTGATTACATTGGATCTTTGAACCAACTGCTTAACATATTCATCATATGTTAATATTCGACATTCCGTTGTATTATAAGTTCATCACCATAGTCTGCTTCTAGAGTTACACTCTCAAAAACATGCACTAAATAAGAGCTTATTTTACACTTTATGTCAAAATGTAGTGTTCATTCTTATGTTTGAATATGCCTCTTCTCCCGAAGTCAAAGATGCACTTCTGAACATAAGTCTTTCCCATTTGAACACTATTGCTGAACCTGATATTGAATCTTGCCCTAAGCCAAAACTCAATGGACACTGTCTATTTCCAAATCATGTGTTATCCCAAATTTAAACACCTTAAAGAAAAAGAAAAATTTTCATAATGTGTAGACTTAAGATATCACAAGACCCACTCCAAGACTTAGTTTGTAAGCCAGAACAAACTAACACACCATGTCTTGGGAAACATATGGTAAAGTAACTTTGACAACCTTAAGGTCAAGTAACCTAGCGAAAATGTAACTTGGCATGCAACTTGGAAGTTGCCTTCCGAGTACTACCTTCGACATTGAAGTCCATAACCCACACCCACTTATTAAGTAGATGTTCTTTGAAGAGTTATAAATCTCAGGACCAACTCTCCGCGCAGAATTCAGACGTTAGCCGAAAGTGATAAAGTACTTCAAAAAATTTAGAACTAACTAAACCCTAAAATACACTACACTTTAGGTAGTCCTACTGACCGCAGAGAATGGCTCCGCTACCAATTGTCAGAGTTTTAACCAAAGTGCCAACACTGGCTGCCAGGTGGCCATTCGGCGTCATCACCCTATGTGAGCAACGCTAAGTTTCCCAGAACAACCCCAATGACCCCTAGGGTTAGACTCTAATGCCCAAGTGGACAAGAGACTTTAGGGTTTAGCCTAAGTCTTCCTAGAATGTCTACCCCAAAACCCTTGAGGGATAACCCTAGTTGACTTAGGGTCTTGCCCTAGAAGACCTACATAGGCTCATGCCCCAACCCCCATTAAGGAGACATGTGTTCCACACATAACCCCGTGACAGAGCTAAGGCATTGTCACTTACCCCTTGAGGAATCACCCCTCATCCGGGAGTACAACCCCTTTAGGGCGACAAGGGTGCCCTGAACCACTACTAACCCCTAAGGGTTTGAGTGGCCAAGTCATACCCTAAACCTAGGCTAGTACTTAGTGAGGACACGAGTGTGCGCCGTAAGCGGACACGAGTGTTCTGCTAAGCAAACTCCCTAAGGCTAGGTTTGGGATAACCCTAAGCACATGACCTTGCGAGTGCCTCACGAAAGGGCTCCTGCTAACACGCTTAGGTTGTTTAACCCTTGAATTCCAAGGAGAACACTCCCCTAGCCGAGTGTGCCAAAGCACACCTAGTTTTGAGACCTAACCTCCCTTGAGCGGATCCCCAAGGCTTAGCACCCTAGTGCAAGCACAAGCATGTCTGTTTGCTAAAGTATCCAACCCCTTGGCAACAAACCTATGACATAACCCCAAAGGGCGTGCCTTAGGCGTTGTACCATGTGACGTTTAGCCCAGTGTCACATCTCCATGTGACACTGCCTTTCCCGATGTGGGCTATCATGCCATAGCCCTTAGATTCAAGAGATGCACCAAGTGCCACAAACGTGGCTCCTAAATGCCAACTCTAGAATCCCTCAATGAACCCTCAGGAACCAGGTAACGTGAACCTGTCAAACAAGATCCCACGCCCACAGTTGGACAAGGACATGGATGTGCCTTGCTTGGCTGTGAGTGCTACACCTAGCTTGACGTGGAGGAGGAGGCTAGAGACAAGCCTCAACCACCTCTGCTCTTGGAATGTGCATTCCGACAAAACCTCCCGGCATGGATTCGCCAACGTTTCTAGAAGGTAAGTTCTAGCTTTCGCTTAGAGTTTCGTAAATACCTAATGACACCCGGCCGGACCATCACCAAATACCCAAGTGCACTAAGCGGGCCTGTTTCCTACTACTCTAGGGTCCATCAACATATTACAGTAGGTAACAACAGTCAACGTCCAAAGTAAAGGGTCGAGTCATAGTAAAAACTATGACACCAGGGGTTTATGAGTTGCTGGTGCCGGCATAGTCTGAGTGGTTGACAGATGGTTCGCCGCAGACACTGGTGTGGGAGATGACATGGCAGATGACGACGTGGGCGATGAGGTGGTGGCTGATGTGGGTGGTGACATGGCTGTTGACATGGCAGATGACGTGGGTGATGAGGTGGTGGCTGACGTAGATGATCAGGTGGCAGCTTACGTGGGTGATGACGGGGCTGCTGACATGGCTGCTGGCGCGGTTGCTGATGTGCTGCAGACGTAGAGTGGGTAGAGATGGGGAGGCTCATGGGCTAAGGTGTACATAGAACTTTTGAGGTAGTTAACAAAGTAGTTAGACGGTGTAGAAAGTAGGAAGAAAAACTTGGAATTGTTGATTGTATTTTTGCCCCATGAATAAACTTCTAACATTCCTTCATATCAACACGATTGCAACACGATTGCATTGCACGATTGTGCGGAGCAGGGAGGAGTGTTTTTTGCGAGTTCTTGGATTTGGGCGTTTGGAGCATGTAGGATCCTTCTAGGATGTGTGTTGTGTGGCGCCCTCCAGGCGCCATGCATTTTCTAGGTGCTTTCTTAGTGTTTTGTGAAGATGGGTTGGTGGGTAGCACAGTAGGGGATTTTAGAGGATTTGTGTAGATGGGTAGGACTAGCATCATCCAGGGAAGTGTGCCGTAGGGAGTACAGACACGATTCACAGGTCTTACTAGCAGATTGGTGTGGTCGACGCTGGGGCGCGGTTTAGGGTTTGTGCAGGGTTGGGGATCTCTGGTTTTGAAATTGGAGGCAGATCTTGGTGGGCCATAAAGGGAATTGCAGATGGGTAGCAAGGCTCAGCTTGGATTCGCAGAGGATTTGGGGCGAGAGAAGGATTTGGCAGATTCCTCAAACAGGGGTAATTAGGGTTCGTCAAGATAGTTAGGGTTCCTCAGTAGAAATTAGGGCTCTGGCATAGGCAGAGTCACAGGGGAGTGGAATTAGGGCAGCAGTTTAGGGTGCCAAGACAGGGGACATAGTTGGAACAGGTAAGCAGAATCAGGGCTTTGGGCAGGGGTACAGAGCTAAAACAAGGGAGCAGAATCAGGGCTCTAGATTAGGGTGCCAAGACAGGGGAGAGGAAACAGGGGAACAGGGACGCGATGTTGCGAAAGGAAGGGTCCGTGTTCTCGACGTGTCGGTTGCAATCAGCGGGTCCTATGGAGAATTGCGAGGTCTCTGGCGATCTCCACGTGGTTCGTCCGAGGAACTTGAAGGTGCAATGGAAGAACTAGAGAGGAGTTGTCGGAGACCATGGGAGAATGGTATGTGCTGCATACAGATGGAGCGGTCAAGGAGAACCCAAAGGGCGCAGCGGGTGCAGGTGCCACTTTGAGTCGAGAGGGAGGAGAATTGGTGAAGGAGACGGTGCAGGGTTTGAAGCATGCCACCAATAACCAAGCGGAGTTTTGGGCATTGACGATTGGTTGTTGATGGCTCGCAAGGAAGGAGTGAAGCGGCTCAAGGTGAAGGTTGATTCTAAGCTGATGATGTAGCAGGTTAAGGGAAGGTGAACGTGAGGATGAAGGGACTACAGGTGCTACACGAGCGGGTATGTGTGCTGCTAGACGCGTTTTAGGAGGTAGATATCAGTCACGTGCCAAGGGAGCAGAATCAACGTGCAGATTTGTTGTTGAATTATGTGGTCGTGTTAGCCAAGCGAGCCAAAGGAGTGGTTGACGATGACGCTTTGGAGGAGGAGGCTGACTTGGAGAGGGTAGAAGTAAGGCCGGTGTTACAGTCCCCCCATTAGAGCTGGAAGGAAGTGTGCGGGCTCTGGAGGAAGAGGTTTCTGAAGGTTCTATGGAGGGGAAGGGTGACACTAGCTCACAGGAGCAAACCGTTTGGATGATGTGGATGGATGAGCGGAGCAGATCAAGGATTCTCATGCAGGGCGAGCTGGGAGGATGGAAGCTGTTGATGATCCCGGGAAGCAAGAATGAGAATATGCAGGAGGCGCTGGAAGAGTTGTGCAAGGAGAGGTTTGTTGGAAGCAGTTTGACTTCGTTTTGAGGGACTGGATTGAGGGAGACTTTGAGTTATTATGGATGGGAGAAGGGGACCCCCCTCTGCCATCCAGGGTGGTGTGGAGCTTCACAGAAGACCCGGAGGATGCGGAGCGGGAGTGGAAGACGAGAGGGCAAGCGCAAGGAATGGTTGCTGATGACACAACATGGGAGGAGCTACTCAAGGAAATGGATGAAGCCTCAACACGCGTGTCAGTTGGTTCTCCAAGGAGTGTGGTAGTTGACGGTGGTGCAAGATGTGTGGAGCTTGGGCAGATGCTCCAGGAGTTTGTGGCGACGAGTGGTCAACCTCTGTCAGGGCCAGGTGAGGCCGCGGTCAATCTTGGTGCGGCTGAAGTGGCAGGTAGTAGTTCGAAGGCAAGTTCAAAATGGATCCCTGTATGCTTGCGAGCGGATGGGGAGAGTGTCTCGGTGAGCTTGAAGGTGGATGGAATGAGTGAGGTTGTGAGTGACCGAGAGGTGCAAAGTGCATGGGATGGTGCGGAGGAAGAGATGGTTGTTCCGAGAGAGAAGGAGAGACTTGAGCAAGCTGTGCAGGGTCCGAGGGTGATGGACAAATCTCGGGAGGAGCCACCAAAGGGGATTAGTGGTGATGGTACAATCAAACAGGGGGAGCAGTCACCTCGGGAAAACCAAGTACAAGGTCCAGCAATAGCGAGTTTTGGGGGAGAGTGTAGGATGAGCCTGGACGCAGGGGACCTGCGGAGGTGGAAACGGTAGTGTCCTTAAGTGACAAACCAACGGAGCTTGTGGAAGCAGCTTCTCCGAGAAGTGTATGGAAGGGAAGAGAGGCCTTACCTGAGTCGCTGAAGGTGAGAGTGCCGGTGCTGATGGGGGTGACAAAGGTGGACGAGGTAGACAAAGTGAAGGTGTCCCACATAGAAGAATTGGAAGATGGCCATCGTATGGTCTTGGACCTGACCCAGGAGGAGATATCTACAGTGGAGGAAGAACGCCAACAAATGGTGTCCTGTGGTACCATGTTCACCATTATCTTCGGAGGTAAAATCCCGCCTACCTCGGAGATCAAGGACTGGATCAATGCGTCCCTAGGAGACCCTGGCCTGCAATGTTCGGTGGTAGCCATGCGGAACTTGGGGCGTGGTTGTTTTGAAGGAGAACTCAGTGACGCTTCATGCATGGATGCTTTCCTGGCACAAGAGATCATTATGCGTGGAACCGTACTGGGCTCAAATCCTTAAATGGATCCCGAAGTGCTGCCCGCAGAAGAAGGAGGCTTACCTTGCAAGAGAAGAGGATCTGGAGGTGGAGCTGTGGGATATCCCGACTTTCTGCTGCAGATCCGCCCCGCTGATGCGTTGCCTAGCTCAGGCTTTTGGCACGCATGAGTATGGCTTTGTGGAGACAGTGCCTGGGTGAAGGGCCCAGTCCGACTGAGGTTGCGGGGTACGAAGGTGGAGGATGTACCAAAGGAAGTGCGGATACATGGTGCAAACATCAAAGTGACACTGCGTGGAGGACAGCTCGCTTGCAGATTCTGTAAGGTCAATGGTCACGTTATTGCCTCATGCCCTGTTCTCGCAGTGAAGAAGAAGAGACAGGCATGGGGAAGGAGAATGTACCTGAAAAGAATGGTGAAGAGGGCAGAGACTGGACCCCAGTCCAACGAAAGTTGAAGGTGCGCCCAGCAAATCAGGAGACCCCTGCACGCCCGGTGCAGACTGTGGTGGGAGGCCGCTTTGGTGCCCTTCAGCATGCAGGGGAGAACGATGAGGCGGATGAGGTGCAAGGAGACGAGCGAGCGGTGATGCCAAAACCTCAGCAAAGGAGTCGGAGCAAACCGAAGAAGAAAAAAGCTGAGGGGATTCTTGTGAAGGGGGTGAAGACTAAATTAGGCACGTGGGCCCAGAGGCTTGGGAAGGCCACCCTAGCAGTGCCTATGGGAGATAAGGGTGGCATGTAGAATCAACGGAGGAGGACAGTCGATCAAGCGCCTCCTTCAAAAGCGCTGAAGGAAATGGTGGGTGGAAGTCTAACACGGCCGAAAGCGAGCTTAGGCCAAGTCCACGTCATTCTGAACCACCTCACACCGGAGGAACGGGAACGCAGAGACAAGTTGGAAGAGGAGGCGGCCGCACGGCGGAGAGAACTGCCATGGGTCCAAAATGGCCCCCGAAACAGTGCAGGCTGTACTTGTGGAGTGGCGTCGGGATGAAAAGGAACTGCTAGTGATGAAGCTACCGGATGGCACCTCAGGCCCTCTGTTGGTACCCGTGTGTGGGAACCGTCCCCTGGCATCTCAATTGACTCCCTTCTTGGAGAGTGCCTTACAAGTGCAACCGGGAGAGATGCGCATCAAACCAGAGGGCAAATCACAAGAGCAAGACTTCGTGGTCGTTGAACTGGAAGTGGACAGGTTTATGAAGATCGCATCAAACCAGAGGGCAAACCACCAGAGCAAGACTTCGTGGTCGCTGAATTGGAAGCGGACAGGTTTATGAAGATCCCAGAGTCACTGGAATGGGTTGAGGAAACGGGTCAGATTCCTGACCCAACTTCTCCGTAGCTCTCATGACGGATCTCCATGTGTTGACATGGATGGTTCGGGGACTTGCCAATTCAGACACATACAGCCAATGCAGGCACACGCGCCTTGGGCTATGCATGGCGGAGATGGGTAGCTAGTCGATAAAAGTGGATATAGCGGCGTTTAAGGATCATGGGTTATTTTTTTGCCTTTCATGGGACTTGAACCCGATACCTTTTGGCTAACACACACATGTGTAACCAACTGGTCCATATGATCCTGGATGCTGAACTACACCATCAACAGCAAGGCGTATATTCATACGCATGTTCCAGACCAATTGTGGACCACACATTCCAGACCAGTTGTGGATCACACATTCCAAACCAGTTTGGACCATACAATTCAGGACCTCAGATATATAAACAGGGTTCCAGTTCCAGGTTTCTCAGAATCATTCAACACCAGTCTTCGGCCTTGTGTTTCATTTTGTATTCATTTCTTTCTTGAATACAATCTCCTCATTTCAAGGTTCCACCCTTGTTCTAAAGGTTTCGCCCTTTGCACAAGGTTGTGACAAGCACCACATATCTGCTGCAATGGTGGGAGAAGGATGTTGGATCCTTCCGGGATACACGCAGATGTGGAACCCCACGGTTGGGAGGACATGAGGTACATTGCTTTGTGTAAGCATTAGGTGGGTAGGGCTGATACAGAGACATGGCATCATCGTCCGTGGAGGGCACAGTTCCTAGTCCTACAGTTGCAGCGCACGCATGTCGGAATCCTTAATGTTTACGCACCAAATGAAAATGGGCAGCAGGGGACGTTCTAGCGCACGTTGCAGGGGGCATTACCGGATCAGGTGGACGAGTGGGTGGTGCTTGGAGACTTCAACATGATTGAGTCAGAATTGGACACGAGTGCACCAAATGGTTTTGCGCGGTACGTGGGATTAGCAGTGGGGCAAGCGGAATAGCAAGCATGGAGGACTCTATAGGTGGTGATGGGGTCTAGGATGTGTTTGGGGCTTCGTCCTTTTGAGCTCACACGCCGCGATTTACTCGAACAGGGGTTGCACCGGGTGGAGAGATCCTTCACAAGCGACTGGACAGGATATGGGTCTGCGTGGGTCCTGGAGAAATGTGGGTGGATGCGCAGGTGGGAAGGATTCACTCTCACCGATCATGCGCCAGTTTCTCTCTTTGTGAGGATCATGGCTAGGCCGGATCTTGACTCGCGTCTTGCGGCGATCACATCTCGGTATATAGGCGACCCGGAGACA